>SJXQ01006112.1:35878-166580 GCA_006408695.1 Aepyceros melampus
CCACCCCTCCGCACCCCCAACCTCCTACCCCTGCACTGGAAGCACGTATTCTTAGCCACTGGATCACCAGGGAAGTCCCAACATTATATGTATTCATGTTATAGTCATATATATGAACATATATCCATATACTCATATTTCATATATGAGAGGTACTGCTGACATTTCCTGGTCTTCCATTAAGCATTAATAAAAGGAACCTTAAGATTTTGTTTACATAAATTGATCTGAAACCTGTGATTCCATTAAACACTGATGCCAGCAATGCAAAGCCAGCTCCATAAGTAGCCCAGCCCTTCTTCACACAAGTTGCCTCACTTTGCTGTCCCTTCTCTGTTTAAAATTTTAGAGTTCTGCCACTGAGCTTTAGGCTCCTGGACTGACCAGAGAAGTTGGCTTCTGGTCTTTTCATCTTCCTGCTGATGTACTCTATGAATTTGTCTTTTTAGAAATTTTGAGGACTAGTGGGGGCCTAGATCTCAGGAGGAATAGTTGGCTTAAAGGACCTTATTGCAAATCTGGCTTGCAAATGTATTAAGGTAGGTAGATTGGACTTGAGGTGCCCTCCATAAAAGCATCAGTAGTCTTTGCCAGGCCCTCACATTGGGGATGAAACAGGATGCGATTTTGCCCTCAAGGAACTCACAGCTAGTGAGATGGAAGCACATGATGATGAGGCTCAGAATATTATGAAATCCATGAAAGCAGGTGTCTCATTCAGTCTTGGGAGTGCCCGGGAGGACTTCCTGACAGGGACTGTATGGACTGAGCCTGGGAGAGGGAGACAGCTATGGGATAACACTCTTTAACTCTTCCCCTCCCAGAGCCTCATGCATCCCTTACTGGCTACTACTCTAGCTTTTGACAAGAAAAAAAAAATCCTGTTTATCAAGAAAGTATTCTTTGCATGATTTTTCTGCCCTTGTTGTCAACCTATATTAACTCTATTCAGTTCCCATACCTCATAGAACCTCCCATCTTAGCTCTTACTCAGGATCTGCTGAGCTAGTTCTCAGCATGGTGTTGATTATAATAACAGTCCCAAAGTTTCCATTAAAAAATGTCCTAAAGAGTTTAATACAAAAGGAAGGGACTTCAGACCCAGAGGCAGGTGGATGGGGGAGGCACTGTTGGTGTGAACATTTCTTTTGCTCTTCAAATAATGTTTTAGAGAACCACCAACCCTGGCTCCTGAAAGATTGGCTTTTCTGGGTGGTTTGGATGGTTGGGGTGTGGAAGTGGGGCTGGGGAGCACTGTCTGGTCTATGAAGGCCAGTGTGGAGGCCTTGTTCTGCTAAGGTGACTGATGGTGACTGAGCTGGGAGCACTAAAGTCAATGTTCATTTCTGCCACTATCTATTTGGGTCAAGGTCTTGTCCCCTCAGTCCTTATCTCTGTAAATTGCAAGGGTAGCTCAACAATTCTGGGAATGTCTGAAATGGATGTATACTCACCATATTAGTCAAGGTTCTCTGGAGAAACAGAACCTATAGAAGACTCTATATATACATATACACACACTGGGGTTGACTCATGCAATTATGAAGGCCAAGAAGTCCTGCCATCTACTGTCTGCAGGCTGGAGGACCAATAGAGCCTTGGTATAATTCAAGTTGAGTCTGAAGGCCTGAGAACTTGGAGCTCTGATGTCTGAGAGCAGGAAAAGATGGACATCTCAGATCAAGAAGAGAGAGAGGGACTTCCCTGGTGGTCCAGTGGTTAAGAATCTGCTTGCCAGTGCAGGTTGCATAGTTTATTCTCTGGTCCGGGAAGATTCCATGCTGCAGGGCAGCTAAGTCGCGTGCCACATCTACTGAGCCCACACTCTAGAGCTTGTGTGAGGCAACTGCTGAGCCTGTGAGATACTACTGAAGCCTCTGCCTTTGTTTTATTTGAACCATGAATGGATTGGCCACACTGATGAGGGCAAATCTTATTCAGTCTACTGAATCAAATCTTAATCTCTTCCAGGAACACTTTCATAGACACACTCAGGAATAATGTTTACTAATTATGAGGGCTTCCCTTAGGCCAGACAAGTTGACACATAAAATTAACTATCATACTTACTCATCCTTCTATGAGAAATTTATAGAAACCCATTGGCATCCTCCCAGAAAGAACGTTTTATTAAGGCTATACCCCTACCTTTTAGCTTACTTTTTGAAAACAATCGTTGTGTTTATGTCAATAACACCCTGAACTTGTATGGGATTTTTCTAGTTTACAGTGTTTTTACACCCATGGTCACTTTGGGTCTCCAAGTCATCTCTGTGAGGTTGCATATATCGAATACTTACTGCATGTACTTTAGATAAGTAAGTAGGTAAAGTCACTCAGTCGTGTCCAACTCTTTGTGACCCCATGGACTGCAGCCCACCAGGCTCCTCAGTCCATGAGATTCTCCAAGCAAGAATACTGGAGTGGGTTGCCATTTCCTTCTCCAGGGGTACTTTAGATACTTCACCCCATTTAACCCTCTCAACAATTCTGTAAGGCAAATACTATTTTATCTAAGCATCTCAGATGAGGAGTCTGAAGGTCAGAAATGTAAAGTGCCTTGCCTGAGGTCACACAGCTAGTCTAAGTCTGTGGGGGAGAGTTCAGTTCTATAGCAGTAGGTGTCCACTTGCATCTTTGAGCCTCAGTTATGCTAGTGACCTCTGAGCTGGGCATGCATTATTGCTATGCAATTACAAGAGGGTAGGTGGGCTGCTGGGCTTTTAGCTTTGGACACCCCATAATACCAGAGCATCACAGCAAAATTCCTTTGTGTTTCAGCCATAGGACATATCCTCGGAGCATTGGATGAGCCTGAAGAACATGAGATACTGTTCACTGGAGCAGGTTGCTCAGGGTCTGAACTTGGGAGACAGCAAGAAGAGAGAAAATAAGACAAGTTATATAATCAAATGGAGAATAGAACAAAGAATGAGACTTTTAGAGCACTGGAGAGAGGTCTGAGTATTTGAGAGGATGGCTTTAGAGGCACCTAAGCACCGAGGAGTCATAAGGAAGAGGGAAGGAGAAAATGATTGTAGTTTCTTAACCAGCATAAGAGGAAATTGCGGGGGACTTAGTCAGTGTTCAAACATTTGGAAGGTGATGGCAAGCTCTTGTAGAATTCCACTGAAGACAACATACAGAGGACTCTGGTTAAATAGGGCTCTACAGCAAGTGGGAGTTTGGTTAGCCTCTAGGGAGGATTTCTTGGATGCAAGGTGTTTCTAACACTGTAACAGATGTAGTCAAGCTACTTGTAGGATAGCTGTCAAGCCACTTGGGCACCCAGCCCTCTTGGACACCCTTTCCTATTTTTGGAGAATTTCTCACCTCTGAATCTGTGCCTCTCCAAGAGAGAAACCAGAAATGGGCTTTCCCAGCTTCTCTTGAGCAGAGTGTAGCCTTAAGTTCCTTCCAAATAGATGAACCTGTGTCAGGCTTCAGTTAGGAAGCCAGTGATGCTAGAGAGCAGATGTCCAAGAGAGTCTACTCTGATCAGGAAAAAAGTAGAGCCATTCAGCATCCAAAGATAGATATGGCAGAGACTGGTGGAAACGCATGGTATGCAGTATCGTTGCTGGGACATGTGATTTCTGTGCCAGTGGGTATGCTGGCGGGGACCCTGTGGGGATAATGTGGAGGTGGCATGATTGGCCTATTGTTCCTGGCTTTGGGACCTCCCAGAGATGCTAAAAGCTAGCAGTACCCTTTCATAAATGTTTTTTTTCATTTAAATCAGCTAGGGAGAGTTCTTTTGTTTGCAACTAAGAACCTTAACTGGTATAACAGGTTACTGAGTGAACTTTTAGAAATAGGAAAAACGCTCAGCTGTCTGCTCAGCATGATCAGGATTTGTATCAGTTAAGGTTCTTGGTTGCGAACAACAGAAACCAACTCTGGGCATTTTGAGCAGAAAATGAATCTATTGGAGGTTCTGAGATTCAATAGGAGGCTAGAGAACCAGCTTGCAATATGGACAGGAACTAGCACTTTAGTTAAGAACACTGCTAAAACAAGGAACAGTCTTTGCTGCTCCAGAATACCACTTGACCTGCCATTAGACACCAGGAATGAGACACTCCTGTGGCTGCCAGCAATAAACCTGACTGTCTCAGAGCCATATACCACTTACTCCAGCTTCTGAATAGGAGAATCTAACCGTCTGAGCTTCCAGAGAATAGAGGCAGACAGAATCTTCACCCTGTGGACTTCTGAAATGAGAGGCTGGGCACAGTGCTCCACCAGTATTAGACACAAAGCAGCATTACCTCAAAGAGAAGGGGCATTCCATACAACAATAATAGATGTCCATATCCAGACACACATCCTTGACTCCTGGTGCCGTGAAATGTTGAGCTGCAAGAGATAAATGGAATACAAATGCCTAGCAGATGAAAGGTTTTCATGCTGCACAAGTCAATGAAAGGACAAAAACTCATTTCTTTTTCATCACAATTTCATTGTTTATTTGCATACTATATCCCTTTTATTGCAGTCTATTTCTTTTGCCTAATTCTAAAGCAACTGCCAGGACAATAGAATTGGGTGCTTTAAGATATATTTCTCCATCCATCCATCCATCCATCTTCCAGCAAGCATTTCCTAAGCACCTTCTCTGGGCATGCCCCAGACAGGCTCTAGTGATGCAGAAATGAATCAATAGGCAGTTTCCACTTTTAAGAGCTCAGTGAGTGGGTGAGTTGCTATATAATGGTCAATTACAGTACAAGTTGTGTTAGTTTTTTTGTTGTTGTTGCTGTGTAACAAATTACCCCAAATTCAGTGGCATAAAGTTAGCTCACAGTTTCATAGATCAGAAGTCCAGCAAGGCTGTAATCAAGGAGTTGGCTGGACTGAGTTCTTATCTGGGGGATCTGAGGGTAAATCCATTTCTGAGCTTATCCTCATTGTAGGCAGAATTCAGCTTCTTGAGGTGGTAGAACTGGAGTCCTTATTCCAATGTTGGCTATCAGCTGGAGACTGCTCTTAGCAACTAGAGCTGCTCCTCAGTCCTTGCCATAGGCCCCGTCCATTTGGGCAATGGAGAACCTCCTTGGGGTTGAGTTCTCTCATGCTTTAATCTCTCTGACTTCCTCTTTTCTGGCCAGTTGAAGAGAACTCTGCTTTTAAAGGGCTCTTGTAATTAGGTTAGGACTACCTGATTAATCTTCCTACTTTGTCAATGGTATAGTGTACAAACTACAGCATTATGGGAATAAAATCCATCATACTCATGTCCAAGAGACTATGCAGGGTGTGTACATGGACAGCTGGGTGGGCAGGAAACCTTAAGGGACATCTTAGAATCTGATCTCCTACACTAGGTGACATGTACAAAGTATGGAGGTATACACAAGGAGTGGTAGGAGTACAAAGGAGGGATACTGATCCTAGCTTTGGAGGTGGGATAAGAAGTCAGGGAAGTCTTTGTGCAGGGGTATCATCTGCATTATATTAAAGGTTGAGAAAGACTTAGTTCTGCAACATGAGGATCGTCTATCTATAGGACCAATCCAGCTAGTGAGGCTGGGGCTATGACACAGCACAGTATGTTTGGAAATAGAAAGTTTGGGGCTGCCCAGGTGGTGGTAGTGGCAAAGAACCCATCTGCCAATGCAGGAGACCTAAGAGATGTTGGTTCGATCTCTGGGTCGGGAAGATCCCCCTGGAGAAGAGAACGGCAACCACTCCAGTATTCTTGCCTGGAAAATCCCATGGATAGAGGAGTCTGGTGGCTGCCGACCAAGAGTCGGACATGACTAAAGTGACTTAACACTCACACACGCACGGGGCTGCTACAGAGTAAATTTTAGGGGAAGGAGTGGTCAGACAAGGATATGGTGAGGCCCAGAAGGGTTAAGTCAAAGAGGACTTTACCATCCCAACCAATGGGGAATTAGATCTGTGGGCTCAGCCTGGAATTTCTGATTTGGGGTAGGGTCTAAGAATTTACGTTTCTAACAAGTTCCCAGGTGATGCTGGTCCTGCTGGCTGTGACCACACTTTGAGAGCTGCTCCTCTGGAGAATGAATGTAGAAGAGTGAGACTGTGGGCCTGAAGGGGGCCATGGCTCCAGTCTAATAGGAGTTATTAAGGCTCTGGCCAGGCTCAAGCCAGGGTCGTGAGGGTGGAAATAGCATGGAGTGGATGCGATTTTGGGAGACTTAGGAGGTAGCACTGGGGTGTGGGTGTACAGGCAGAACAGCATTAGGGTGACCAGCCATGGGGTGACCAGCATTAGGGTGACCAGACCTGTGAGAGACCTCAGCCATTAATTAGTCCAGACTTCTCATTCCTCTAATGGCCCAAGAGATCAAATGACACCTTCAAAATCGCAGACGGTGTCAGCACCAAAACATGGGGCTCAGATTCTGGGGTCTCTAGGCCACAGCATTTGTAAGTTAATTTGAAAAGAAAGAAACAAAATGAAAACAAGGTAGCCCCCAGCTCTCCCAGAAACTCCTTGTCAGTTTCATCTCTGCAGCTCCCAGCTTCCCCTGCCCGTTCCTTGGGCAAGCCTGCTTCCTGGAAAGTCACTGCAGGCTGTGTACAAGAGCAACAGCGTCCCCTCCCTGGTCACTGACCTGTAAGGGCTCCTGAAAGAGAGGTCAGCCTTATCAAAGGTGTTTTAAGTCCCCTAACCCATCTCCTTTCAGCCCCAGCTCTCGATTGCCGAAGAATTTTCATGGCTGAGAGAACCTGCTAGG
This sequence comes from Aepyceros melampus, assembly GCA_006408695.1. NCBI lineage: Eukaryota > Metazoa > Chordata > Mammalia > Artiodactyla > Bovidae > Aepyceros > Aepyceros melampus. Next base: position 42,589 of record SJXQ01006112.1, read on the forward strand.
ACAAATCTGCTGAAGCGTGGAGAGGAGATTGGGAAATTAGGGGATGCTCTTGGATTTCCAAAGGGACAGATACTGAACGCGGACATTCCTTTTCACATACACAGGCGTCGGTGCACGCACGCCTGCGAGGGAGATCAATTCTAACCCCCAAAGGCCCCTTTGTCTCACTGAAGCGCTTATTAAATGAATCTGTGTTTTCCACCGGCAGCCCAGAGTCATCTAGAAAGGGAACACAATGCGATGTCAGTCAGTATTTGTTACTGTCAGAGCCTTGCTCACAGTCTGCCCGGCGTTTATTGTCTTTTGGGGGCCCGTTTTATCCATTTTCTGTGGGCAAAGTCATTAATCTTCCTCCAGGCTCGGGTGCTGTGTATTCCTGACAGCCAGGGTCCCAGCTTCTTGGGCGGCTGAGTAGGGGCACCTTCCGGCCTTGCGGTGCCGGAGCTTTGATTAGAAAGAGTGAGGAGCCAGTGGAGCCATAAAAAGGACTGAGAGGGGAGGGGTGCCAACGTCTGGGGTCCCAGGAGGAACAGGGGATCTGTGGAAAAGGTCACTCTGTTTTTGAATCATCTCCAGTGCACCCTGACACCAAAATACGCTTAGTCTTATGCAGAGTCACTTGATAAAGAGGCTAATGAAGTGGAAAGATGTCAGCAGAGCTAAGCGGGCCAGACTCTGGGGGATACGCCATGATTCACCCTTCCGTTTCCATGGAAACCAGAGAGGCTTGGCTTCTTTCTTCCTTTCCTTCCTTTTGGAAAGTCTTTCCTTGGTAACCTTGACCCTTTCACATTGGCAGCCAGAGATAAGGAATTCCATTTTGCCTTATCTGGTCATGGTTGGCTGGTAGACGCTGATGGGTCTGCAATGGGGGCGGGGTACTGGCCAGGGGCTCTGGCGTGCCTTAATTCAAATGCATGAAGTGGAAGGTGGGAGGGGATAGAAAAGAACACAGTTAATTAAGGTTGATATTGCAGAGAAGGTTGTTTTCTGAATAATAAATTCTACGGGCTTCAAAAACAGTGCAATTAAAGGAGTGCAAAAAGGAGAGACAGTTGAAGGGCAGAGGAGGACCACTTTGGTCAGAGGATGTTTTTGGAGGGTTGGGGTGAGGGATGGAGGCTACATCTAAGGAGACCTCACTATGCTAGGATCTTGATACACAGAACCAACACTGTGTTCAGTGATATCTTGTGATATTACTGTCCATACAAGCACACTTTGCCTTGAGCAGTGAGGTTATTTGTGGCCTCAGCTAATGGGCAACAGCTTTGAAATTGATCCAGATAGGAGAGTTGCCTTTAGGTTATTATCAAGAAGAAGGATTTTTCTTCAATTTGGGCTCAGAAATGTTGCTTCTCGGCAGATGCCTTCCCCAGACATGTTGTATATCACATTTCAGTTCAAATGCCCACTATACTCTTAGGTTTTCTGTGTCTTCTGGATTAAATCACTCCAATTAGAGTTTTTATTTTTTCTAGATATATACTCAGGAGTAGAATTGGTAGGTCATATGGTAGTTCTGGGCTTCCCTGGAAGCTCAAATGGTAAAGAATCTGCTGGAGACCTGGGTTAAATCTCTGGGTCTGGAAAGTCCCCTGGAGAAGTGAAAGGCAACCCACTTCAGTATTCTTGCCTGGAGAACCCCATGGACAGAGGAGCCTGGTGGGCTACCGTCCATTGGGTCTCAAAGAGTAGGACAGGACTGAGTGAATTTCACTTTCACAGTAGTTCTGTTTTTAATTTTTAAGGGAAATTCTATACTGTTTTCCCCTCAGCGAGGGCTAGCCGAGTTATGCCAAGAGAATGCACTGGTCATAGCAAGCACCCTCTTCCAACAGCACAACAGATGACTCTCCACATGGACATCACAGGTGATCAATACCAAAATCAGATTGATTATATTATTCACAGCCAAAGATGTAGAAGCTCTATAAAGTCAGCAAAAACTAGACCAGGAGCTCTCTGTGGCTTAGATAATGAACTCTTTATTGCCAAACTCAGACTTACATGGAAGAAAGTAGGGAAAACCACTAGACCATTAGGTATGACCTAAATAAAATCCCTTACGATTATACAGTAGAAGTGAGAAACAGATTCAAGAGGCTAGATCTGATAGATAGAGTGCCTGAAGAACTATGGACTGAGGTTTGTGACATTGTATAGGAGGCAGTGATTAAGACCATCTCCAAGAAAAAGAAGTACAAAAAGGCAAAATGGTTGTCTGAGGAGGCCTTACAAATAGCTGAGAAAAGAAGAGAAGCTGAAGGTAAAGGAGAAAAGGAGAGATATACCCATCTGAATGCAGAGTTCCAAAGAATAGCAAGGAGAAAAAAGGAAGCCTTCCTTGGTGATCAGTGCAAAGAGATAGAGGAAAATAATAGAATGAGAAAGACTAGAAATCTCTTAAAGAAAATTAGAGATACCAAGAGAATGTTTCATGCAAAGATGGGCACAATAAAGGACAGAAATTGTATGGACCTAACAGAAGCAGAAGATATTAAGAAGAGGTGGTAAGAATACACAGAAGAATTATATAGAAAAGATCTTAATGACCCAGATAACCACCATGGTGTGATCACTCACCTAGAGCCAGACATCCTGGAGTGCAAAGTCAAGTGGGTCTTAGGAAGCATCACTATGAACAAAGCTAGTGGAGGTGGTAGAATTCCAGTTGAATTATTTCAAATCCTAAAAGATGATACTGAGAAAGTGCTGCACTCAGTATGCCAGCAAATTTGGAAAACTCAGCAGTGGCCACAGGACTGGAAAAGGTCAGTTTTCATTCCAGTCCCAAAGAAGGACAATGTCAAAGAATGTTCAAACTACCACACAATTGCACTCATCTCACACACTAGCAAAGTAATGCTCAAAATTCTCCAATACAGGCTTCAACAGTATGTGAACTGAGAACGTCCAGATGTTCAAGCTGGATTTAGAAAAGGCAGAGGAATCAGAGATCAAATTACCAATATCCATTGGATCATAGAAAAAGTGAGAGAATTCCAGATAAACATCTACTTCTGTTTCACTGTCTATGCCAAAATCTTTGACTATGTGGTTCAAACAAACAATTTTTGAAGAGATGGGAGTAACAGACCACCTTATCTGCCTTGTGAGAAACCTGTATGCAGGTCAAAAAGCAGCAGTTAGAACCAGACATGGAACAACAGACTGGTTCTAAATTGGGAAAGAAATACATCAAGGCTGTATATATTTTCACCCTAATTATTTAACTTATATGCAGAAATAATGCATGTGAAATGCCAGGCTGGATGAAGCACAAGCTGGAATCAAGATTGCTGGGAGAAATACCAATAACCTCAGATATGCAGATGACACCATCCTTATGGCAGAAAGCAAAGAGAAGCTAAAGAACTTCTTGATGAAAGTGAAAGAGGAGAGTGAAAAAGCTGGCTTAAAACTCAACATTCAAAGAACTAAGGTCATGGCACGGACACGACTGAGTGACTGAACTGAATGATTAATAATGCTGATCACTTTTTCTTATACTTAACAGCCACTTATGTATGTAATTTTAGTGAAATATCTATTTAAGTCTTTTGTCCATTTTCTAATTGGCTTGTTTTCTGATTGTAAAGTTTTAGTTGTTGTTTACATATTCTAAATAGAAATCTTTTATCAAAAATAAAATATGTAAATACTTTCTCCAAGTCTATAACTTGTCCTTACATTCTCTTAATGATGTCTTTTGAAGTGAAAAAGGTTTTAATGTTCATAAAATCCAGTGTGTCATTTTTGTTCTTTTTTGTCTTAAGCTTTTGATGTCATATCCCCAAACTCTTTGCCTAACCCAACATCATTAAAATATTCTTTGATGCTTTCCTAAAGAGGTTTGCCAGTTTATCTTCATTTTTTTTTGTGTGAATTCAAGTGACAGTCTGTCATCACTTCTATTCAACCTGAAGAACTTCTTTTAGTATTTCTTGTAAGATGAGTCTGCTAGGAACAAAGTCTCTTGATATTTGTTTATCTGGGTATGGTTTTATTTCACCTTTATTTTTGAAGACCAGCTTTGCTGTATTTAGGATTTTTTTTCTTTCTTTCAACACTTTGAAGATGTCATCTATTGCCTTCAAACTGTATTGTTTCTGATTAGAAGTCAGCAAACAATTATATTGTTTCTCCATACAAGAGGATTTTCTCTTTCCCTTTGGCTTTCAACAGTATCAAAATCACATGTCTTGTTGTGTATTTCTCTGTGTTTATCCATCTTGGGATTTTCTGAGCTCCTTGAATCTGTAAATTAATTTTTTAATCAAATTTTGGAAGTTGTATTTACCATTTTTGTCCTTCTTTCTGAAACAGCTGTTACATATATGTTGATATACTTATATTGGCCCACAGAGTTCTGAGATCTGTCAGATCTAATCCCTTGAATTTATTTGTCACTTCCACTGTATAATTGTAAGGGATTTGATTTAGGTCATATCTGAATGGTCTATTGGTTATCCCTACTTTCTTCAATGTAAGTCTGAATTTGGCAATAATGAGTTCATAATATAAGCCACAGTAAGCTCCCAGTCTTGTTTTTGCTGACTGTATAGAGCTTTTCTATCTTTGGCTCCAAAGAATATAATCAGTCTGATTTTGGTGTTGACCATCTGGTGATGCTCATGTGTAAAGTCTTCTCTTGTGTTGTTGGAAGAGGGTGTTTGCTATGACCAGTGCGTTCTTTTGGCAAAACTCTATTAGACTTTGCCCTGCTTCATTACGTATTCCAAGGCCAAATTTGCCTGTTACTCCAGGTGTTTCTTGACTTCCTACTTTTGCATTCCAGTCTTCTATAATTGGCCTTCCCTGGTGGCTCAGAGGTTAAAGCATCTGCCTCCAATGTGGGAAACCCGGGTTCGATCCCTGGGTTGGGAGGATCCCCTGGGGAAGGAGATGGCAACCCACTCCAGTATTCTTGCCTGGAGAATCCTATGGATGGAGGAGCTTGGTAGGCTGCAGTCCATGGGGTCTCAAAGAGTCGGACACAACTGAGTGACTTCACTTTACTTCACTCTTCTATAATGAAAAGGACATTTTCTGGGGGGTATTAGTTCTAAAAGGTCTTGTAGATCTTCATAGAACTGTTCAGCTTCATTTCTTTAGCATTACTGGTTGGCACATAGGCTTGGATTACCATGATATTGAATGGTTTGCCTTGGAAACAAACAGAGGTCATTCTGTCATTTTTGAGATTGCATCCAACTACTGCATTTCAGACTCTTTTGTTGATCATGATGGCTGCTGCTGCTGCTAAGTCACGTCAGTCATGTCTGACTCTGTGTGATTCCATACACAGCACCCAACAGGCTACTCTGTCCCTAGGATTATCCAGGCAAGAACACTAGAGTGGGTTGCCATTTCCTCCTCCAATGCATGAAAGTGAAAAGTGAAAGTGAAGTTGCTCAGTCATGTCTGACTCTTAGTGAACCCATGAACTGCAGCCTACCATGCTCCTCCATCCATGGGATTCTCCAGGCAAGAGTACTGGAGTGGGTTGCCATTGCCTTCTCCTACTTAGAGGTAATTTAAACACAACTCAGAAGCTACTTAGGTTCTTAAAATTACTGGTACCCACAATATTCCTGAATCACTTAAGTTTTTGCTACTTGGTTACTCTGAAGCAACATCAGTATGATGGCTACTCCATTTCTTCTAAGGGATTCTTGCCCACAGCAGTAGATATAATGGTTATCTGAGTTAAATTTACCCTTTCCAGTCCATTTTAGTTCGCTGATTCCTAGAATGTTGATGTTCACTCTTGCCATCTCCTGTTTGACCACTTCCAATTTCCCTTGATTCATGGACCTAACATTCCAGGTTCCTATGCAATATTGCTCTTTACAGTATCAGACCTTGCTTCTATCACCAGTCACATTCACAACTGGGTATTGTTTTTGCTTTGGCTCCATCCCTTCATTCTTTCTGGAGTTATTTCTCCATTGATCTCCAATAGCATATTGGGCACCTACCAACCTGGGGAGTTCCTCTTTCATTATCATATCATTTTAAGCCTTTTCATACTGTTCATGGGGTTCTCGAGGCAAGAATACTGAAGTGGTTCACCATTCCCTTCTCCAGTGGACCACATTCTGTCAGACCTCTCCACAATGACTCATCATCTTGGGTGGCCCCACACAGCATGGCTTAGTTTCACTGAGTTAGACAAGGCTGTGGTCTGTGTGATCAGATTGGCTAGTTTTCTGTGATCATGGTTTCAGTGTGTCTGCCCTCTGATGCCCTCTTGCAACACCTACCGTCTCACTTGGATTTCTCTTACCTTAGACGTGGGGTATCTCTTCACGGCTGCTCCAGAAAAGCACAGCCAGTGCTCCTTACCTTGGATGAGGTTGCCCCTCCTGAACTTGAACGTGGAGTAGCTCCTCTTGGCCCTCCTGCACCCGCACAGCTGCTACTCCTTGGTTGTGGGGTTGCTCCTTGGGCCCAGACTTCCCTGGTGCTCAGACGGTAAAAGCATCTGCCTACAATGTGGGAGACCTGGGTTCGATCCCTGGGTTGCAAAGATCCCTTGGAGAAGGAAATGGCAACCCACTCCAGTATTCTTGCCTGGAAAATCCCATGGACAGAAGAGCCTGGCAGGCTATAGTCCATGGGGTCGCACAGAATCGGACATGACTGAGTGACTTCACTTCACTCCACTCCATTACAGAAGTGCAAATTAGAAACACAATGTGATACCTCTACTACTCTCTAGAATGGCTAAAGTCAAGAAAGCAGGTTCTATGAAGTATTGGCCTGAATGTGGAGAAGTTGGAACCCTCATATATTGCTGGTAGGAATGCAAAGTGGTATCAGCACTTTGAAAACACTTTTGCATTTCTAAAATGTTAAGCAAAACTTACCTTATGACCCAGCACTTCCACTTCTAGCACCACTTCCTGAGTAGACTCAAGAGAAATGAAAAAATGTGTTCACACAAAGACCTATATGAGGATGTTTATAGCAATATTATTCATAATGGAAACTGGCCATTATGGATGGTCCTAAACTGGAAACAATCCAAATATCCATCAACTGGGTAGCAAGGAATGGGTAAGCAAAATGTGAGGTTATCCACACAACTCACAAGAAATAATGCTGTAATGTAGATGAACTTCCAAAATATTATGTGAAAGATGCCGTTGCCAAGGACTTTGTACTGTATGACCTCATTTATACAAAATGTCCAGTGAAGGCACATGTATATAGGGAGAGAGCTGATCAGTGGTTGTGTGGAACTTGATATATGAATGGGAATTGACTGCAAATAAACTTGAAGGAATTGATTTTGGGTGATGGAAATGTTCTACAACTGGGTTGTGGTGATGCTTGTATAACTCATTTAAAGCTACAAAATATTTTTGAATGGTATACTTAAAGTAGGTGAATTATATAGTATGCAAATTATCCCTCAATAAATGTGTTTTTAAAAATTCCTGTCAAAGAATAAATAAGGGTAGCAGAAATGAAATGAAAGAAAGTGAAGTGAAAGTGTTAGTTGCTCAGCTGTGTCTGACTCTATGCAATCCCATGACTGTAGCCACCAGAGTCCTCTTTCCATCGAATTCTTCATGAAAGAATACTGGAGTGGGTAGCCATTTCCTTTTCCAGGGCATCTTCCTGATCCAGGAATCAAACCTGGGTCTCCAGCATTTCAGGTGGATTCTTTACCATCTGAGACAGCAAGGAAGCCCAGGGGAAGTGAGATAGTGATATACAAAATGTGTTCTTAAAGCCTGTATCTCCATTAGACAAAATTGTGGGTTTCTGCTAGCCAAAACACACTTGAGGATCTTTAAAATCATTCATTCAGAAATGCAACTGTTCCTGTTGTTGAATCCTGAGATGAATGTCTTTTGCTGAATTAATTTTATTCATTTATTCATAAATATTCATTGTGCATCTGTTACGTGTCAAGCACTGTGTTAGGTTCTGGTTGCATAGGAATGAACAAAACAGTCATGATTCTTGTCCTCTTGGAGCTTTGAGTCTACAGTTCTTGGGTGTAGTTCCTGTGCATTTTGAAAATTCAGTTGAGATTGTGCTGCATGTTTAATTCTATATTTTGGCTCTTTACTTAATACTATATCATAGGTATCTAATCATATTATTACAAGCTCTCCACAAACTTTATTTTTATTTGCTGCAAATTTTACTGCAACAGCCTCCATGCTGGACATTTAAATTATTTATAGTTTATTGCTGTTATGTATAATGCTCCAAATAATTTCCTTGCAAATGAATCTTTATTTCCTTTTCTTTTTTTCCCAACTAGAATCTCAGAAGAAATATTATTGGATCAAAGTTGTAAATACAGATCTTAATGAATGAATTCTTGATTGTCGTTGTTTAGTTGCTAAGTTGTGTCTGACTCTTTTGCAACCTTATGGACTATACTCCACCAGGCTCCTCTGTCCACGGAATTCTCCAGGCAAGACTACTGGAGTGGTCGCCATTTCCTTCTCCAGATCTTCCCGACCCAGGGATTGAACCTGTGTCTCCTGCATTGGCAGGTGGATTCTTTACCACTGAGCCACCACGGAAGCCCAAAGACTTGATCAGTTCAGTTCAGTTCAGTCGCTCAGTCATGTCTGACTCTTTGTGACCCTATGGACTGCAGCACTCCAGGCTTCCCTGTCCATCACCAACTCTTGGAGCTTACTCAAACTCATGTCCGTTGATTCAGTGATGCCATCCAAACATCTCATCTTCTGTCATCCCCTTCTCCTGCCTTCAATCTTTCCCAGAATCAGGGTCTTTTCAAATGAGTCAATTCTTGCCATCAGGTGGCTAAAGTATTAGAGTTTCAGCTTCAACATCAGTCCTTCTAATGAATATTCATGACTGATTTCCTTTAGGATTGACTGGTTGGATCTCTTTGAAGTCCTAGGGACACTCAAGAGTCTTCTCCAGCACCACAGTTCAAAAGCATCAATTCTTCCACGCTTAGCTTTCTTTATAGTCTAACTCTCACATCTATGCTTGACTACTGGAAAAGTCATACCTTTGACTAGTCAGACCTTTGGCAAAGTAATGTCTCTGCTTTTTAATGTGCTGTCTAGGTTGGTCATAGCTTTTCTTCCAAGGAGCAAGTGTTTTTTAATTTCATAGCTGCAGTCACCATCTGCAGTGGTTTTGGAGCCCAAGAAAATAAAATCTTTCACTGTTTCCATTGTTTTCCCATCATCTGCCATGAAATGATGGGACCAGATGCCTTGATCTTAGTTTTCTGAATGTTGAGTTTTAAGCCAACTTCTTCACTCTCTTCTTTCATTTTCATCAAGAGGCTCTTTAGTTTTTCTTTGTTTTTGGCCATAAGGGTGGTGTCATCTGCATATCTGAGGTTATTGATATTTCTCCTGGCACTCTTGATTCCAGCCTGTGCCTCATCCACCTTGGCATTTTGCATGATGTACTCTGCTTATAAGTTAAATAAGCAGAGTGACAATATACAGACTTGACGAACTCCTTTCCCAGTTTGGAACCAGTCTGTTCCATGTCCAGTTCTGTTGCTTCTTGACCTGCATACAGATTTCTCAGGAGACAGGTCAGGTAGTCTGGTATTTCCATCTCTTTAAGAATTTTCCAGAGTTAGTTGTGGTCCACACAGTCAAAGGCTTTGACATAGTCAATAAAGCAGAAGTAGATATTTTTCTGGAACTCTCTCGTGTTTTTGATGATCCAACGGATGTTGGCAATTTGATCTCTGGTTTCTCTGCCTTTTCTAAATCCAGCTTGAACATCTGGAAGTTCACAGTTCATGTACTGTTGAAGCCTGGCTTGGCAAATTTTGAGCACTTCTTTGCTAGCATGTGAGATGACTGCAACTGTGTGGTAGTTTGAACATTCTTTAGCATTGCCTTTCTTTGGGATTGGAATGAAAACTAACCTTTTTTAGTCCTGTGGCCACTGCTGAGTTTTCCAAATTTGTTGGCATATTGAGTGCAGCACTTTCACAGCATCATCTTTTAGGATTTGAAATATTTCAACTGGCATTCCATCACCTCCACTAGCTTTGTTCATAGTGATGCTTCCTAAGGCCCACTTGACTTCACATCCCAGGATGTCTGGCTCTAGGTGAATGATCATACCATTGTGGTTATCTGGATACCTATTACCAAATTATTTTCTGGAAAGGTGATATTGTCTTACAGTCCCATCAGTAAAGTCAAGGGCTTGTTATCTTCCAAGACCTCGAATTGAGTTGAGGATGAACCTTAGCCCACAAAAGTGGGCCATGTTCTCGGCTGCATGGGTTGGGCCCTGGTCTTAGGCATTAATGTTTTCTCAGAAGAAATTTTGGAACAAAGTTTCATCAACAAGGACTGAACTAACTTCTGGCTGAGTTCTGTCTTCTCTTAGGCTACAGAAAAGTGGGTAGACCAACAATACCCAGGTCTCAAAATGAAACTGAGTTGGAAAAGGTAAACTGGCTCCAGGTATGAAGGGAAGGGTATTATGGATTGAGCTGATGACATTGGGCACAAACTAGATGAAAAGAAACCACAAAGCAACTAAGGAAATGGAAACTAAGTATCACAGGAAAATCAATTAGTCAAAAAGTCAGTTGAAGAGCCCAGTCTTGGAGAAACACAAATCAGGTGGTAGAAGTGGCTTCCTCACCAACGTTTTCATTAGAGAATAAATTCAGTTCAGTTCAGTTGCTCAGTTGTGTCGACTCTTTGTGAACACTCTTTGTGGAGAGTAAATTAGCAGGATTATAAATGTGAAAGAACAAAATCTGAAAGATGAGGTGATAATACAACAGGATGAGGTATAAAAGGATATTGTAGACCTAAGGAAGGACTGATGCTGAAGCTGAAACTCCAGTACTTTGGCCACCTCATGCGAAGAGTTGACTCATTGGAAAAGACTCTGATGCTGGGAGGGATTGGGGGCAGGAGGAGAAGGGGATGACAGAGGATGAGATGGCTGGATGGCATCACTGACTCGATGGACATGAGTTTGGGTGAAATTCGGGAGCTGGGGATAGGACAGTGAGGCCTGGCGTGCTGCAGTTCATGGGGTCTCAAGGAGTCGGACATGACTGAGCAACTGAACTGAACTGAAGGAAATGAATTAAATAAAGTGATCCCCTGAAGAAGGGAATGGCTTCCTGCTCCAGTTTTCTTGCCTGGAGAATTCTGTGGATGGGGGAGTCTGGCAGACTACAGTCCATGGGGTTGCAAAGAGCTGGACATGACTGAGCTATTAACACTTTCACTTTTCCAACATAAAATAGCAAAGAACAGAATAGACAGAGCTAAAAACTGAATTAATGGTATGAAGGGAAAGCTAGAGATAATCACATTGAATATAGAGGAGGAAGAAAAAAAAGAATAAATAGTTAGAAGGAAGAGGAAGTGAAACAAAAGTGATTCAAAAATAAGGTAATGGGTATTCTTGTAATAGAGAATCTTACAAAGAGGAAGAATTCAGAGAATATTCAAACTCGCAAATCCACATGTGGAAGGGTATCCCACAAATGAAAAAAAAAAAAGAGAATGACTGATTTTTCTAGGCTAAATGATTGAATTTAAAGAATAAAGAAGGCATTCCTGAGACATGTAGGCACAAAGCAATTCTTGACAGTGGGAAAAATGAGTCTATCCTCCTATATTCTATGATAACTTCCTATATTCAAAGATGATGGCACACTGTTTATAAAGTTCTGAGGTTTGGAAAGTAAGACTAAGAAAATTATATGCAGCCAAGCAGTTGCCCACGTAAGAAGGCAACAGACAGCAGTCTTAAATATGACCTGCTTACATAAACCCAGAGCTCTTTGGCAATGAGATCAGGTTTGACAAAGTTATAAAAAAGGGTTAGTGGTGAGCAATGAATTCATTTGAATAAAAAACTATTTTTTTTTCTTAGCAAAGTGTGGTTGCAGCATAGAATGCTACTATTATAACTCTGGCGAAATGAACCAGCCTAATCAGTAGACACTGAGGGGTAGAGGAGTGGGAGGAAGTATGAGAGTATTATCACCTCCATGCTGCTTGAAGCAGCAAGTTAGCCAATACTATTTAAAATTCTAGTTAAAAAATGTAACTACGACTTGCCATGGTTCTCATGACATTTAAAAATTTTCTTTAACCTTAATTTTTAAGTTAATGAAACATTTGATGTACTATGAGTCTTTCAAATTTCTTTCAGTTTCTTTGTTGTTGTTTAGTCACTAAGTCATGTCTGACTTTTTGTGACTTTATGGACTGTAAACTTCCAGGTTTCTCTGTCCATGGGATTTCCAGGCAAAAATACTGGAGTGGGTTGCCATTTCTTTCTCCAGGAGTTCTTCCTGACTCAGGAAGTAAGCTTGCTTCTCTTGCATTGGCAGATGGATTCTTTAGCACTGAGCTACCTAGGAAGCCCTTAATTTCTTTATCTTCTGTTAAATTCAAGAAAAAAAATTAAATTTACAAATAGCATTCATAGAATCTTCTCATTTTTAGAAATGTTTCTCTGTGTCTATCTCTCCAGCTTTCTTTTCTCTCTTTTTCCTAACATCTGTGTAAATATCAGAGGGCCACCACAAAGATGATCACAAAATGATAACACTGATTATTTCTGTGTGGTAAGATTTCCAGTGACATGATTTCTTTTTTTTTTTTACTTTTCTGTGTGTCTTGCATTCTAAAATAATGAGTATGGATCATTATAAAATATTTGTTATTTTTATGTTATACATGTTCTTTGCAGAAATTTTCAAACATACACATAAAAAGAGGAAAGAACCCTGCCATCTAGATATATCTACCATGGTAACCTATTCTGTTGGTGGCTTCCAATGAACAATGCTTCTGGGTTTTCATGCCCCACCTCCCATGATGACTCTGATGTTGGCCATGTGTGATGGTTAATTTTATGTGCCTACTTAGCTAGGCTATCATGCCAAGTTATTATTTTGTTGTTGTTGTTGAATATAAGTCTAGGTGTTGTTGTGAAGGTATTTTTTAAAGATGTGATTAATAGTCAAATCAGTCAACTTATGAGTAAAGCAGATTACACTTCATATTGTGGGTGGCCTCATTCAATCAGTTGTAGGCTTAAGAACAAAGACTAAGATTTTCTGAGGAAGAAGGAATTCTCCTTAAGATTGTAACATAGAAACCCTGCCTGAGTTTCCAGCCTGCTGCTCTGTGGCATTCAGACTCAAGACTGCAACATCAACTCTTACCTTGATTTCCAGTCTATCAGCCTGCCCTACCATTTCAGACTTGCCATATTTGGCTAATGGGGCATAAGCAAATGTAACAGAAGCACAGACTTATACAATCTTGCACATTAGGGGTTATTATTTTGGAACAGTTCCTCTTGGAGCCCAGAACCACTGTGTCCTTCTGGAAGATCTGGCTGTCCTTCTGGAAGATCATGGTGAAAGAGAGAGGAGGGGAAAGAGAGAGAGGTTCAGGCAGCCCCTAGCTGTTCCACTCACTCCAGATGATGGACCAGACAGTCTCAGTCAAGCCACCAAGTCATTGACCCAGGAGAGACCAGGAAAAGAACTATCCAGACTGTAGAATCATAAACAAATAAATGGTTATAGTTTTAAGCCACTAATTTTGGGGGTGGTCCATTGCTTTATAAAATGTAACATAGCTATATTGGTATATGCACTTTTTGTCTTTTTATGTAATTTAAATATTTTAATGAAACTGAAATCATACTCTATAATTTTACATCATGCTCTTTGGGTGACATTATGGGCCATTTCTTATGTTACTCAAGTTTTTCTTAAACTTCATTTTTAATGGATATATATATATATATATATATGGGCTGGAAGAAGCACAAGCTGGAATCAAGATTGCTGGGAGAAATATCAATAACCTCAGATATGCAGATGACACCACTCTTATGGCAAAAAATGAAGAGGAACTAAAGAGCCTCTTGATGAAAGTGAAAATGGAGAATGAAAAAATTGGCTTAAAGCTCAACATTCAGAAAACGAAGATCATGGCATCTGGTCCCATCACTTCATGGGAAATAGATGGGGAAACAGTGGAAACAGTGTTAAACTTTATTTTGGGGAGCTCCAAAATCACTGCAGATGGTGATTGCAGCCATGAAGTTAAAAGATGCTTACTCCTTGGAAGGAAAGTTATGGCCAACCTAGATAGCATATTGAAAAGCAGAGATATTACTTTGCCAACAAAGGTCCGTCTAGTCAAGACTATGGTTTTTCCAGTAGTCGTGTATGGGTGTGAGAGTTGGACTGTGAAGAAGGCTGAGCGCCAAAGAATTGATGCTTTTGAACTGTGGTGTTGGAGAAGACTCTTGAGAGTCCTTGGACTGCAAGGAGATCCAGCTAGTCCATTCTGAAGGAGATCAGTCCTGGGATTTCTTTGGAAGGAATGATGCTAAAGCTGAAACTCCAGTACTTTGGCCACCTCATGCGAAGAGTTGACTCATTGGAAAAGACTCTGATGCTGGGAGGGATTGGGGGCAGGAGGAGAAGGGGACGACAGAGGATGAGATGGCTGGATGGCATCACCGACTCGATGGACGTGAGTCTGAGTGAACTCCGGGAGATGGTGATGGACAGGGAGGCCTGGCGTGCTGCGATTCATGGGGTCACAAAGAGTCGGACACGACTGAGTGACTGAACTGACTGACTGAACTAATATATATATATATTTATCCATTTCCTATTGCACATCTAGGTTGTTTCTAATATTTTCTATTAGATAACAGTATGATAATTGTTCTTGTGTATATTACCAGAATCAGCCAACCAAGCATCTTCTATATTCCAGACTCATTGAAACTGTGTAAGATAACAACGAATGTTTATTATTTTAAACCACTAAATAATGGGTAATTTCTTATGTAGCAATTAGCAGCTAATTCAGGACCCCTTGTGTCTTTTGGATTTTTAACCTTTAAACTAGGAAAACCTACCACGAGTTTGATTCCTTGTAACTCAGCTCTTAGCATTGACTAATTCTACCACTTTATGGAGGGAGAATGTGAACAATCTGTACCACATCGACTCTTCTTGGGCCTTTTCCGTCACAACAGGTCTTCACTGACCTCTGTATCTTGACAACTTATTAATATTCATTGGAGCTCTAGCCTTAGTTTCTTCCCTGCATAGACATCAGGCTCATATTTCCAATTGCTCACCGCCTATTATCTCCTTCTGGATGTTACTCAGAGTATGCAAAATGAAGTTCATCTTCTGTTAGAATTCTTTCCTTCTTTCTTATTTGCCTTGATACAGAGGTGGGACTAGGCTGGGTGGAAAGTGGGAATGTGACACTGCATTAGTTATCTATTGCTGGAAACAACTTACCCTGAAACTTAGTGGCATAAAACAAAAAGCATCTGCTATCTTGCACAGCTTCTGAGATTCAGGAATGTGGAAGTAGGTTATATGGGTGGTTCTTGAT
Organism: Aepyceros melampus; assembly: GCA_006408695.1. Lineage (NCBI taxonomy): Eukaryota > Metazoa > Chordata > Mammalia > Artiodactyla > Bovidae > Aepyceros > Aepyceros melampus. The sequence goes on from SJXQ01006112.1 coordinate 57,996, forward strand.
TGGACTCGCTTATGAAATTACCATCAAGATGTTTTCTGGGAACTTCCCTGGTGTTTCAGTGGCTGGAAATCCACCTGCCAATGCAGGGGACATGGGTTCAGTCCCAGGTCTGGGCAGCCAAGTCCGTGCAGCACAGCTACTGAGCCTGTGCTCTGGAGCTGGTGAGCAGCAATTACTGGAGTCTGTGCTGTCTACAGCCTGTGCTCCACAACAGGAGAAACCACCACGACATGCACATCACAACTAGAGGGTAGCCCTCGCTCACCACAACTAGAGAAAGTCTGCTTGTAGTAATGAAGATCCAGCACAGCCAAAAAAATATATATAATTTTTTTTGGAAAAAAGATTGCAGTATTCTAGATATCTTCCTGGGGCTGAAGGGTCTGCTTGCAAGATGGCTCACTTACACAGTTGTTGGTTGGAGGTCTCAGGTTTTTGTTGGATGTTGAAAGAAGGCCTCCATTCCTCACCCCATGGAGCTCTCCAGAGAGCTGCTTGAGCCTCCTCACAGTATGGCAGCTAGCTTTCCCTAGAGGGAGCAATCTAAAAGCAAGGGAAAAACTGCCATGTCTTTGATGACCTAGCCTTGAAAGTCACATACCATCACTTCTCCCATAGTCTTTGGGTCATGCAAATCAACCTTGAAACAAAGTGCACACAAAATCTTGAAACAATCACATACAAAGCTGTGACTGTGGGGATGGAGCAGAGTGCGGGGAGTGGGGGGGTTGCCATTTGGAGCTATCCTGGAGCAGACACTATTCTTGTGCCCATGGTTTTAGATCTGAGACAATGGCTATAGGAAGTATATTATACAGCTTCCAGGTCAGTTGTGCTAGGATAAGGTGCTTGGAGTCATACCACTTAATTGAGAGAGGACAAAATGAGAGAGGTAAGCCAAAATGAGACTCAGATGGTACATGTGACAAAGTAACTTATTGTATATTTATCTTGAATGTATGTGTATGAGTATTCCTTGTGGAGAGGTGCAAACACAAAAAGACCTTAAGAGGGATCTGTAATATTGATTTTCATCACTGCAGGGACAAGCTCTTTCCTCACTCACCTCTGTGCTTCAACCTGACCTAGCTAACTATTCACAGTAGGTAAGTGTTTTGCCTCCTCTGTCTGAACTTTTCCCATGTTTCTGTAACTGAGCACTGTCTTAGTTTGAGATGGTCCAGCTGACACCCATGAGAAAAGGCTTGTTAGTGCAAGCAGTTCATTTGGAAGGTGATCCCAGGAGATTCTGGCAGAAGATGAGGGAATTGCACTGGTTAGAGATAGGGAAGGTGGTCAAGCAAACAGGCTAGTCCCATGGGCAATTAGCTTAGTCCCTCTGGAGAATGCTGGGAGATAGAGGAGAGGAGTGAAAGACTGGCCTCTGAGTTATCCCATCTGAGAGATGAGATTTATGGAGGACCTATTCACCAACTCCAATCTGTTGTTGGTTGAGGACTCTCCCTGCTGCTACTGCTGCTAAGTCGCTTCAGTCGTGTCTGACTCTGTGCAACCCCATAGACGCCAGCCCACCAGGCTCCCCTGTCCCTGAGATTCTCCAGGCAAGAACACTGGAGTGGGTTGCCGGTTCCTTCTCCAATGCATGAAACTGAAAAGTAAAAGTGAAGTCGCTCAGTTGTGCCCAACTCTTCGCGACTCCATGGACTGCAACCTACCAGGCTCCTCCATCCATGACATTTTCCAGGCAAGAGTACTGGAGTGGGGTGCCATTGCCTTCTCCGGAGGACTCTCCCAGGAGGAGTTAATTCTCTGGCATGCTGGCCTGCCACTCAAACAAGCAGAGTTGATACAGCAGCTGGGTGAAGCTCTCAGCCTCAGAGTTGCAGGTGCTGACAGTTTGAAGTCAGAAGTTAGAAGTTGGGCCTGCAGGGATGTGTTAAGTGCCAAGGAGATATGGGAGGGGCACCAATAGCATTTCTGTGAGCACCATTAGAATTCAAGTCAGGCCTCACCTCTCATGAGAAGCTCTCCATGACTCCTCTTTCTCTCCCCCAGTGGGTTGGGTGCCTCCCTGCTTTGCTCTCATCCCAGCTGCCCTTTACTTTATTGTAACTATCTGCATCTTTCCCTCTGAACTCTGAGTAAACCGAAGATTTGAAGTCTTTCTTCTCAGTATCCCTGTGGTGCCTAGAAAAAGTCCTGGCTCAGCGACTTCTCTGGTGGTTCAGTGGTTAAGACTTCACCTTCTAATGAAGGGGGTATGTGTTTGATCTTCAGTCTGGGAGCTAAGATTGCATATGCCTCAAGGCCAAAAAGCCAAAATGCAAAACAGAAAAAATATTGTAACAAATTCAATGAAGACTTTAAAAATAGTCCACATTAAAAAAAAGAAAAAGTCTTGGCCTGGCACATGGTGGATGTTCAATAAATCTTGAGCAAATGAATGAATGAAGACTTCATCATTTGAGTAGCATGGGAAATGCTCTATGTGTTCCTGTGTCTGAAAGCTTTAACATAAATTATTACCATTTCTACTCTTGTGGGCTTATTTTATGGGAATAATTTCCTACAGAGGGGTCTTCCAGGTGCAGGAAAAGCACTAACATGTTTATGGTGTACCAGCTGGCACATCAAGCCCTGGCTGATTCACTGCTGAAGCTCTCCCTGGATTCTTGGGGGATGAGCTGGGGAAGGGGCATGAGAGGCTGCCATGCAGAAGCTCTCTGCCTAGAAAACCCTCACAGGGGGTGAGGCTGGGGCATGAGGAATGACAAGGTTTGTGCATAGACCAAGAATGGCCCCAGAAATCCCATCTAGTCCCATTTTAGGTAGTCATGATTTACTCATTGTCACAGCCACTGAGCACTCCGAGAAGGATGCATTGTCTCTGAGTAGACAGCGGTAGTGATGATTTGGCTGTTATTATGGATAATAATTGTGTTTGCTGTCTGTGCTGCCTGGGCATCTTTGGGAGCTTTGTTACCACTGCTGTAATTTAAATATTTTAATTAATGATACTTTGCTATGCTTATGCCTTGAGGCTCCTTAAGCAAAATGAGCAATTAAAAAAAAAACACAGAAAGCAAACGAATGAAAATAAAAGAAAGGGCACTTAAAAAAATCATTCTGTTTCTATGATGTTTCAGGCTTGAAAAATGTATTCAACTGCCTGCTGCAGGCAAGAGAAAATTCTCCCCGCTTCTGCCTGTTATCTTTTGCTTCCATAGTCATCCATCTCCTGTGGCTGCTGAGTGACATGGAATATACATAAAGCATCATCAAAAAAGAGCAAGAGCAGAGGAAAAGGGCAAAATGGAGGCTTAAAGTGTCCATCAAAATTGGAATCCATGCTTTTAAAAGTATATCATCATTATTGATCATCATCAATTGTTGCTGTTAGTTATTTTCACACTTCCCTGATATTGGGATATCATTGAGGAGATACCAGACAACTGGTTTCTATCTGAGCTCTTTCAATGTATTGGGTAGGCCAAAAAGTTCGCTTGGGTTTTTACATAACATCTTATGAAAAAAACCCCAACAAACATTTTGGCCAACCCAATAGTAACTGAAAATGTCCTGGCTGAGCAATCACGAGCCTCAGAATGTTTCTGGAGGAATGCACGGGGGAGGTCGGTAGGGTAGGTGATCTTCTGACATGTTAATGTTTTATTTTCATTATGTAGGAGATAGGAAGATATGGAGGCCTAAGAGGCAAAATTTCCTTCCACATCTCACCACAACAAGGGTTATCTGGCCCAGGCCAGGATTCCAAACTCAGGGACTCATGGGCCTGCACAACTTTAAAACGGAAACACCAAACAGGAAAATCTAACTTCCAAACTCTTGAAAGTTCAGAAGCTCTGCCAAGCTCAGTCCACATGGCAACACGGGGCTGGAGCCAGTGCTGGCCCCCCCTGTGGTGTGCTGGAATGGGCTCTCACCAGTTCAGGAGGGAGACTGTGTGCTTATCTTCGCAACTCTGATGAGGACCATTTTAAAAGTCTTTATTGAATTTTTACAATTGCTTCTTACTCTTTTTTTTTTTTTTATGCTTTGTTCTTTTGGGCACAAGGCATGTGGTATTTTAGCTCCCTGACTAGGGATCAAATCCACACCCCCTGCATTGGAAGGCAAAGTCTTAACCACTGGACTGCCAGGGAAGTCCCCTTATCAGTTCTGATCAGTGACTTCATGGTGGTAGCTTGAGATCATTGAGATCAGTCACAGTGGGAGTATTAATATGAAGACTGGCAAATGCTACAAATCATTAATATTTAAGTTTTTTTTCTTTCAAAGAACCCATTGTTAAACATTTAACACACCACTGTGGCTGCCCCTGCAGATAGGTGTGTTCAGTGTGCATTTTCACATCTGCAGCACCCCGTCATCTCTCTACAATGAGGTTGGGTTGCCTACCTTGTCCCTGGGGTTTAGATGCTGGGTTTAGGATATTCTTAGATTACTCTTTTGTGTTCCAGGGGCCTCCATGGAGAAGAAATCCTCTACTCTAGACCTGCATTTGGAAGGATAGGCTTATCAAAATTGTTCCTGAAAGGGAGAAAGGGAAAATCAGCTTTGAGCTAGGAGAAGGGCTGGCTGAATCTTTGGGAGTGAAAGACTCCTGTAAGCCAGGGAGGGGAAGAGTTCATTTTAGGTAGCAAGAGATATGAATTTTTTGTGTGGCAGACACCCAGTCCCTAGTTATATGGTGTTCCAGTTGTATGCTGTAGGGTGGACCCTGGGCACCGGAGCCTGGGAGGCTTGGGAAAGTTAGGCCAAGACATACAGAAGTCACTACTGAGCAGACCGCTTGTGCTCTGGTGATGGGAGCATGGGAGAAACACCATGGGCAGGACTGATGTCATTGACCTGTGCATTGTACTTGCTTTAATGCTGTTTTCCCTGCTTGAAATTCTTAAAAAAAATTCCAATGAATTTAAAAAATTTTATTATTGAAGTATAATTGCTTTACAATGTTGTGTTAGTTTCTTCCATAAAACAAAGTGAGTTAGCTATTTGTATACATATATCCAGGCTTCTATATGGCTCTAGTGGTAAAGAATCCATTGGCAATGAAGGAGCCTCAAGAGACATGGGTTCAATCCCTGGGTCAGGAAGATGCCCTGGAGGAGGAAATGGCAGCCTGCTCCAATATTCTTGCCTGGAAAATCCCACTGGCAGAGGAGCCTGGTGGGCTACAGTTCATGGGGTTGCAAAGAGTTGGACATGACTGAAGGGACTTAGCAGAGCACACACATACATATATCCCCTCCCTTGTGAGCCTCCCTCCCACCACCACTTCCATCCCACCCCTCTGGGTCATCACAGAGCCCTGAACTGAGCTCCCTGTGCAGTACAGCAGGTTCTCTCTCTGTCTCTTTAGTCACTAAGTTGTGTCCGACTCTTGCGACCCCATGGACTGTAGTCCGCCAGGCTCCTCTGTCCATGGGATTCTCCAGGCAAGAATATTGGAGTGGGTTGCTATTTCCTTCTTCAGGGGATCTTCCTGATCCAGGAATCAAAACTGGGTCTCCTGCACTGCAGGCAGATTCTTTACTGACTGAGTTAGGAGGGAACCTCAAGCTAGCTATATAATGCAAAGTAGTGTATATGTGTCAGTGTTTTCATTTTGCACTGACTGGGTTATATAAATGATACAGCTGGTCCTGTCCATTGGGAACTGACAACCGGAGAGCTGCCCAATTGTTTTGGGCTGGATAGTCTCTCACAGGGCTTCCTGTGCAATCTCAAGAACCAGGGGAAGGGATTCTTCAAAATGTCCTACCAACTCCTGGGAGTGGGGCTGACTCAGAGCCACATGGTCAGAAACAGCAAGAAATGTGTTACTTTTGGATAGATGTAGAGCTGTCTTACTGCACTAGGTTGACTGTGTTTTTATTTTTTAGCCCTAGAATGAACTGGTGGCTCAGATGTTAAAGACTCTGCCTGCAATGTGGGAGATTGGGCTTTGATCCCTGGGTCAGGAAGATCCCCTGGAGAAGGGAATGGCTACCTACTCCAGTATTCTTGCCTTGAGAATTCCATGGACAGAGGAGCCTCCGGGCTACAGATGATGGGGTCTCGGAGAGTTGGACATACCTGAGCAACTAACACATCAGTAACAGAGCAGTCTTATTTATTGCACTAGTTTGACGGTTTTATTTTTTTAGTCCTTTGATTAACTGAAGGCACAGTGCCAGATTTTGGTAATATAGGACTGAATGTGACAAGGCCTCTTCTGAAAGGAAGCTCAGAGTCCAGTGATACCTGTGTAGGTAACCCACAACTCTTAGCCTATGTGGTACATTAGAATTGCAATCTGTAAAATGTGCCATGGAGATGAAGTTGTTTTTTAGTTTGCGACTCTTTGCGACCCCATGGACTGCAACATGCCAGGCTCCCCTGTTCATCACCAATTCCTGGAGTTTGCTCAAACTCATGTCCAACTCATCACCAACTCACTGAGTTGGCGATGTCATCCAACCATCTCATCCTCTGTTGTCACCTTCTCCTCCTACCTTCAATCTTTTACAGCAGCAAGGTCTTTCCCAATGAGTCAGCTCTTTGCATCCGGTGGCCCAAGTATTGGAGATTCAGCTTCAGCATCAGTCCTTCAGATGAATATTCAGAGTTGGTTTCCTTTAGGATTGACTGGTTTGATCTCCTTCAGGAGCTATCTATCGGTTTTGAAGAAACAGGATGAGGGGCATTTATGGCAAAGCCCTAAAGATGAGTAGAGCTCTCTGGGTGGAGAGGGTGGCAAGGTGTAAAGCAGATGCTTGACTAGAATCCTCTTACTTAGGGGTCTGCTGTGTTTTGATGGTGCTGTAGCTTTGAGCAGTAGTGAGTTCCACCTCCTCTTACTTAGGGGTCTGCTGTGTTTTGATGATGCTGTAGCTTTGAGCAGTATTGAGTTCCACCTCCTCTTACTTAGGGGTCTGCTGTGTTTTGATGATGCTGTAGCTTTGAGCAGTACTGAGTTCCACCTAACATCTTTGTACACCCTGGAATGACTGCCTTGTGCTGTGGTCTATGGTATGATAACAAAACCATTCTGGAGGCTGTTTCAGATGACCACTTGGAAGTGGGTCTTTCTTGATAGCATGCTAAGGTAACACATGGGAAGTACTAGTGGATGTGTTTCTCCTAATACATCCCTTACTTGGTGACCCTTATCCTATCTGGACAGCTCGACTCTGGAACATGCTTGCTGCAGGGAAGGGATATGACAGCAGAAGCTTTAGCCAGGCTTTGACAATCTGAGACTCAGGGGTCTTGGGGAGTATCAATGTCAGAAGAGGTCACTGATAGCTTTTCTGAACCTGAGGACTGGACAGCATTTTCCCAAACAGGGAGAAAGTGGAGTCAGATGGGCAGGAGGAGGGAAGAGATGAGGGTCCCCGTGATAACACTGTATTCTGCAGCCGTGCTTCTTCAGCTCATCCTGAGAAGAGGGAGGGAAGAGAGGCGGTTGATGGCAGTGATCCTCAGTTCTATTAAAACTAACGACTGTTTTATGTAGTAAATATTTTGTGAAGTCTTCTTTACTGTCCTGAAATAAAGTGAAATTCATGGGCAATATAACTCCTGTCATATGACAACCAATTAATATGTCCACAAATTTCTGAAGTACCCCTTGGGGAATAGGACTAATACTGGTTGAGAATCACTGGTTTAGGGATTTTTTTTTCCCCTGGGTAGGAACCAGGAAAAGGAAAGATCCCATTAGTGGTGGGATGGGTCAGGAAGGGATCAGGGAAGTCTGCAGAAAGCATCCATTCATAAGAGTGCTGAGAGGTGCCAAATGCAGAGCTGGGGAGTGGCTGGGTCACTCTGAGGCCTGGACATCATTGTGAAGGAGGGGGCAATGGTGCTGGAAGGTAGAAGAGAGAAGTCAGATCCAAAAAGGCCTTGTGTTGGGAGGGGAGAATGGCCCAGCAGTGACTTGTGTGGCCTGACCACCCAAACAGGAATGAGGCTGAGGCTGTCTCAGCAGATGCTGGCAAAGATACAGAACTGCACCCCAGCCCCACCATGCTCAGAGCTCAGGGATAGGAATGGAGTCATTTTTACTTGCTGCAATTATATTCAGAAGATTCCCTCATTGACTGAGTTTCGCCTCTCTCCCACCTCCTCTGATGTAGAGGGTCGACCATGGCTGATGATCCATCATCCAATCATAGATCCCTGCTGCTTATCATCTAACTATGCTCATCTCCTGGAAATGAAGGTTCTGGGGCTTTCTGAAGATAGTCTGTAGGTCTTATGAAACAGAAAATCTTTGTTAAGATATATCAGGTGTAAATCCCTGGGAGGTAAGAAGTAACGACCCCTGTGGAGGACAATAATCACATAATCTTGCTTTCCATCTTTGTTGAGAATGAAAGTGGTGATGGACATATTTGTTCTAGTGAGAAAATAATGGGATTTAGAGGGTAAGAACTCTTGAATCTTGATTTAGTTTGTGGGACCATTTCTTTATCTTCTTTGAAACTCATTTTTTTCTCATCTGTAGAATGGGTGTGAGACTCACACGGAATAATGTATAGAGAGTATAGAGAGCTCCTTGTCATCTGTAAAGTCATGATTGTTAATTATTGCCATGAAAATCACATTAGGAACAACTGATTTTTGCCATCCAGTGGCCAGATGGGGTAAGTAGATTTCCTCTGGGCTCAATAGTTTCTGCCTCAGATAATCACCTCTTAAGAGTTCTTTGGTTGGCATTTGAAGATCAGAAATTTCTTTGAAAGCAATTTAATCACTCTGTGAATAAACTGAAAGATATATTTCATTTTATAGATGAGTGAAATGTAAACTACTAATAGCATGTGGGCTATATCTGTAAGAGTTTAATTTTGATCACTAATGCTTTCACATTGGCCTTTGGTTAGTTTTTGGATTGCAGATGTATTTATTTAAGGCTTGTTTGAAACCTGAGTATCAGTGCATGCATCCTTTCATCCAGCCAGTAAAAGTATACTCATCGAAGTGTTTAATTTGTTCAAGTGTCTGGGAAAATCCTAGGGGGCTATAGCCATGAATCTCAGGTAAGCCTTATTTAAGTATTAACTCTTGATCGTTCACTTTTTCTACTCTTGATATTACTTCTTGCATCTTCATTAAGATTATATACTTTATTTAGTTCAATTGTTTTATTGATAATTCTTAACTAATTTCTTTCTTTCTTTCTTTTTTTTTTTTTGAGGCATAGAAGAATCATTTGTTTGGGCTGAAAGAGATCAGGTTATGGAAGACTGATATCAAGAAACCCTGTCTCCAAGAGTAAAGTAATTGATCATGTTCAGGTATATCCTACTTTTCCATTTGAAAAATTTGCTAAAGTAAAATTAAGAATTAAAAAGAAAAAACAAAAAATACCCAGTGGCAGAAGATTATATACCCTTGGGGTGGGAAAGACCTAAAATAAGCTAGGAAAGCCATCATCCAAAGAAGAGAACTTTGACATATTAGATGAGATAAATATTTGAAACTTCTATGTCAAATGATATCATAAACAAAACCTAAAGACAAACAAAACATTGTGGGAAATACTCACAACCTGTATGATAGACAAAAGTTCCTATCTCAAGAGCTCTATAGCATGTTAAGAAAAAGGCTTCCAGCTGTTAGAAGGAAGCACAAAGGCAGGTCATACCTCAGGAAAGAAAAGTGATAAGTAAACATATGAAACAATATACAGCCTCACAGAATGTTAGGAAAATTCAACTTAAAAGAATGGATTAACATCTTTACTCAGTCATCAGCAAAACAGGAAACGATTGAGGATTGCCAAGGCTTTAGTGGTATGGGGAAATGGGCTCTTTCATCCACTATTTGTGGGAATGTAAGCAGTTGCAACATTTTGGGAAAGCAATTTAAACATATTTTAAAAAATAAACAATAGGCATTGCAACAACACAAATGGACCTAGAGATTGTCGTACTTAGTGAAGTAAGTAAGACAGAGAAAGAGAAATGTCAAATATCACTTATATGTGGAATCTAAAAAGAAATGATACAAATGAAATTATTTACAAAACAGAAAGAGATTCATGAACTTATGAATGAACTTACGGTTATTAGGGAGGAAAGGGGGGGGAGGGATAGGTAAGAGAGTTTGGGATGACATGTACTCACTGCTATATTAAAATGGATAATCAACAAGGACCTAGTGTATAGCACAGGAAACTCCACTTGGTGTTATGCATCAGCCTAGATTGGAGAAGAGTTTGGGGCGGGGGGCAGGAATGGTTACATGTACATATATGGCTGAGTCCCCTCCCTGTTCATCTGAAACTGTTACAACATTGTTAATTGTTTATACCCCAATACAAAATAAAATGATTAAAAAAATAAAATAAAATAAAATAAATAGAATTCATAACCAACAAAGACCTACTGTATAGCACAGGAAAGACTGCTCAATATTATGTGACAGCTTACCTGCAATTACACACTTTCTCAGAGCTGCTGGATTTGTGGTTTTGGTCTCAGTGTTTATGCCTCAAAGAAGCAAACAATCATTAATGTGTAGAAAGTAAGAATCTAAACTTCATAAATAGGAACAAGTTCAGTTTTTAAAAAAGTTGAATAAAAAATGATGCCAGCACAACACACACACACACACACACACACACACACACACACACACACACAGTGTGGTGGCCTGAATGGGAAGGTAGTGGGGGAGGATGGATACATATCCATATATGGCTGAGTTGCTCTGCTGTGCACCTAAAACTATCATAACATTGTTAATCAGTTATACTCCAGTAAAGAGTAAAAAGTTAAAAAAATTTTTTTAAATAAAATAGATGAAAAGATAGACATATTCTTTGATGCAATAAATCCAGATTTCAGCAAATAAGGTGCTTAATACAAAAGGAGAAATATATAAAAATAGCTATTGCAGCAGCGATTGTAAAAAAATAGGGATGAGGGAGTAGGAAATGTGAATGTTCATCAGGTCAGGGATAACTGAATAACCTGCTCTCTATAGCATATGAAATATTATAAAGCCATTAAAAAGCATGACTTGGATTTATATTTATTGCCTTGAAAGAATCCACACTATGGCTGTTGGAAAAAATGCGTGTGTATTATTAAGGCCTAGGAAAAGCTACTCAAATTACTGAGGCTGATTATTCCAAAGCGGTGTATTTGAAGATGGAGACTAATAATTGTCATTGTTACAGATTTCTGTTTTGTTTGAAAGCATTACAAACAATATCTTCATGACTTAATGATTTCATTGAGTTGAAGTGAAGTTATAAAAACAAAAATGAAAAGAGAGAGGAAGCGGGAAGGGCAAGGAATAAAGAGCTGTTAGCCTGACGCCATCTTGGGCACTTGCAGTTTCTCCTGCCCTTCCTCTGACCCTACCCAAGACTGTAGAGTGCAGTGAATCACTTCTCTGTCATTAAGGGCTTTGTAGTTAATAGATATTTTAAAATAATCATTAGGACCAGGTGGCCTCTATGCCCTGTTAGTCCCCAAACAATGATGGAAACCTTCCCTGACATATTCTCAGCACCCACAAGACTAGTTACCCATTCATAAATCTTGACTTAGGAATGCATGGTCTGTTTCCAAGCACTTACCCTCATGCCCTAGGTTAACTATAAAATTTTCACAGTGGCCCTTTGGCAGTGAGGAATGCAGCTTCAAATGATTCTCAATCATTGTCTGCCCCATCCCACCCTGTAAATTTTACCCAATAATAAATGGATCCTCTGATTATATGGAGGTGCCTGTCTCATTTTTTGGTCTCAAGATGCCTTATCAGTTCAATGGGCACTTTTCATTCCTTCTGTCCTCCAAACGGGAAGGAGGAAGACAAGGATGGAGGGAGGGGCTGGTAGAGAGAAAGAGGAAGTGAGGTAGAGCATTAACATTGTAGAACATTAATGGAGGAAAGAAAAAAATTTTTCCCAACCACAGAAAAAGCAGTCATAAGTCAAAGGGAGTTAGAGCTAACAGAAATACCACTATAGAGTGAGTTCTTTAACCTGACATTGTTATTCTTATAAATTACACATATGGACTATTTGGGGGTTAATGTTCAGTGTTAGAGTAGTGAGGCTCTTTCTAGTCTTTTATATTGAAGTATTTGTGCCTTGATGTTTGTTGTTAACATCTTAGTTTGTTGAAAGCTTATTTGAGATCTTGGTTGTTTAAAAAGAACAGGAAACAGAAAAGATAAATAAGATTGAGAATGGGGAAAAGAAAAAAAATATTACTTGTGCCCCTCAGTGGTTTGAAGGTGGCTGTAGTTCATCTTCAAATACAGAGTCATGAAAGATTTATTTACCCACGTTTTCTCTTAAGGTCGAAGGAGTTGAGATTATCACTCTCTCGTCCAAGCTCCCTTTCTTCACCCAGGTTCTCTTATTTATTTCCCTTTGCTCCTGAGCCAAAATGTGAGCTTCTGAAAGAGATTCTTAGTTGGTTCCCAATATTTGAAACCACTTTCAACAATACCATCCATCTCCTCCCCGAGCAAGAGGCATTATCTCCACACTCCTGGAGATGAGCCTCCTCCCCCTTTTATCACCCAGAGCTGCACAGTTTGGTTACAAACACCCTCATACTGCTCCTATTGGTATCTCACGAGTGAAATAACAGATAACCGTTCTCCCAGTGATGATAGTGCTGTTGCCCCACACCCAGATAACTAGGAGGGGAGGTTTCCACTCCCATTGCATGCTGTGATTAAGATTTCACAGGCGAAGATACAAGTGAGATTGCCTTTATAAAATAATATCTGTGCTCATATCATTTTACTCAGCTCAGATAGCAGCTCACATCATTTCTTGGGGCCCTCCCCCATATCAATCTGCATTGGCTTTCAAACATGTATACTACCACCTGCCCTCCTGGTGAGATAAGAATAAAAGCACGAGATGGCATATTAAATTGTGCAGCATTTTTCATATTACTCATACAAATGAGATAACAGCTGCAGGATAGTTGTTTCATTCTTGGCAGAACTCCCAATCATTGTGCTGCTGAAATAGGGCTAGCCTTGCTTCTCAGCAGTGGGGGCTTTGGTTCATGGGCGCAATTCAGCAGGGCCAGAAGACCACCCTCCCCTCTGATCACCTTCCCAGCCTGCTTGATATGAATTCATAAAGGACAAATCTTTTTATTCCCAGCCAGATTTAGGTTCAATGTGCAGTTACTTAAAGGAAGTCATCCAGAGTATTTTCCAAATTCACTTCTCAAGTTCCAATTTTTAAATATTAAAAAAATTATTTAACTACCTGTCTTTAGTTCAGTTCAGTCGCTCATTTGTGTCTGACTCTTTGTGACCCCATGGACTGCAGAACGCCAGTCCTCCCTGTCCATCAGCTACTCCTGGAGTTTACTCAAACTCATGTCCATTGAGTCGGTGATGCCATCCAACCATTTTGTCCTCTGTCGTCCCCTTCTCCTCCTGCCTTCAATCTTTCCCAGCATCAGGGCCTTTTCCAATGAGTCAGTTGTTCGCATCAGGTGGCCAAATTATTGGAGTTTCAGCTTCAGCATCAGTCCTTCCAATGAACACCCAGGACTGATTTCCTTTAAGATGGACTGGTTGGATCTCCTTGCAGTCCAAGGGAATTTCAAGAGTCTTCTCCAACACCACAGTTCAAAAGCATCAATTCTTCGGCACTCAACTTTCTTTATAGTCCAACTGTGACATCCATACATGACTACCGGAAAACCATAGCCTTGACTAGACGGACCTTTGTTTGCAAAGCAATGTCTCTGCTTTTAATGTGCTGTCTAGGTTGGTCATAGCTTTTCTTCCAAGGAACAGGCATCTTTCAATTTCATGGGTGCAGTCACCATCTGCAGTGGTTTTAGAGCCCCCCAAAATTAAGTCTGACATTGTTTCCCCATCTATTTCCCATGAAGTGATGGGACCAGATGCCATGATCTTAGTTTTCTGCATGTTGAATTTTAAGCCAACGTTTTCACTCTCTTCTTTGACTTTCATCAAGAGGCCCTTTAGTTCTTCTTCGCTTTCTGCCATAAGGGTGGTGTCATCTTCATATCTGGGGTTATTGATATTTCTCCTGGCACTCTTGATTCCAGCCTGTGCTTCCTCCAGCCCAGTGTTTCTCATGGTATACTCTGCATATAAGTTAGATAAGCAGGGTGACAATATACAGTCATGACATACTCCTTTCCCAATTTGGAACCAGTCTGTTCCATGTCCATTTCTAACTATTGCTTCCTGACCTGCATACGATTTCTCAAGAGGCATGTCTGGTGGTCTGGTATTCCCATCTCTTTCAGAATTTCCCAGAGTTTGTTATGGTCCACACAGTCAAAGGCTTTGGCATCGTCAATAAAGCAGAAGTAGATATTTTTCTGGAACTCTCTTGCTTTTTCCATGATCCAGCGGATGTTTGCAATTTGATCTCTGGTTCCTCTGCCTTTTCTAAATCCAGCTTGAACATCTGAAAATTCACGGTTCATGTACTGTTGAAGCCTGGCTTGGAGAATTTCAAGCATTACTTTGCTAGCGTGTGAAATGAGTGCAATTGTGTGATAGTTGGAGCATTCTTTGGCATTGCCTTTCTTTGGGATTGGAATGATAACTGACCTTTTCCAGTCCTGTGGCAACTGCTAAGTTTTCCACATTTGCTGGCATATTGAGTGCAGCACTTTCACAGCATTATCTTTTAGGATTTGAAATAGTTCAACTAGAATTCCATTACCTCCTCTAGCTTTGTTCATGGTGATGCTTCCTAAGGCCCACTTGACTTCACAGTCCAGGATGTCTGACTCTAGGTTGGTGATCACACCATCATGATTATCTGGGTCTTGAAGATCTTTTTTATATAGTTCTTCTATGTATTCTTGCCACCTCTTCTTAATATTTTCTGCTTTTGTTAGGTCCATACAATTTCTGTCCTTTATTGTGCCCATCTTTGCATGAAATGTTCCCTTGGTATCTCTAATTTTATTGAAGAGATCTCTAGTCTCTCTCATCCTATTTTTTTCCTCTATTTCTTTGCATTGATCACTGAGGAAGGCTTTCTTATCTCTCCTTGCTCTTCTTTGGAACTCTGCATTCAGATGGGTATATCTTTCTTTTTCTCCTTTGCCTTTCACTTCTTTTCGCGGCTATTTGTAAGGCCTCTTCAGACAACTATTTTGCCTTTTTGAATTTCTTTTCCTTGGGGGTGTCTTGATCCCTGCCTCCTGTACAGTGTCAGGAACCTCCATCCATAGTTCTTCAGCCTTGTCTTAACTAATAAGAGTGTAAAAAAAATCAGAAGTTTGTTATGCTGGTTTTATTTCATTATTTCTAATTGGTATTAAAATATATAATTATTAATGTTTTCTGCATAGCATCTAAAATAATTTTGAGTGATAACCTATAGATATTTTTGAAACCCTGTGTTTCAGAAACACCAGTAGAATAGTCCTCACTGAAGTATACATTGCTGCTGCTGCTGCTGCTACTGTCGCTTCAGTCGTGTCCGACTCTGTGCGACCCCGTAGACGGCAGCCCACCAGGCTCCCCCGTCCCTGGGATTCTCCAGGCAAGAACACTGGAGTGGGTTGCCATTTCCTTCTCCAGTGCATGAAAGTGAAAAGTGAAAGTAAAGTCGCTCAGTCTTGTCTGACTCTTAGCGACCCCATGGACTGCAGGCTCCTCCGTCCATGGGATTTTCCAGGCAAGAGTAATACATTGCTAATACACATCATTTCTTGGTGGGCACTTTTGATAGATGATCCCATACCTGGAAAGGGTGGGGAGGAAAATCTATGGATATAAAAAGTGTTCAGAAAGGAGAAATTAGAGGGAAGTGAGGAGCAGTCCTGTCCAAGGCATTACCTCATCCTGGCCAGACTTAGATGAGTGAGATGGAGCCAGAGGTATCATGACTATTAACTTTCTCAGTGGGATCTAGGAATGGAGGATCACTGGGCTCTCTGTGAGGTCCTGAACCATATGTTCAGACACCCCAAATTTTAGCCACTCATGACTGCAGGATGTGAGGGTTCTACTTGCCTCCTTTAGGCTGGCTCACAGCATAGACCCCCCTCAGAGAGAACCAACCCTCATGGGGCATTTCCCAGTAGACACCATACACAGGATTGTGTTCAACCCTGTAGTGTCCATACTGGTTGGAAACACAAATTAACTAGCACCATGAGGATGGGGTAAGGGTGACACAAGATGGCAAATGCCAGGTGTTAGAGAAGCACACTTTCTGTCAAGACTATCTTATTCACCCGAGAAAAGTGGCTCCATGATAAAGTCACACCATATGTGTTATATATATTGTTTTAAATGCAAAAACAAAACCCCACAACCAAAATCAGATGAATGAAACTGAGTGTTTAGGGTTGGAAAGCATTGATTTAGAGGTAGCAGAGGTCCCTGAGAGCTGTCAGAGAAACTTCTGTTCCGAGCTTTTCTAGGTATCTGTAACCGCAGGCACTCAGAGCTCTGCCATAGTGATGCTTTCTCTCCAGTCTTTGGCTCTGTCCTTCCTGGGCTTTATCCTGCACAAAGCCTGCCAGAGATCATGATGATGATCACTCCTGCTCTGGCCAACTCCTAAGGTTCTATCATCTCATGTCCAGGTCACGACCTCTGGCCAACTATCCCAAACATGGCCCTGAATGCTGTAGAAGAACTGTCTTGAGCATGTGGCCTCTTCTATTGCAGAGCTTTCAGAAAACCTGTGTGGATCCAGAGCTGAATAGGACATACAGGTTATTGATAGGCAGCTGGGCAGGAAAGATTTATCTCCAAACCAATCATGGGTTAGCTGTGGGCCTGCCAAGCACCCAGGCTGAGCTTGTGTGAGCACCACAGGGCAGCAGTTGATCAGACATCTGCTTCTAGGAGTGTGAATGACCTGACTGGTGACCCAAGATGAACTAAGTGTCTGGGACAGTCACATGTACAGGCCTGAGACACAGAGGAGACAACGATCAATCCCTGCTTCATCCTTTAGTCCCCATTGGTTGCTAATGATGATCCAGCAAAATTCAGCAAGGCAGGGTTCTTTTGCACTCTGATTAAACGAAGCAGGAAGGCAGCCTCCGTGTTTTGTAAATTGTATTTTGCCCGGTTGGTCAGTGCTGATTAGCCCATGTTTACCCAGAATTAACTTTTGCCATCATCTTGCATACCCATGAAACTCGGTTTCCGCAAAGTGACTGGTCAGTAAATTTCCCTATCATGCCCTCTGGCTGCTCCCTGAACAATCTTGCCTCTGATCCTCTCAGTGCCTACTTCCCTCTAGGTTCCTTTCTCATCTTTGTTAATAGAAAAGGAAAAAGAATTATCCAAGAATTTAGACTTTTAGTAACTTAAAATATTCTTTTTCCTGATTTTATAAAACTCACATTTTTCCTCTTTGTCCCTTGAAAGAAAGAAAAAAGGAAGGAAAGAAGGAAGGAGGGAAAGAAGAGTGGGAACAGAGGAACACATTTCTGCTCTTCACAAGGAGTAAATCTTTTCCCAAGTAAAAGAAATAAATGTACATTTATATGTAATGTAGCTCATTACAAAGGTAATAGAATCACATTACAGAAAAGTAGAAAAAAGAAAAAGAAAACCCATAATAGTAACAACATAACAGACTTTCTGTTAGCAGGCTGGGATATTTTCTGCTAGTCTTTCTGCTAAGCACCACTTTTAAAATCTAGTTATAATTCTATGGTATATACAAATTTTTCCTCTCTATTTAATGTTAAGCCATGAGATTTTTCATTGTGCTATGTGGCCTTTAAAACCATGGTTTTTAATGATTGCATAATGTTTCCTCCAGTGAAAAAAATGCCAATTAAAAAAAAAATCTTTGTTTTCATATCTAGATTGATGGTAATTTAAAAAGAAATCACCGTATCACTGAAATGATACTGTTCAAGCATATGCTCCCACTTACCCCTACTCTTGCATTATTTTATGAGGATCTCATCAGAAATCTGATGACCAAACAAAGCCCATGGACATTTTAAGGTGCCTGATTCATCATTTGAACAAAAAGCACCTGTGGCCATGAAGTCCTCACCATGGGTGTTGGAAGGACCACAGCACACCCTCACTGTGTTTCTCCCTCATTTTTTCTGCCCGTCACAGATTTCTTATTATTTGCCCCCAGTCTAAAGCCAAAAAAGCTTCATTTATCTTGCAAGTAGTTTTCATGCTGTTCTCATCATTCAATTGCTCAGTCATGTCCAACTCTGTGACTCCATGTACTGCAGCATGCCAGGCTCCCCTGTCCTCTACTGTATCCCGAAGTCTGCTCAAACTCATGTCTGTTGAGTCAGTGATGCCATCCAAACATCTCATTTTCTGTCGTCCCTTCTCCTCCTGCCTTCAATCTTTCTCAGCATCAGGGTCTTTACCAATGAGTTGGCTCTTCCCATAAGGTGGCCAAAGTATTGGGTGTTTCAACTTCACTATCAGTCCTTCCAAATAAGGGTTGATTTCCTTTATGACTGACTGATTTGATCTTGCAGTCCAAGGGGCTCTCAAAAGTCTTCTCTAGTACCACAGTTCAAAAGCATCAATTCTTTGGCGCTCAGCCTTCTTTATGATCTAACTCTCACATCTGTACATGACTACTGGAAAAATCGTAGCTTTGACTATATGGATGTTTGTCAGCAAAGTGATATCTCTGCTTTTTAATGTGCTGTCTAGGTTTGCCATAGCTTTTCTTCCAACGAGAAGTGTCTGTTGTTCATGGCTGCAGTCACCATCTGCAGTGATTTTGGAGCCCAAGAAAATAAAATCTGTCGCTGCTTCTGTTTTCCCCCCATCCATTTGCTATGGAGTGATGGGACTGAATGCTATGATCTTAGTTTTCTGAATGTTGAGTTTAAGCCAAATTTTCTACTCCTGTCTTTCACCATCATCAAGAGGCTCTTTAGTACCTTTTTGCTTTCTGCCAATAAGGGTGGTATCACCTGCATATCTGATGTTGTTGATATTTCTCCTGGCAATCTCGATTCCAGCTTGTGCTTCATCTAGCCTGACATTTTGTATAATGTACTTTGCATATAAGCTAAATAAGCTGAGTGACAATATACAGCTTTGATGTATTCCTTTCCCAATTTTGAACCAGTCCATTGTTCCATGTCTAGTTTTAACTGTTGTATCTTGACTTGCATACAGGTTTCTGAGGAGACAGGTAAGGTGGTCTGGTATTCCCACCTCTAAGAATTTTCCAGTTTGTTGTGGTCCACACAGTCAAATGCTTTAGTGTAGTCAATGAAGCAGGAGTAGATTTTTAAAAAAATTTTCTCACTTTTTCTATGATACCGCAAATGTTGGCAATTTGATCTCCTGTTCCTCTGTCTTTTCTACATCCTGCTTGTACATCTGAAGTTCTCAGTTCATGTACTGTTGAAGCATAGCTTGAAGGATTTTGAGCATTACCTTGTTAGCATGTACCAGCACTGGAGTGGCTGTGAGGAGATATCCCACATCCAAAGGCAAAGGAAAAGCCCCAGAAAGATGGTAGGAGAGACAAAATCACATTTAGAATAAAACCACATACCCATCAGAGATGTTCAGAGGGCTCAAACAAACCTTGTGTGCACCAAAACCCAGAGAATCCACAGAGACTGAGACAGAACTGTGTTTGAATGTCTCCTGCAGAAGTGTGGGTCAGCAGTGTACTGCTGTAGGGGCAGGGGCTCTGGGTGCAGCAGGCCTGGGTATGGCATACACCTTCTTGAAGGCGGTCACCATTAACCCCACCATAGAGTCACCAGAACTTACACAGGACTGGGGAAACAGACTCTTGGAGGGCACAAATAGAACCTTGTGTGTACCAGGACTCAGGAGAAAGGAGCAGTGACCCCACAAGAGACTTACCCAGACTTGCCTGTGAGTGTCCAAGAGTCTCTGTCAGAGGTTTGGGTTGGCGGTGGCCTGCTGCAGGGTTGGGGGCACTGAGTGTAGCAGTGCATGCATGGGACCTTTTGAAGGAAGTCCCCACTATATTCATTACCTCCACCATAGTTTGGCCCCAGGTAAATAGGGAGGGAACGAAACCCCACCCTTCAACAGAAAATTGTATTAAAGATTTACTGAGCATGGCTCCACCCATCAGAACAAGACCCAGTTTCTCCTTAGGTCAGTCTCTCCCATCAGGACGCTTTCATAAGCCTCTTATCTTTCTCCATCAGAGTGCAGACAGACTAAAAACAACAATCACAGAAAACTAACCAATCTGATCACATGGACCACAGCCTTGTCTAACTCAATGAAACTATGAGCCATGCCGTGTAGGGCCACCCAAGATGGATGGGTCATGGTCAGAGTTCTGACAAAGTGTGGTTCCCTGGAGAAGGGAATGGCAAACCACTTCTGTATTCTTGCCTTGAAAACCCCATGAACATATGAAAAGGCAAAAAGATAAGATCCTGAAAGATGAACTCCCCAGGTCAGTAAGTGTCCAATATGCTACTGGAGATCAATGGAGAAATAACTCTAGAAAGAATGAAAGGACAGAGACAAAGCAAAAACAACAACCAGTTGTGGATGTTACTGGTGATGGAAGTAAAGTCCGATGCTGTAAAGAGCAATATTGCATAGGAGCCTGGAATGTCAGATCCATGAATCAAGGCAAATTGGTGGTAGGGTGAAACAGGAGATGGCAGAAATGAACACCAACACTTTAGGAATCAGGGAACTAAAATGGACCGGAATGGGTGAATTTAACTCAGATGACCATTATATCTACTACTGTGGTAAGAATCCCTTAGAAGAAATGGAGTAGCCTTCATAGTCAACAAGAGTCCAAAATGCAATTCAGTTCAGTTCAGTTCAGTCCCTCAGTTGTGTCCGACTCTTTGCGACCCCATGAACTGTAGCATGCCAGGCCTCTCTGTCCATCACTAACTCCCGGAGTCTACCCAAACCCATGTTCATTGAGTCAGTGATGCCATCCAATCATCTCACCCTCTGTCATCCCCTTCTCCTCCTGCCTTCTATCATTCCCAGCATCAAGGTCTTTTCAAATGAGTCAGCTCTTCACATCAGGTGGCCAAAGTATTGGAGTTTCAACTTAAATATCAGTCCTTCCAATGAACACCCAGGACTGATCTCCTTTAGGATGGACTGGTTGGATCTCCTTGCAGTCCAAGAGACTCTTAAGAGTCTTTTCCAACACCACAGTTCAAAAGCATAGATTCTTTGGCAGTCAGCTTTCTTTATAGTCCAACTCTCACACCCATACATGACTACTGGAAAAAACCATAGTCTTGACTAGACGGATCTTTGTTGGCAAAATAATCTCTCTGCTTTTTAATATGCTTTCTAGGTTGGTCAAACTTTTCTTCCAAGGAGTAAGCATCTTTTGATTTCATGGCTGCAATCACCATCTGCAGTGGTTTTGGAGTCCCCCAAAATAAAGTCAGCACTGTTTCCCATTTCCCCATCTATTTGCCATGAAGTGATGGGAATGGATGCCATGTTCTTAGTTTTCTGAATGTTGAGCTTTACGCCAACTTTTTCACTCTTTTCTTTCACTTTCATCAAGAGGCTCTTTAGTTCTTCATTTTCTGCCATAAGGGTGGTGTCATCTGCATATCTGAGGTTATTGATATTTCTCCCGGCAATCTTGATTCCAGCTTGTGCTTCCTCCAGTCCAGCATTACTAATGATGTACTCTGCATATAAGTTAGATAAGCAGGGTGACAATATACAGCCCTGACATAATCCTTTTCCTATTTGGAACCAGACTGTTGTTCCATGTCCAGTCTAACTGTTTCTAACAACAATTCTAACTGTTGCTTCCTGACCTGCATACAGATTTCTCAAGAGGCAGGTCAGGTCGTCTGGTATTCCCATCTCCTCCAGAATTTTCCACAGTTTATTGTGATCCATGCAGTGCTTGGATGCAATCTCAAAAATGACAGAATGATCTCTGTTCATTTCCAAGGCAAACCATTCAATATCACAGTAATCCAAGACTATGCCCTGACCAGTAATGCTAAAGAAGCTGAAGTTGAACGTTTCTTTGAAGACCTACATAACCTTCTAGAACTAACACCCCCAAAAGATGTTGTTTTCATTATAGGGAACTGGAATGCAAAAGTAGGAAGTCCAGAAATACCTGAAGTAACAGGCAAATTTGGCCTTGGAGTACAGAATGAAGCAGGGCAAAGGCTAATAAAGTTTTGCCAAGAGAACACAGTGGTCATAGCAGACACCCTTTTCCAACAACACAAGAAAAGACTCTACACATGGACATCACTAGATGGTCAATATTGAAATCAGATTGATCATATTATTTGCAGCCAAAGATGGAGAAGTTCTATACAGTCAGCAAAAACAAGACTGGGAGCTTACTGTGGCTTATATTATGAACTCATTATTGCCAAATTCAGACTTACATTGAAGAAAGTAGGGATAACCAATAGACCATTCAGATATGACCTAATCAAATCCCTTACAATTATACAGTGGAAGTGACAAATAAATTCAAGGGATTAGATCTGACAGACAGAGTGCATGAAGAACTATGGACTGAGGTTCATGACATTATAAAGGAGGTCATGATCAAGATCATCCCCAAGAAAAAGAGATGCAAAAAGGCAAAATGCTTGTCTGAAGAGGCCTTACAAATAGCTGTGAAAAGAAGATAAACTAAAGGCAAAGGAGAAAAAGAGAGATATACCTATCTGAATGCAGAGTTCCAAAGAAGAGCAAGGAAAGATAAGAAAGCCTTCCTCAGTGATCAGTGCAGAGATAGAGGAAAATAATATAATGGGAAAGATTAGAGATCTCTTCAAGAATATTAGCGACACCAAGGGAATATTTCGTGCAAAGATGGGCTCAATAAAGGACAGAAATGGTATGGACCTAACAGAGGCAGAAGATATTAAGAAGAGGTGGCAAGAATACACAGAAGAACTATACAAAAAGATCTTCATGACCCAGATAATCAAGATGGTGTGACCACTCATCTAGAGCCATCCGTCCTGGAGTGTTAAGTCAAGTGGGCCTTAGGAAGCATCACTATGAACAAAGCTAGTGGAGGTGATGGAATCCCAGTTGAGCTATTTCAACTCCTAAAAGATGATGCTGTGAAAGTGCTGCACTCAATATGCCAGCAAATTTGGAAAACTCAGCAGTGGCCACAGGACTGGAAAATGTCAGTTTTCATTCCAATCCCAAAGAAAAGCAATGCCAAAGAATGCTCAAACTACAACACAATTGCACTCATCTCACGCTGTGATAATCACAGTGTGATATCTCATTACTGTGATAATCACACACTAACAAAGTATTGCTCAAATTCTCCAAGCCAGGCTTCAACAGTACATGAACCATGAACTTACAGATGTTCAAGCTGGATTTAGAAAAGGCAGAGAAACCAGAGACAAAATTACCAACATCTGTTGTATCATTGAAAAAGCAAGAGAGTTCCAAAAAAACATCTACTTCTGCTTTATTGACTTTTAAAAGCCTTTGACTGTGTGGATAGCAACAAACTGGAAAATTCTTAAAGAGATGGGAATACCAGACTACCTGACCTGCCTCTTGAGAAATCTGTATTCAGGTTAGGAAGCAACAGTTAAAACAACATGGAACAACAGACTCTTTCCAAATTTGGAAAGGAGTACATCAAGGCTGTATATTGTCACTCTGCTTACTTAACTTATATACAGAGTACATCACTGAAATGCTGGGCTGGATGAAGCACAAGCTGGAATCAAGATTGCCAGGAGAAATATCAATAACCTCAAATATGCAGATAACACCACCCTTATGGCTGAAACTGAAGAAGAACTAAAGGTCCTCTTGATGAAAGTGAAAGAAGAGAGTGAAAAAGTTGGCTTAAAACTAAATATTCAGAAAACTAAGATCACGGCCTCTGGTCTCATCACTTAATGGCAAATAGATGGGAAAACAGTGGAAACAGTGACAGGCTTAATTTTGGGGAGCTCCAAAACCACTGCAGATGGTGGCTGCAGCCATGAAATAAAAAGATGCTTGCTCCTCGGAAGAAAAGTTGTGACCAACCTAGACAGCATATTAAAAAACAGAGACATTACTTTGCCAACAAGGGTCCATCTAGTCAAGACTATGGTTTTTCCAGTAGTCATGTATGGTTGTGAGAGTTGGACTATAAAAAAAGAAGAGTGCCAAAGAATTGATGCTTTTGAACTGTGGTGTTGGAGGAGACTCTTGAGAGTCTCTTGGACTACAAGGAGATTCAACCAGTCTGTTCTAAGGGAAATCAGTCCTGAATATTCATTGGAAGTACTGATGCTGAAGTTGAAACTCCAATACTTTGGCCACCTGATGTGAAGAATTGACTTATTGGAAAAGACCTGGATGCTTGGAAAGATTGAAAGCAGGAAGAGAAGGGGATGACAGAGGATGAGATATTTGGATGGCACCACTGACTCGATGGACATGAGTGAGTAAACTCCAGGAGTTGGTGATGGACAGGTAGGTCTGGCATGCTGCAGTCCAGGGGTCTCAAAGAGTCAGACATGACAGAGCGACTGAACTGAACTGAACTTGCTAGAGTGTGAAATTAGTGAAATTGTACAGTACTTTGAACTTTCTTTGGCATTGCCTTTCTTTGGGATTGGACTGACCATTTCCAGTCCTGTGGCCACTGCTGAGTTTCCCAAATTTGCTGGCATATTGAGTGCAGCACTTTCACAGCATCATCTTTTAGGATTTGATATAGCTCAGCTGAAGTTCCATTACCTCCACTAGCTTTGTTTATAGTGATGCTTCCTGAGACCCACTTTACTTCACACTCCAGGATGTCTGGCTCTTATTAAATGACCACACCATCGTTATCTTGGTCATTAAGACCGTTTTGTTTTTTTTATTTATAGTTTTTCTGTGTATTCTTGCCAACTTCTTTTCATCAGGTGGCCAAAGTATTGTAGCTTCAGCTTCAGCATCAGTCCTTCCGATGAATATGCAGGACTGATTTCCTTTAGCATTGACTGGTTTGATCTCCTTGCAGTCCAAGGGACTCTCAAAAGTCTTCTCCAACACCACAGTTCAAAAACATCAGTTCTTTGATGCTCAGCTTTCTTTCTGGTCCAACTCTTAGATTCATACTTGACTACTGGAAAAAGCATAGCTTTGACTATCTGGACCTTTGTTGGCAAAATGATATTTCTGCTTTTTAATAATTAATATCCTATCTAGATTTGTCATTGCTTTTCTTCCAAGGAGCAAGAGTCTTACTTTCAGGGCTACAGTCACCATCTGCAGTGATTTTGGAGCCCAGGAAAATGAAGTATGTCAGTGTTTCCATATCTATATACCATGAAGTAATGGGACCGAATGCCATGATCTTAATTTTTTGAATGTTGAGTTTTAAGCCAGCTCTTTCATTTTTCTCTTTCACTTTCATCAAGAGACTCTTCAGTTCCACTTTCATTTCATGCTGTAGCAGATGTATTTAAAAGAGATGGTCTTTGGTCCTTTACCCCAGCTGAAGTTCAGCAGGTGCAGAACACAAAAGGTTATGATGAGATAAAAGGCTGCGGGCCAGCTAGGAGGGGGATTTGGAACATACATTGATCAGCACAAATGTTGGTGTCAGAATGACTGTAATAGATCCAGGAGAATTTTATTGAGTACTTATGTGTATTAGCCACTGTGCTGGGTTTGATTGGAAACACAGAGGTAACCCATCAAATAGATACTTGTATGAGTGTCTATTTTTCCAGTAGTCAAGTTCTTAAAACTCAGCATTCAGAAAATGAAGATCATGGCATCTGATCCCAGCACTTCATGGCAAATAGATGGGGAAACAATGGAAACAGTGATATTGCTTTGCTGACAAAGGTCCATTTAGTCAAATCTATGGTTTTTCCAGTAGTCATGTATGGATGTGAGAGTTGGACCATAAAGAAAGCTAAGTGTAGAAGAATTGATGTTTTTGAATTGTGATGTTGGGAAGACTTTTGAGAGTCCCTTAGACTGCAAGATCAAATCAGTCAGTCCTAAAGGAAATCAGTCCTGCATATTCATTGGGAAGACTGATGCTGAAGCTGAAGCTCCAGTACTTTGGAAACCTGATGAAAATAATTGACTTGTTGGAAAAGACCCTGATGTTGAGAAAGATTGAAGGCAGGAGAAGGGGACAACAGAGGATGAGATGGTTGAATGGCATCACCAACTCAATGGACATGACTTTCAGCAAGCTCTGGGAGTTGGTGATGGACAGGGAAGCCCAGTGTGCAGCAATCCATGGGGTCACAAAGAGTCAGACACGACTGAGTGACTGAACTGGGGTGAACTGACGAGTGTCTATAATCATCTATAGTAGGTATAGAGCTATTATAGAAGGGTTTTGCAGCTTGTTGGGAAATGAGAGTCCTTTGAATAAATGTTATAAAGACAGAAGGAGGGGAACAAAGGGGTCAGGATGAGCCAGCAGTTTATACCCTCAAAGAAGAATCTCTCCTAGGCACCATGCTTTCAGTCTTCATTTTGATATGATCACGTGATTGGTGGAAGACAGAGTAGGAAGTGAATTGTGGCACTTCACTTCTGCTTGTGTGAGTGCTAGGTTGCTTCATTGGAGTCGGACTGTTTGCGACCCCATGGTCTATAGTTGGCCAGGCTCCTCTATCCATGGGATACTCCAGGCAAGAGTACTGGAGTGTGTTCCCATTTCTTCCTCCATGGGTTCTTCCCCACCCTCCTGCATTGGCAGACAGGTTCTTTACCTCTAGCACCACTTGGGAAGCCCATGGCACCTTCACTTCAGTTCAGTTCAGTCGCTCAGTCGTGTCCAACTCTTTGCGACCCCATGAATCACAGCACGCCAGGCCTCCCTGTCCATCACCAACTCCTGGAGTTCACTCAAACTCACGTCCATCAACTCCGTGATGCCATCCAGCCATCTCATCCTCTGTCGTCCCCTTCTCCTCCTGCCCCCAATCCTTCCCAGCATCAGACTCAATGGACATGACTTTCAGCAAGCTCTGGGAGTTGGTGATGGACAGGGAAGCCCAGCGTGACTCCCAGTGAGTCAACTCTTCGCATGAGGTGGCCAAAGTACTGGAGTTTCAGCTTCAGCATCATTCCTTCCAAAGAAATCCCAGGGCTGATCTCCTTCAGAATGGACTGGTTGGATGTCCTTGCAGTCCAAGGGACTCTCAAGAGTCTTCTCCAACACCACAGTTCAAAAGCATCAGTTCTTCGGTGCTCAGCCTTCTTCACAGTCCTGATTGCAGAAGAAGGTAAGGTCTGTATACAGGTGTCCAAGTAAAGCACTTCCAAACTCACTGACTGTTCACTGACATGTGAGAGTGAGCATATGTATTGATGGGGGGGAGGTGACAGATGCAGGGAGCACGAGATGTTAGCTTTTGCTCTGCAGCATCTCTGTGGTTCCAAAGACTGAAGAATCAAGAAATGCCTTCCCTGGAAAATCTTCTGACCTAACAGTAGGTTTACAATGAAGGGCTGAATATCAGATTAAGTAACAGATGACAGAAGCGGAATATTAAGGTGAATTAGGTACTATACATATGGAGGTATATGTGGTTCTTTAGATCTGCCACATAATGTATCTATTCTTTCACATGTCTCTTATAAAATGATTAATTTAATTGTGGGGTTTTAAAATAGAAACTGGCCTTCATCATTTCAGAGGACTTAGTACCATGTTAGACTATGATAATGAAATCGAACATCCTTCTTTAATTTCAAATGCATAAAAATTCTAGATTTAAAAACACCAATAACAAAATTTTGGTGAAATTGCATTTGCTGAGCTTGAAAGAAGGAAGAACTAATCTGAGATGTAAGAGGAAAGAAAGGGAAATGAAAGCTACTGTGAGTGAATGGATAAGGGGGGGCCCATGCCCAGGAACTCATGGGAGTTCAGGTTTCACATGGCCTGGGCTTATATCTACATGAGGATCAGTTACATGGTTTCCAAACCATGGATGATAGAGGGAGGAGGAGTTTTGTATAAAGCCTGAAAAAGTCAAAAAGCATCCCTGCTCATAAAATATAGACCAGAAAATTTCAGCCTTTCGCCAAGGAAAGCAACATGGAAGCCTGTCATATATCCAAAGACTTAAGCACATAGGAAAAAAAAATCATTTGAGAAACCTAATCCTTAAGCCTGAACTGCATAGAAGTATGTGATCCAAATTTACACTACCTGTCTGGTGTGGGACGCCCAAGCAGAGAATTTATCATAAAACAGGTCAAGGACCATTGAAACCCTATAGGCTACAGTAAAAGCAAATATAAAACTTCTCAGCAGGAATCCTTTCACAGTCCAGGGCACACAGAATTCCAGAGACCTAACATCCCTGATGAAGAGGGATTCATAATAAAAAACAGACAAACACCATAAATCAAACATTAGGCTCAGGAGACACCACAAACAGGAATTCCTATCTGCTACTGGCTGGAGTGTCAAAACATAAAACTACACCAGAAGAATTTAGCAAGACCCAGTACATTTGAGTATGAGCACATGTTATACCAGCAAACTCCTGTACAAGCATATGGTCTTGAAAATTCTCTTACATGTATATGAGAAGATGTGGCCGAAGATGTTCACTCCCCATTGTTTTTAAAAATAAATTACAACAATAACAGAAAACTCCAAAAGGTCAGAATGGGAATGAATTTAAGTAAAGCATGATTTATGTATGTTAGGATAAACGTTAAAGTGTTAGTTGCTCAGTCGTGTCTGACGCTTTGCAACCCCATGGACTGTAGCCCACCGGGCTCCTTTGTCCATGAGATTCTCTAGGCAAGAACACTGGAATGCATTGCCATTTTCTTCTCCAGAGGATGTTCCCAACCCAGGGATCAAACTCAGGTCTCCCTCAATGTGGGCAGATTCTTTACCTTCTGAGCCACCAGGGAAGCTTATGTTAGGAAACTGTCAAATCATTAAAATGAATAAGCATATCCAAATGCATAAATCTTAAAAACAATGTCAAGTGAACATGGCAAGCTCTCAAGTTTCTCAAGGATAATATCATATACTATTAATATAAATTAAAAAATTAATAAATACTATATATTAATATGAACATGTGCAAATATAGTGAAAGCATAAAACAGAAAAAATATATCAATCTAAGAAAAGTAATTTCCTTTTGTGTGGTATGGAAGGTGAAAGACTTGATTCAAATCTAGGTCTGACTTTGAAACTAATATAATGCTAAAAATATAGGATAGAGGCTCCCTGCAAACCAATACATTTAATTTTTTTGCAGTGAAATAAAAAACCCTCTCCAAATATTGTTTTTTTCTGTATAATTTTTAAAAAAGGAATAATGCATTATAGAGTCCTTTGAAGATCCATTTACATATCAATCCCATCCACCCCCATACCCTTGTATTTGTATGTTCTCTGTTTCCTCTTCAAATGTAAACCAAGGTCAAATCATACATTTAATCACTCCCACCATACCAGGAAAGAATGCAGCATAATAAGATATTTCTTTTTTGGAAAAAAAAAATAGGGACTGGAGAAACAATGCTGTTGGCATTAGTGAATGTTATGTACCATACCCTCCTGGGTGGACATTCCAAGGACACTCTGATAGAGGAGGGAGTTACTTACTGGGTCAAATGGCTGTCTTTGATCTGATTTGAAAGCATTTCCCTTATCTAATGTTCTCCACAACCATGTGTAAGCTGGGCAGGGGCTATATTTCTTTTCTAGGAGCTGTATTTATGGTCATAGATTACTTCCTGTTTTAGGGAGTCTAGGGCATTGGGGCTGACCTTAGGGACTGAGAAATTATGAGCTTTTATTTTCAGGTTTTAAAGTTGGACTAATTAGCCAGTCAGTTAGCTTTCTAGAAACTTCAAGGGATGTTAAGCAAAGCTAGAGATGTTATGGAGTCATGGTCTATGAAGTTTGACCATTTTTTCATAGTGTCTATCTCTTAGCAACAAGCTCAAGAGCTCTCTGCATGCTCCTAGTCCTGGGCTTAACTGCTCCCATCTTGTCCTCTCAAATAATGAATCAAGGCAAAGCTAATATGATCCTTACTCTGGAGCTGTTTACAATGGGAGCAACTGTATGTTTCGAGCAGCAAGTGAACCACTGGAGGTGTTGGAAGGGGCCTGGGCTCACTCCACAATTCTGGTTTCTTCTAGGTCTCAATCTTAATTGCCTCTGCATTTCCCATCTAATTACCTTGACTTAAACTAACTTTAGCTTTAGGAAGACAGTATCTGACACTTAGTCCTCTTATATTACTGGCCTCTGTCTCTAAGCAAGGCTCTGTAAGCTTCCGTTTCCGCCTGTAGACTGGTGAGCATGTGTTGAAATAGAAACTCACTCTAACATCATGATAATGTTTTCTTCTAAGCTGAATCTCAAAGCATAACATGTGATGGTTTAGCTCTTTTGCAAGCCCATAAAAAGGATTACCAACTTAAATACAGGAGCAGGAATCCTCACTATATCTTAGTACACCTAAATTTAGCCACTTCCACGTAGGTCTATTGCTCATAGCATCTCATACCTAGTATCAATGTATTGGTTATACCCTTTAAGAGAAAGGAAAAGAATTCAAACTAGTTTAAAAAAGAGCCCAGGATTGAAACTGACCCATGTTTAGTAAGTAAAAGAAGTGTAGGATGAAAACAAGCTAGACTCTGTGGGGGTCCTGGGCACAGAAGCCTTTCTGTATCCCCCATTTCTTATTTGTGGCTTTCCTGGTGGCTCAGCAGTAAAGAATCTTCCTGCCAATGCAGGAGACTTGGGTTCCCAATCCCAAGGTCTGGAAGATCTCCTGGAGAAGGAAATGACAACCAACTCCAGTATTCTTGACATGGACAGAGGAGCCTGGTGGGCTACAGTCCATGGGCAGCCAAGACACAGCTTAGGGACTAAACAACAGCAACAGCGTTTCTTGTTTGTAGAGAACAGACTCCAGGCTCCGTGACATTCCCTGAGTTCCAAAGGACAGAAAGTAGGGAAAATCACTAGGCCATTCAGGTATGATCTAAGTTAAATCCCTTATGATTATGCAATGGAAATGACAAATAGATGATTCAAGGGATTAAATCTGATAGAGTGCCTGAAGAATTATGGATGGAGGCTTGTAACATTGTACAGGAGGCAGTGATCAAAACCATCCCTAGGAAAAAGAAATACAAAAAAGGCAAAGTGGTTGTCTGAGGAGGCCTTACAAACAGCTGAGAAAAGAAGAGAAGCAAAAAGCAAAGGAGAAAAGGAAAGATATACCCATCTGAATGCAGAGTTCCAAAGAAAGCAAGCAGAGACAAGAAAGTCTTCTTAAGTTTACAATGCAGAGAAATAGAGGAAAATAATAAAATGGGAAAGACTAGAGATCTCTTTAAGAAAATTAGAGATATGAAGGGAACATTTCATGTAAAGATAGGTACAATAAAGGACAGAAATGGTATGTACCTAATGGAAACAGAAAATATTAAGAAGAGGTGGCAAGAATACACAGAAGAGCTATACAAAAAAGGTCTTAATGACCTGGACAGCCATGAAGGTGTGATCACTCACCTAGAGCCAGACATCCTGGAGAGTGAAGTCAAGTGGGCCTTAGGAAGCATCACTGCAAACAAAGCTAGCAGAGGTGATGGAATTCCAGCTGAGCTATTTTAAATCCTAAAAGATGATGCTGGAAAGTGCTGCACTCAATATGCCAGCAAATTTGAAAAACTCAGCAGTGGCCACAGGACTCGAAGATGTCAGTTTTCATTCCAATCCCGAAGAAGGGCAATGCCAAACTACTGCACAATTGCACTAATTTCACATGCTAGCAAGGTAATGCTCAAAATCCTTCAAGCTGGGCTTCAACAGTCCATGAACTGAGAACTTCTATATGTAGAAGCTGGATTTAGAAAAGGCAGAAGAACCCAAGATCAAATTACCAATATTCACTGAATCATAGAAAAACGAGGGAATTCCAGAAAAATATCTACTTCTGCTTCATTGACTATGATAGAGACTTTGACTGTGTAGATCACAATAAGCTGTGAAAAATTCTTCAAGAGATGGGAATACAAGACCACCTTACCAACCCCCTGCAAAACCTGTATGCAGGTCAAGAAGCAGTAGTTAGGACCAGACATGATATAATGTACTGGTTCAAAATTGGGAAAGGAGGACATCAAGGCTGTATGTTATCATCCTGCTTATTTAACTTATATTCACAGTACATCACGTGAAATGCTGGGCTGGATGAAGCTCAAACTGAAATTAATATTGCCAGGAGAAATAACAATAACTGCAGATATGCAGATGACATCACCCTAATGGCAGAAAGTGAAGAGGAACTAAAGAGCCTCTTGATGAAAGTGAAAGAGGGATTGAAACACCTGGCTTAAAGTTCAACATCCTAAAAACTAAGATCATGGCATCTGGTCCCAATCACTGTGGATGGTGACTGCACCCATGAAATTAAAAGATGCTTGCTCCTTGGAAGAAAGGCTATGAAAAACCTAGACAGCATATTAAAAAGCAGAGACATCACTTTGCTAACAAAAGCCCGTATAGTCAGAGCTTTGGTTTTTCCAGTGGTCATGTATGGATGTGAGAGCTGGACTATAAAGAAGGCTGGGCACCGAAAAATTGATGCTTTTAAATTGTGGTGCTGGAGAAGACTCTTGAGAGTCCCTTGGACTGCATGGAGATCAAATCAGTAGTCCTAAAGAAAATCAACCCTGAATGTTCATTGGAAGGACTGATGCTGACGCTCCAATGCTTTGGACACCTGAAGTGAAAAGCCACCTCATTAGAAAAGATCCTGATGCTGGGAAAGACTGAGGCAGGGCAGGGACAACAGAGGTTGAGATATTTGGCTGGCATCACTGATTCAGTGGACATGAGTTTGAGCCAACTCTGAGAGATAGTGGATGACAGGGAAACCTGGCATGCTGCAGTCCATGGGATTGCAAAGAGTCGGACTGGACTGAGCTCTGAACAACAACAAATAGGGAAGGGAGTGGATATAGAGACAAGGGGAGAGCAGTGAAGAAACAGTAGTACAGCCTTGGGGTAGGGTCCTGGTTATTCCTCAAGGATACACATAACAATACCTTTATATTCTTTGCAGATCTAAAATCCTCCCCAAATGGAAAATGTTAGCATTCTTCACTCCAGAGAAAACCTTTTGAGACCAGATCAAAGGAGTACAGGCCTTACATATACCCTAATCTTATCAGCAAACCTACATTTAAATCAATGCTATAACTCCTCCCCATATCTTTCTAGACTAGGACATATAGTTTTAAGGGGTGTGAACCCACTGTGTCCCCCTTTGCCTAGCAAAGTGATAAAGCTATTCTTTTCTACTTGACCCCAAAACTCTGCCTCTGAGATTTAACTTGGCACTGGTGCATAAGGGCCAAGGTTTTGGCATCAGGTAGCCTTAGATAGGAGAAGGCAATGGCAACCCACTCCAGTACTCTTGCCTGGAAAACCCCATGGACGGAGGAGCCTGGTAGGCTGCAGTCCATGGGGTTGCTAAGAGTCAGACACGACTGAGCGACTTCACTTTGACTTTTCACTTTCATGGATTGGAGAAGGAAATGGCAACCCAATCCAGTGTTCTTGCCTGGAGAATCCCAGGGATGGTGGAGCTTGGTGGGCTGCCGTCTATGGGGTCGCACAGAGTCGGACATGACTGAAGCGATTTAGTAGCAGCAGCAGCAGCCTTAGGTAGCTGGATCTAAAAGTTCAAATAGCCTCATTAGGAATCTGCATATTTTTCTCTCTCTCTTTGCTCATTTGTCCTCAGTGTTGGCTTCATTCTCAAGCAGACCCTCCATGGGGTAGAAAGATGGTCATCTGTATTTCTTGGCTTATGTGTATGTTCAGTTCAGTTCAGTTCAGTCACTCAGTCGTGTCCGACTCTTTGCGACCCCATGAACCACAGCACACCAGGCCTCCCTGTCCATCACCAGCTCCTGGAGTCTACCCAAACCCATGTCTACTGAGTCGGTGATGCCATCCAACCATCTCATCCTCTGTCGTCCCCTTCTCTTGCCCTCAATCTTTCCCAGCATCAGAGTCTTTTCAAATGAGTCAGCTCTTTGCATCAGGTGGCCAAACTATTGGAGTTTCAGCTTCAAAATCAGTCCTACCAATGAATACCCAGGACTGATCTCCTTTAGGATGGACTGGTTGGATCTTCTTGCAGTCCAAGGGACTCTCAAGAGTCTTCTCCAGCATCACAGTTCAAAAGCATCAATTCTTCTGAGCTCAGCTTTCTTCATAATCCAACTCTCACATCCATACATGACCACTGGAAAAACCATAGCTTTGACTAGATGGACCTTTTTTGACAAAATAATGTCTCTGCTTTTAAATATGCTGTCTAGTAATAGCTGGTATTACAGCAAAAACAGAATCCTTGTTTCTGACAAGACTGCAAGGAGATCCAACTAGTCCATCCTAAAGGAAATCAGTCCTGAATATTCATTGGAAGGACTGATGCTGAAGCTGAAACTCCAATACTATGGCCACCTGATGCAAAGAACTGACTCATTTAAAAAGACCCTGATGCTGGGAAAGATTGAAGGCAGGAGGAGAAGGGAATGACAGAGGATGAGATGGTTGGATAGCATCACTGACTCAATGGACATGAGTTTGAGTAAACTCCAGGAGTTGGTGATGGACTGGGAGGCCTGGTGTGCTGCCATCCATGAGGTTGCAAAGAGTCAGATACAAATGAGTGACTGAACTGACTGAACAATTCCATTGGAAGCCCTGGGAAAGTCTCTGATTATCTTGGCTCAGCTTGGCCATATGCCTGTCCTTGAATGAAACACTGTGGATAGAGTCTGGGGTTCAGGTTCTCTGATTGAGCAGGTTGGGCCCATAAGCCCAAACCTGAAATTTAAGGTGGTGTCAGTGCCACTTGAAGCAACAAGGGCCATAAGTAAAGGATGACTCCTCAAACAGTTCCTAGGCAGAAACAAGGGTTTTGCAATAGGAGTGTCCTAAATCATTTGCATAGTATCTTTGTCAGAAACTTTATGTACTTTTAAAAGTGGATTTTTAGTGAAAATGCATTTGGCAATTATATGTAAAATCTAATTGTCACCCAGCGGTCCCGTTAAATGAAGGTGTTTAATTTTTAACACAATGCCTCTCAAATTAGATTTTGAGACTATACATACCCTTTTGTTTACTTTAATGGAGATTATGTCACATATTATTCAAATAAGGAAAGGACTCCAGACCCTTTCAGTATTGTGTGGTATAGTGCCATATGGAAACAGATGGTTCTCAATGTTTCCTAGTAAGAGTTCTCTTTGACAGCCCCACATTTTATGATTT
This sequence comes from Aepyceros melampus, assembly GCA_006408695.1. NCBI lineage: Eukaryota > Metazoa > Chordata > Mammalia > Artiodactyla > Bovidae > Aepyceros > Aepyceros melampus. Next base: position 93,232 of record SJXQ01006112.1, read on the forward strand.
TCTGCAAAATAGAAACTACACTTATAGTATCTTTAAAAAAATAAAAATGACAACAACGACTATGTAACCAGTATTTTATTAAGTGCAATAGCATTAATAACACTTCAAAAGTAACAGCATACATAAGAGCTGGGCCTGTAATTTAATCAGGCTGCAGAAAATGCTTGGGCACTTGTGAATTTCTTTGACCTCCTTTTGGGATGGTACTTGAGTGAACTGGACGCATAGCTTAGGGACTAGTGCTGGAATGATTAAGAACATGGTTCAATCCCAGCTTTACCACTTGTGAGCTGTGTACCTCTGGGTGAGTTATTTAACCTCTTCAAGTCTTCAGCTTCCTTGAATGTTACCTGACACTAGCACCACCTGTGCCTGTAAGGTTGCTGTGAAGATTAGAGATACAGGTAAAGCATCTAACAGAGTCCTGACACACAATTAGCACTCAATGCGTGATGCATGATGTCACTTCAGTCATGTCCCGACTCTTTGGGACCCCATGAACTTTAGTTCCCAAGGCACCTCTGTTCATGTGATTTTTCCAGCAAGAATACTGGAGTGGGTTGCTGTGCCCTTTTCCAGGGGATCTTCCCAATCCAGGGATTGAACCCCTGTCTCCAGCATTGGCAGGCAGATTCTTTACCACTAGCACCTCCTGGGAAGCCCTAGCACTCAATATATGGTAATGATTTTTGTTACCACCTTAGAATTATTGATTTACTGTAAGTCTCCTTGAAGGTAGGCATTATGCTTTATGGATCTTTATATTTCCAGTCCCTAACAACATCTTGACTTATGAAGGATATGTTTATTGAGTGAATAAATAAATTATTGGAAAGTTAAATGCAAACATATATCTAAAGTGTTTGGTCCTGTGGCCAGAGCCTGATCAGTACGCCTTAAATATGTCTTTCTCTTTGTGTCCATCATCCAGGCTAAGGCATGGTCTAGCTCAGCAGTCCTCAAACTTTAGTGTCTTTGAGAATAATGCAGGGCTTGTTGAAACAGATAGGTAATCACACACCAAGTTTCTGATTCAGTAGTTCTGGTGAGACCTGGACAATAGTATTTAGTATTATTGTAAAGCCTCTTCCACGAAGTCTCTCTAATACGAGGTACAAATCATTAGCATTACCCTTGGACTTACACAACCCACCTCAGGGTACCATTATCATCTGGCTGTTGTCAGCTGGCAGCACTAAAGGAATTATCTCTAATAGGAAATAACCAACGTCAGTAAGTCTGGTATAGTATTGCTAAATTGATTATGTAGATGTAACACACCACTCGAATCAGTTAGTAAACTGAGATTCTTCATAGGTTCAGTGTTTCTCACAGACCAATGAGTACTTGCAAATCTCTTGGACAGAACCTTTTTGTTTATTCACTCTATGTGTGTGTGTGTCTCTCAAATGCAGTGACCTTATCTCAAGTGTTTTCTATAATTCATTTATAAGCAAAGGATTAACTCAGTGGAATCATAAGGGTAGAGAGGAGAGAGCTGCTTTCGTTTTTAGAAATCAACAACCTATTTTCAGTTATAAAATCCTTCCAAGATCCTAAATCTGCAGTCATGGGCTTATTAAAAGCAAGTTACAATTACAAGTGTGTTTGTCTGCTCCCTTCCCTCTTAGTGCTTGTGTCTGGAGCTCATTTTTTTTTTTTCTTATGAACTTTAATACATGTTTAATGTGAAACTTAATGATTTGATTACAATGGCATAATTACATAATTGGAATGTATTGTGCATGCTGGCGGGAAGGAGTCTGGAAGGTGCTCAGTGAGTGATGTTACATAAACAGAATAATAATGATAGTGCAATGGAGAATGAGACTAATGAGGAAATGATTAGAAAAACTTGGAAGAAATGGACACTTGTGGAAATGAGAGAGGAGCATTTCTTTTGCTTTAATGATTGAGATTTATTTCACCTCTGAGACTGAGGCTTCTGAGAATTGGTGCTACTGAATGAGGTGGGTTCAGGACTACCCTGGTGGTACAGTGGATAAGAATCTGCCTGCCATGGTAGAGGGAGCAAACCAAAGCCCGTGTGTCACAACTACTGAGCTGGTGCTCCAGAGCTTGCAAGCTGCAGCTACTGAGACCGTGAGTTGCGAAGCCTATGTGCCTAGAGCTTGTGCCCCACAACAGAAGAAGCCACTGCAATGAGAAGCCCTCACATGCAACAGAGATTCAGCACAACCAGAAAAAAAAAACTCCCTCCCACTCACAGCCATGAGGGAAAAATAAATGAATGAGGTGGGTTCAGATGACAGATATTTTGGGGACTACTTTGAAGATGTGTGATGGGCCCAAACCCTACTCATGTGGGCATAAAGCAAGCCAGACTCATCAGCAAGCCCTGATGATACTGCTTCTTAAGATCCTTAAAACAGGACAAGCTCAGATGTCTTTCTCTCCAATGTCCTTGCTTTGTAATGCTTTATGTGGCACATTTGCACATCGTCAGAACTTGAGAGCTCTGTTAATGTGGAACGGAGCTGCCTTCCCCTCCCTAGTGCAATTCAACCATCTCTCACTGGTGACACATTGCTACTGAATAGGAATGGCCCTTAGCCAATCATTTTGTGCTCCCAGTTAATGACCACCATTACTGTGTCATTTGGGCTAGAGAAACATGTCCACTGCCTGGAGCTCTTCTTTTAGTAATTGGCCTGTGCAGTGTCACTCCTACTTGATGCTCACTGTGTGTTTCTATGATCACAATGATTACTTCCCCAACTTATTTTGCTATAAATGTAAATCAATTCTACTCATTGATTTAGCAAACATCTATATTTATTAAGGGCTTCCCTAGTGGCTCAGATGGTAAAGAATCTGCCTGAAATGCAGGAGATCGAAGTTCGATCCCTGGGTCAGGAAGATCCCCTGGAGAAGGGCGTGGCTACCTATTCTAGTATTCTTGCCTGGAAAATTCCATGGATGCAGGAACCTGGAGGGACTTGAGTCCATGGGGTTTCAAAGTGTTTCAAAGGCTGAGAGACTAACACTTTCACTTATATTTGTTAAACACCTATCTAGGGGCTAGTTGCTATATGTGATGCTGAAAAATAAAAGACATAGCGTTTATGGCTTAGGGGTTGAAGCCTAGACAAGGCATTCATAAAAAGTTAAATACTGTAAATCCTTACATGGTGAGTTAGAGGAATAGTTCAGAATATTTTCAGAATAACCATGCATTCTTTCATCCATCAGTATAAAAGTACTTACTGAATGCCTACTGTATGAACAGGTCAGGGCTAGAGTTAGAATGCTGAGATGAACTTGACCAGGATCCTGCCTTCAAGGCAGTTTTGGAAGGCAATCTAGCAATATCTAGTATGAACAAGTGGACGTACTCTGATCCAGAATGTTCATTTCTTGGTTTCTGCCCCAGGTGGACATTCATTCATGTGCACAGAAAGGGCATGTACAATTATGGTAGTTGCAGTATTGTTCATAATATCATAATACTGCAAACAATCAATAATGCAATGTCCAACAGAAAGTGCAAGTGGCTCAGTCATGTTTTACTCTTTGCAACGTCATGGACTATACAGTCCATGGGATTCTCCAGGCCAGAATACTGGAGTGGGTAGTCTTTCCCTTCTCTGGGAGATCTTCTCAAGCCAGGGATCGAACCCAGGTCTCCCACATTGCAGACAGATTTTTTTTTACCAACTGAGACACAAGGGAAGCCCAAGAATACTGGAGTGGGTAGGCTATCCCTTCTCCAGCAGATCTTCCCGACCCAGGAATCAAACCAGGGTCTCCTGCATTGCAGGCAGATTCTTTATCAACTGAGCTATCAGGGAAGTCCCAATGTCCAACAGGGAAGTATCCAGATAAAGAAGTTAAAGCCATACAATGAAAATTACACAAAGGTTAAGAAGAAATTAGATCTATCAGTACATCTTTAAGATAGCTTTTTGAATTGAGTAAGTAGCAAGTAATTATGTATAGTGTTTTTTCTTATATGAAAAATGTAAAGTGAAGGAAAAAATAACACACAGTAATTTTATTCATCTTCTAAGCATCAAAGATATTTATGTAAAAGATAAAACAATGGAAAACTAGAATTTCAGAAGGCTATAAACTAAAGCGATAACAGTTGTTACCTCTGGGTAGGTTTGGAGGATCTGGGACAGGATATTTGTGAAAGGAAATCTTAGCTTAACTTTGATTTTTTTAAAAAAGGAAATGTATCTATATTTTGTTTATTCTCTTGAGAGATAAGTGCCACAGAAATGGGTAAGTAAAATTCTATGGGAATCCCCAATGCCCAGTACACTACTTATTGAATTGAACTAGTGATCCTTTCTAAGGCCCACTTGACATCACATTCCAGGATGTCTGGCTCTAGGTAAGTGATCACACCATTGTGATTATCTGGGTAGTGAAGATCTTTTTTGTACAGTTCTTCTGGGTATTCTTGCCACCTCTTAGTATCTTCTGCTTCTGTTAGGTCCATACCATTTCTGTCCTTTATTGAGCCCATCTTTGCATGAAATGTTCCCTTGGTGTCTCTAATTTTCTTGAAGAGATCTCTAGTCTTTCCCATTCTGTTGTTTTCCTCTATTTCTTTTCATTGATTGCTGAGGAAGGCTTTCTTATCTCTCTTTGCTATTCTTTGGAACTCTGCATTCAAATGGGAATATCTTTCCTTTTCTTTGCTTTTCCTTCTCTTCTTTGGGCCTTAGAAAGCATCACTATGAACAAAGCTAGTGGAGGTGATGGAATTCCAGTTGAGCTATTCCAAATCCTGAAAGATGATGCTGTGAAAATGCTGCACTCAATATGCCAGCAAATTTGGAAAACTCAGCAGTGGTCACAGGACTGGAAAAGGTCAGTTTTCATTCCAATCTCAAAAAAAGGCAATGCCAAAGAATGCTCAAACTACTGCACAATTGCACTCATCTCACACATTAGTAAAGTAATGCTCAAAATTCTCCAAGCCAGGTTTCAATAGTACGTGAACCGTGAACTCCTTGATGTTCAAGCTGGTTTTAGAAAAGGCAGAGGAACCAGAGATCAAATTGCCAACATCTGCTGGATCATGGAAAAAGCAAGGGAGTTCCAGAAAAACATCTATTTTTGCTTTATTGACTATGTCAAAGCTTTTGACTGTGTGGATTACAATAAACTGTGGAAAATTCTGGAAGAGATGGGAATACCAGACCACCTGACCTGCCTCTTAAGAAATCTGTATGCAGGCCAGGAAGCAACAGTTAGAACTGGACATGGAACAACAGACTGGTTCCAAATAGGAAAAGGAGTACGTCAAGGCTGTATATTGCCACCCTGCTTATTTAACTTCTATGCAGAGTACATCATGAGAAACGCTGGACTGGAGGAAGCACAAGCTGGAATCAAGATTGCCGGGAGAAATATCAATAACCTCAGATATGCAGATGACACCAGCCTTATGGCAGAAAGTGAAGAGGAACTAAAGAGCCTCTTGATGAAAGTGAAAGAGGAGAGTGAAAAAGTTGGCTTAAAGCTCAACATTCAGAAAACGAAGATCATGGCATCTGGCCCCATCACTTCATGGGAAATAGATGAGGAAACAATGGAAACAGATGTTAGTTTTTGGGGCTCCAAAATCACTGCAGATGGTGACTGCAGCCATGAAATTAAAAGATGCTTACTCCTTGGAAGGAAAGTTATGACCAACCTAGAGAGCATATTGAAAAGCAGAGATATTACTTTGCCAACAAAGGTCCGTCTAGTCAAGACTATGGTTTTTCCAGTGGTCATGAATGGTTGTGAGAGTTGGACTGTGAAGAAAGCTGAGCTCTGAAGAATTGATGCTTTTGAACTGTGGTGTTGGAGAAGACTCTTGAGAGTCCCTTGGACTGCAAGGAGATCCAACCAGTCCATCCTAAAGGAGCTCAGTCCTAGATGTTCATTGGAAGGAATGATGCTGAAGCTGAAACTCCAGTACTTTGGGCAGCTCCTGTGAAGAGTTGACTCATTGGCAAAGACCCTGATGCTGGGAGGGATTAGGGGCAGGAGGAGAAGGGGACGACAGGGGATGAGATAGCTGAATGGCATCACTGACTCGATGGACGTGAGTCTGGGTGAACTCCGGGAGTTTTTGATGGACAGGGAAGCCTGGCGTGCTGCAACTCATGGGGTCGCAAAGAGTCGGACACGACTGAGCGACTGAACTGAACTGAACTGAAAGGGGCTTCCTTGGTGGCTCAGATGGTAAAGAATCTGTCTGCAATGCAGGAGCCAAGGATTCAACGCATTGGTCGGGAAGATCCCCTGGAGAAGGAAATGGCAACCCACTCCAGTATTCTTGCCTGGAGAGTTTCTTGGACAGAGAAGCCTGGCGGTCTATAGTTCATGGGGTTGCAGAGTCAGACACGACAGAGTGATTAACATTAACATTAAAGTAAAAACTTAGGGAAAGGAGAGAGAGTTTGAGGCTGAAAGCATCAGGGCAGGCTTTAATGAAGCAGATACATTTGAGCTGGTCCTTAAAAAGGAGAGGTATTGGAGGTGTGGAGGAAAAAAGTGCTATGTAGGTTCTATTCGATAGTGTGAACATGAATGGAGAAATTCCTATTAAATAATCATGTCATTTATAAATAATTATTTGCTTCCTTTCCAATATGTATGCCATTTATTTATTTATCTTGCCTTATTGCACTGGCCAGGACACCTAGTTCTATATTGAAAGAAATGAAAGTGGGGATGGGATGGGAAGGAGGCTCAAGAGGGAGAGGATATATGTATACATATAGCTGATTCATGTTGTTGTACAGCAGAAACTAATAGAACATTGTAAAGCTATTTTACTTCAAATAAAAAAGAAGCAAAAGCAGACACTCTTGCTTTGTTCCCAATTATAGGAGAAAGGTTTTTTTTCTTTGAGGGTGGGGCAAAGAGGGGTGGTGATAGAGTTTATTTTCACTTGTTTGTGAATTAGTGATGAATTTTTTCAAATGCTTTTTCTGTATCTCTTGAGATGAGCCTATGGGTTTCCTTTTTATCTGTTAGTGTGGTGAATAATAAATATTTATTTCACTTTTCTGTATTTTCTCTTTTTTTATCTCTTTCTGTATATTCAATATTTTCAACTGATCTGTCTTTTAGATTATAAATTCTTCTTTCGTCAATGTGGAAGGCTGAAACCAAACCTCTAAACAGCCTAATTCCTGACTGTATTGGCCCCTAGGATTTAATCCTTCATGCATCTGAAGTGAGAGGAGCTTCCTTTATGAGAAATCCTGATGTTTAATCTTCCCTCCCCTCCCTCCTTGACGAGTCTGCCCAAGCTCTGTGTATCCTCTGAGATGCTCCTTTCTGCCCAGTTGGATTTCTACAGGAATTAGCAAAGCCTTGAGTGGAAAAGTTGTGCCTGATGTTGGGCTCTCTCTCTGCATTTCTTTTCTCTCTGAGCTTCTGGAACCATATGTCCTGCCTATCTTGGTAGTCTTGAACTCCCATTGTTATTTCCACATATCCACGGCACTGCCTAAAGGTCTGTTCAGGTTTTCAGGTGCTTACCCTCTGCTTTCTGCTTGACTCACCACATCACTTAAGAAATGGCAAATGCCTTGAAGGAAAAAGTGGAATAGAATATTAGAACTCATCTCAGTGAATTTCTCTTCTCGCCAGAATCTTGAGCCTTTAAGTCCTAGGGCCTGATGGGTCTCTGGTGTCTTAAAATGGATTTTTTACCCCTATTATTTTTAGCTACTCTTGGCAGGAAAGTCACTATGCTACAACAGAGGATATATCTCTCAGTATCTATCTAATGTAGTTTTAAGGTAAATACTGGAATTCTGAGTAAGGACCAGCTGAGGGAGTCTCCTGGTAATATAGGTCCCAGCTGTATCCTGTGATAGCCACGCCTGTGTTGTCAGCTAGTCAGGTTCCTTTCAGAGTAAGTATTTCTATACCTTCCTCAAAGACCAGGACTTGGCTCAAGGCACTGAGGGACTTGCTCTTCTGAGAAGAGAATGTGGTTCACATGTGCTCATATCTGAGTTTTGTGCTAGAATCTTAGGGCTGAAGCCTCCTTTAGTCCAGCTTTAGGGCAAAGCTTGGGTATATCTTAGCAAAAAGTCTACATATTGGGTGAATTCTCTTTTGTTCCAAGGTGTATCTCTTTAGGAGTAGCTGTTAAGAATTAATCTATCAAGTTTTAAAATTTATCATGATTTTATTCTCTTCTACTCTTGAGTGTCAGATTTTAGTTGATATCATTTTCTAAATCATAGTCATTTAATTCAGTCCTTGGACTTTTACTTTCTGCTAATTCAGACTCACTACTTTTTTTTCTTTTTTGGCTTTGCTGAGTCTTTGTTGCTGCTCATGGGCTTTCTCTAATTGCAGTTAGTGGGGACTACTAGTTGTGGTGTGTGGGTTTCTCATTGTGGTGCTTCTCTTGTTGCAGAACATGGGCTGTATAGCACACGGGCTTCAGTAGTTGCAGCCTGTGGGTTTGGTTGCCCTGTGGCATGTGGGATCTTCCTGGACCAGGGATTGAAACAGTCTCCTGCACTGGCAAGTCGATTCTCTACCAGGGAAGCCCAGACTTACTATGTTGGTCCCTCAGAGAATGACAATTATGTGGAAGGTGGGGTGAATATGAACGTGGCCAGAAGAGGGCCAGTTGAGGTCATGGGCCTGCAAGCCAGTTGTCCAAGAAGGCGATGTTTGATTTACTCAGTAGTGGAAGAGTGGAGTTTCTCCTAGTAGGTGGTGTTAGCAACTAAAGGCAAGAAATGAAGGGCAGAGCTACACACTCTTTTCAAGATGAGGAAATTCAGAGACACAGCAGAAGACCTCTATTTTGAAAATGGTTTCCTCTAGAGTTGAGAGAGCAACTTTGGGCCTGGGTGGGTCTGAGGCAAGAACTTCTGCAAGCTGAAGACCTTTCCCACCCTTAGCTCTTGCACTTTCTTTTCATCTTAAAAACCATCCTTGGATAACATGTAGCCTACTCCCCGAGGAATGTTTACTCCCCAACCTTGCCCAGCCCACCCCAGTTGACATGCAAGATACATGAATCTGAGCATTTGACATTTGAGAATGGATGTGGGAGGTTAAAGAACTTTGTATGGAATGTCACAGGCACTTGAAGCTCACAAACAAAGAGGACCACCCCCAGAAAAACATTTCTTTCTGGAGCTAGTGGTGGTGGTGATGACCTAGGTGTGTTTCAAAGGGTCTCAATTGAAAAAGGACTGACAAATGACCTGAGGAAAGAGTGTTTCTTTTTTCAAAGAAGCATTTTTGCCCTGCTGTGCAATATGTGGGATCTTAGTTCCCCAACCAGAGATTGAACCCACACTACCTGCAGTGGAAGTGCAGAGTCTTAACCACTGGGCTGCCAGGGAAGTCTCAGGAAAATGTCTATTTCCTATGGAAGCCTCATCTGGAACATCTATTTTGGAGTTCAACTACACCCACCCAGTGCCTTGTTTCCTATGTCAACCAGATGAACACTATGACAGTAATAAGATCTCCAACAATTTGAGAAGTCAGACGTGCTATTTCCTTTAAAAAACTTATTTCAGGATCCCAAGTCTATCACTCCTGAAAATGGGGTGCTGGAATTAATAAAACTCAGGAGGCTAGGTAGGCACCAACGTTTATTTAATGCTGCCTATGTGCCAGGTGTATATTAGCCAGTTTGTATGAGCTGCCTTGTTGAACAAGATGAGGTCTTTGACATGTATGTTTTGCATCTGTATCATGTTGCCTCACACTTGTCTTAAACATTGGCTTAAAAGAGCTCTGTGTTCTGCTCTTTTCAAAACTATGTGTTTCAAATACACGTGTTTGCAAAACTGTAAGCTGGCTTCTGCTGTCTTCTTATCCCTCATGAGTGTGGCATGGATGAGGTACTCTGTGAGCCTCAAACGAATGCTTCAGGAATGAAGGGATCTCCATGGAAATGGAACTGACAGTGACAGAGAACTCTGTCCTCTGCCTCCAAAAGTTCCCTGGCCCTTCTGATCCCAATTAGGTTGTGTCTGCAAAGATAAGTTTACTGGGAAGGATCTCAGCCAAGTTTCTCCCAGGCATATTCCACTTGTATTAATACTGGAGCCACCATGGAAAAATTATCCTATTCATGTGAAAAATCACAAGCAATTAGAAGGTGGCTAAATGTCAGCAAAATTTGGACCTTGTCATTAAATACTTCAGTGGCTTCTATTGTTTCAAGAAGGAATTATCAAACCTAATGATTAGACTGGGGGACACAATGGGAACTTTTAACAATACAGTTCAGTTCAGTTCAGTCGCTCAGTCGTGTCTGACTCTTTGCAACCCCATGAATTGCAGCATGCCAGGCCTCCCTGTCTGTCACCAACTCCCGGAGTTCACTCAGACTCACATCCATCGAATCAGTGATGCCATCCAACCATCTCATCCTTTGTCGTCCCCTTCTCCTCCTGCCCTCAATCCCTCCCAGCATCAGAGTCTTTTCCAATGAGTCAACTCTTCGCATGAGGTGGCTAAAGTACTGGAGTTTCAGCTTTAGCATCATTCCTTCCAAAGAAATCCCAGGGTTGATCTCCTTCAGAATAGACTGGTTGGATCTCTTTGCAGTCCAAGGGACTCTCAAGAGTCTTCTCCAACACCATAGTTCAAAGACATCAATTCTTCGGTGCTCAGCTTTCTTCACAGTCCAACTCTCACATTCATACATGACCACTGGAAAAATCATAGCCTTGACTAGATGGACCTTTGTTGGCAAAGTAATGTCTCTGCTTTTCAACATGGTATCTAGGTTGGTCATAACTTTTCTTCCAAGGAGTAAGTGTCATTTAATTTCATGGCTGCAGTCACCATCTGCAGTGATTTTGGAGCCGCCAAAAATAAAGTCTGACACTATTAAATTGGGTCTTGGAGGTGGCCAAAATATATGTTTTCAAAAACAATGCCTAGGAGATTCTAGATGATTCTGAGTGTAAAGTAAAGCTCCTCAGCATGGCAGGAAAGACCTTCTCCACCTCTGTAGACTCAGCTGCTGCTACCTTTAGCATAATTTTGCTTCTGTGTATTTCCTCTGCATTTCTACCAACACACACATGTACACACTGATGCACATATACACAGAAAATTCATACGCACACAGACCCACTTACTTATGCATAAACACACTCAGACACACATACATCCTAACACACACAGTTCTGTAGCTTCCCTCTGTGTCTTTGCATCCAAGTCCCTTTGCTTCTTTTCCTCTAGCCCAACTGTGATGGTTAGTTTATGTGTCAACCGTGTTGTTCTTTAGTCACTGAGTTGTGTTTGAAGCTTTTTTGACCCCATGGACTGTATTCTGCCAGGATCCTCTGTCCATAGGATTTCCCAGGCAAGAATACTGGAGAGGGCTGCCAGTTCCTTCTCTAGGGAATCTTTTGTCCAGGGAATTGAACCCACATCTCGTGCACTGGCAGGCTGATTATTTACCACTGAGCCATCAGGGAAGCCTGTGTCAACTATAGTACCTGGTTATTTGATTAAACTAGCCTATTATTTTCTAGTTGTGGTTAACATCTCCGGGCCATTGACTTTAAGGAGATTATCCTCAATGGCCTGAGTGGGTCTCTTCCAATCAGTAGAAAGGCCTTAAGAGTAAAACTGAGGTTTTGTTTCATGAACAAGAAGTACTGCTTGTGGACTTCAGTTTGTGCATTAGGTTGCCATTTTTATTTAATAAAGGATTTAAGAAAGTTTTGTATATATATAATTTATTCTATCAAATATAGTTAATTGTCAATAATGACTAATAACTAACATTTATTACCCTATGCCAAGTTTTCTTCTAATGACATTAACTGATTTAAAGTTTAAACAACTTCATGAATAGATATCTTTACCTCTGTTTTATAGATAAGAAGACTTGAGGTATAGATATATCAGCTAAGATCAGGATTTATACCAAATCAGTCTCAGAGCCCATGGTCTTAGCCACTCAATTATAATTTTAAATAATATTTTATTCCTTTATTTCTTATTGCATCTTTTTCTTTAGTATTTTTGAGAATAATTTCAACTATAATCTTTTCTAGAACAACTTTGGATAAGATAGAAAATTCATTTGCTTTACATCTTCAAAATTCTAAACTAAACATTAGTTACACGATAGTGATATATGGTTTTAATGCTGCTTCTGTTTGTAAAAATTGCTTAAAAGCTTCTGCATAATCCTATACTTAGAAACTTGTCCTATTTTATCTTCAAAATTTGCTGGAAAAAGCACATTACATTTACTTTTTGTGATATACATTTTATAGTAGTATTTGGTTGAAAGCAATACAATTCTGGTCTGACCTTATTAATTTAAGAAATAAACTTATTATTTTGTGCCCCTAAATGAGTGAGGTCCCAGTGGAAATGTACCAGTCTACAGACCAACATGGCACCCACCCCAGTTGTTAGTTAATCTCTAAAGACCATGCGTGAGAACCATACCCCAAGGTGACTTGCACTTAAAATACCCAAAAGAAGAAGCAATGAACACCTCAGATGTCTATGTGCCAACTCTGCCTATAGACTTGGAAGCCAGTCCCACCTGAGCTCAGTACTCAGGAAGTGAGACTCACATGCAGCCTGCCCCGTGCTTCCCTCTCCATTCAGGGTGGGGCAAAGGCCTGAGGTACCCCCTGCATCAGTCTCCCAGCCCAGCCTTGTTCTACTTTCCATGACCTGTGAGCTGGCCTTTGTAAGTCTGCCATCCTTACCACCCCAGCTTGGGGTGCTGGGGCATCCCAAATGTGTCCCAGCCTTATGACACAGAAGCCACAAAAGTAGCCAGAGCAGACACACCAGGTTTGACTTCCAGGTCTGATATTTCATGGTGTGCAGTGTTGGATGCGTTCCTCAATCTCACTGAGTCTTAATTTCCACATCTGTGAAAACAGAGCTAATGTTCGCTTACTGGGCTGTTAGGTTTAAATTAGATTAGTGCTGTGGTTCATCATGGGCCCCCTCAGGCAGCAGAGGGAAGCACAGAATCTGGGGAGCGGGCATCAGAAAGGTCTTCCTGGAGGAAATTACATCTAAACAGAGTCTTAAAAATAACAAATACAATTAGCCTGGCCAAAAATGCACGTGTGTGTGTGTGTGTGTGTGTGTGTGTGAGTGAGTGTGTGTATGCATGGTGTGTACATGTACCTGGGTGGTCAGAAAGAGGATGGTGCAGCCTGAGATAAGGAAGGAGTTGGATTCAGAAAACATAATGACATTTATACAAGAAAGTCATGCCTGGGTCTGTGGGCTAGAGGGGGAAAGTATAAGGTGAGTGATCTGAAAGGTGCCAAGGGCCTTGAAAGACATGCATAAGTAGAGAGGTTGTATAGAAGCTGTTGCCGTTTCCTTCCTCGGGGAATCTTTCTGACCTGGGAGTCATACTTGCATCTCGCACATTGGCAGGCAGATTCTTTACCACCGAGCCAGCTGGGAAGCCCAGCAGAGAGACTGGGAACACTAAAAGTTAAGTTTTTAGATCTGATAAAGGTGAGTTTGCTATTTATTTAGAATCTTGGAAATCAGTGTTAGTGAGACCATAGAGATAACCTTATTTGACTAATAAATACATTCAAGCCCACAGAGGTCCCCTTGTGAAAGTAACACCTTTTGTTAGTGGCGGGTCACGAGCCACACCTTCTTGCCTCCTCTAGACTGGTCTTGCCATGGCCACAGTCTCCACTTCCTTCCTTGCCCACTGTCTCTACCACTTTCCCAATCTCTGTTTTATCTATGTGGTTTTTTGACTGCTCCAACATACAGCCCATATTCTTCAAAAAAATGAAAAAATCTTTTTTTTTTGGCTGTGCTGGGTCTTCTTGCTGTGCATGGGCTTTCTCTAGTTGCGGCAAGCAGGGATGACTCTCTAGTGGTGCATGGGTGTCTCATTGCGGTGGTTTCTCCTGTTGCAGAACGCGGGCTCTAGAGTGAGTGCAGGGCTTCAGCAGTTGTGGCATATGGGCTTAGTTGTCTAGTGGTGTGTGGGATCCTCCTGGACCAGGGGTTGAACCTGTGTCCTGTGCACCAACAAGTGGAGTCTTTACCACTGGACCAACAGGCAAACCAGTCCATATTCTGTATTCTTCTTTTTATTTCTCTTTTCATTTCATCAAAGTAATACTTGGTCTTGGTTTTAAGAGTCAAGTGTGCCATGATCTTGTCATGAAATACAGCGGTGGAAGCACTCCAGGGGCATAAATTGGCTAGTAATCTGTCTTCCTCCTAGGAAGAGGATGCTTGGCAGGAAGTTGGTGAATGACACCTCAGATCTGAGTGGCAGATGGCATTAGGGTACAGTCTCTGGGGCCACACTTCTTGGGTTGAAGTCCTGACATGCCACTTCTTAGTCACATGATCTTGGGCAGGTTGTCACGAATCTATGCTCACAGTGTTTGCTGTCCTCTGCACAGTGAAAGGTGCTATAGAGGACCGAAAGCGGGTTCCAGAGCAGCCCTGGCTCCTCAAGGAGCTCTCAGGCCACAGGAAGAAGGAAGTAAGGGGCAAATCTAGGAAGATCTCCAACAAGTGGTGAGAATACATGTAATTACAAGCTGGAGTCAGGGTTCAAGTCCTAGTACTATCAAGTTCTAGCTGTGACACCTTAGAGAAGTTATCTCTCTGAGCCCCAGTTCTCCTTCTGAAAAATAAGATCATTATGGATACCTCTTTGATTGAATTATTGTGAGAATTAAATAGGATAGATGAATAAAAGCAGGAGGAGGTAAAGGAAACCACCATGGCAAGAATAGGATCTATCCTTAGACAGATTTTGAAAAATTCTTGGACGATGGAAAACAGATGGAATCAGATTGCAGAAACATAAGGGCAGAAAAAAAGCTATGGCTCACAACACAGACAACAGAAAACTACCAGGGAAGTAACAGACATTCCAGAAATATTTTCAGCTCAGAGTCAACAAATAGAGAGACCAGGAGGGGTTTGGGGGGCAACCATCAGGTTAATTAGCAAATCTTAGTATTCAGAACAGCTGAGCCCACCAGGCCCCTTCCCTTTCCCACACCTACTGAGCAGAGAGCATGGGTGACGTTTAGACTCAGGATAAAATCTCCAGAAGGGGAGAAACAACCCAGGGAGACAACACAGAGCTAGAACTAACTCCAGACATCCAAAGAACAAAGAAAGGAAAAAAATAGGATGACTGATTTGCGCATTTGTCCTAGAATAAACTCTGAGCAAAGCTGTCTGAAGCAGGAAGACTTAGATGGACAGGCCAGAATAGTAGAGAAATGACTCCAGATGACTTACACTCCTGGAGGGGTTAGCCCCCATCCTAGAAAGCAAGCTACTAGTTTGCAATTCCTTCCCTCCACCTCCCGGCCTGCACCACCTTCCTCCTCACCCCCCATGTCACCCAAGACAGCAAGAGTCAGCACTTATATACTCAGGCAAACAGGAGTTTCAAATTCAAGTGCAAACAATAGTTAAGAATGGCCAAACATTTAAGGAAAACAGACATCATTAAAAAGAAGAACCAAAGTCAACAAATAAAATAGCTGATGTCTATGGGAAGGGAGAAATAACTTTAAAATAAGTGTAATTAATATTCAGACATGAGAGGCTGATACACCATCAATTAACAATGAGTGCTGTGAAAAAAAACTAATTAGGATTCCATTATCACCAACTAGTTTTTGAAAATTCACCAGATGTGCTGAATAGCAGCCTGAAAGTGAAAGTGAAAGCTGCTCAGTTATGTCTGACTCTTTGAGACCCCATAGACTGTATAGTCCATGGAATTCTCCAGGCCAGAATACTGGAGTGTGATCTTCCCACTCCTCCTTCCCAGAGGATCTTCCCAACCCAGGGATCAAACCCAGGTCTCCTGCATTACAGGTGGATTCTTTACCAGCTGAGCCACAAGAGAAGCCCAAGTAGCAGCATGGGCACAGATAAAGACAGAATTCATGAATTAGAGAGTTAAAAAAGAGAAAAAAAAAAATGAAAGAGAGAGAAAGAGAGAGAGAGACCAGAGATCAAGGAAGAGAGAAAATAAAGAAATAATATGAGCAATCTTAGAACTAAAAAAGTCTCTGTTCAGATTGGAAAAGGGTCACAGAGAGACAGCAAAATAAGGGAACCTGATACATCAAGAATATCAAGAACAAAAGAAAATACTAAAAGCTTCTGCAGAGAAAAATAACAATTTGCCTATGATGACAGATGGGCACTGCACTTGTTTCTAATCCTGGAAGCTCAAAGTCAGTGGTATCATACCTTCTAGTTTCTAAGAAGAAATTATTTTCCTCTATGTTGTGCAGGTGCCTGTGGCCATGTCATCTCTCTGCCCAGCTCTCTGCCCGCCAAGCTGCAGTGGAGGTGTCTCACAAGCTTGCTGACCTCCTGCTGTCAGCCTTCCTTCTCAAGCTCAAGGTGTGAACCTGCTTTCTGCCCCAGGATCTTCTCTGATGGCCACCCTGAAGCTCAACCTGGAGTGGGACAAGTGAACTCCCACTGGGGGCAACCCTCTAACTCTGAACCTATTGGTGATGGGAGCTGGGGAAAGCCACCAACCCTGGTGTTCTTCAGGGGAATAATTCTAGAAGGTATTCTACACACTTCCCAGAGGGCCATGGCAGCATGGAGCCACCAACCTGTGGGAACTTCCTTCACATCACCCACTTTTATTGACTCCTCCCCCAACCCTGTCTGAGATCTCTCCATCCTCCATCCTGCTGCCTGGGATCACTTCACAAATAAACTACTTACACCCAGGTCCTTATCTCAGGGTCAGCTGTTGGAGGAACCTGAATACACACCTCCACTGCTTGTGTGTGTGTTAGTCATTCAGGCATGTCTGACTCTGCGACCCCATGGACTGTAGCCCATCAGGCTCCTCTGTCCATGGAATTCTCCAGGCAAGAATACTGGAGTGGGCTGCCATTCCCTTCTCCAGGGGATCTTTCTGACCCAGGGATCAAACTCGGTCTCCTGCATGGCAGGCAGATTCTTTACCAACTGAGCCACCAGGGAAGGCCCCTCCCCTCCCATTCAAGTGTAAGGTCAACGTGAAGACACGCTCAGCCTTGCAAGGACTCTGTTTTTTCACACATGGCAGGTGGGTCATTTTCTTTCTCCACACCCACAGGTTCACCAAGACTTCTTTCTACATACAGGCACCACTTTGGAGAAGAGAAGGAGAAGAAATGTTAAAGTGAAGCATGTACTTCCCCAAAGAGACGTGTGCAAGGTAGCACAAGTGATGAAAATACATAAACTGGCAAATACTGGGTTTGGTTTTTCTTCCTCCCCTCAATCCCCTTTGCCCTGCAGTGAGGAGAACTTTGTGGTAGTTAAAAGAGTACCCCTATTTTTTAAATATTTATTTGGCTGCACAGGGTCTTATTTGCAGCGTGTGGATCTAGTTCTTTGTTGTTTAGTCGCTCAGCTGTGTTCAACTCTATGACCCCATGGACTATAGCCTGTCAGGCACCTCTGTTCATGGGTTTTCCCAGGCAAGAATGCTGGAGTGGGTTGCTATTTCCTTCTCCAGGGGATCTTCCGACCCAGGGATTGAACCTATGTCTCCTGCACTGGGAGCATGGAGTCTTAGCCACTGGATCACCAGGGAAGTCCAGAGAGCAGTTCCTTAAGGCAGATCTATCAGCCTCTTGGACAAACTACCTCCCAGGTCTCATCTTCCAAGAATGATAATTTAAATAATTATGCAAATTATTATCCTTTTAAAATTTTATTATTTATTTATTTATTAAACTTTACAATATTGTATTGGTTTTATTTAATTCAAATAATTAAAATTATCTAAATTTCAAATCATTAAAAGAATACTAATTTAAGTCGTAATTCAAAAGCAATAGCTGGAGTGCCTGAGGATGGCAGCCTTTCCTGAGAAAGGACAGGAATCAGAGACTGACATGTGTTTGCAGTTGGGCTATGAAAACAGGAACGGAAGAGGCTTAGTTCTGAATGCATAGCCAGACTGAGGGAGCTCTGTCTGAAAGCAAGTTTTGCAGTGTTCCTTTACAATCAGACAGGGCATGGGAGGTAGGGGTGGGGATGGGGATGATTCTAGCTGTGGTCTATCTTTCACTCAAGGGAACAGGGCAAGTGTAGGAGGGGGTTTCTTGCTGTGAAAGAGGCAGGTATCATTATCTCCAGCTAGTTCATTTCTTGTCCTCCAGATTGTAATAAACATTTCACTATACAATCATTCAACAGATAATTTTGTTCTTGTGTAAGTTATTGTGACACATTGCATTCCTGGAGTGCTGGCAGTTGAGGGGTTCTGGGTAAGAAATCATCCCACCTAACAGAAAGTTCAATTCTGGGGTAGATTTAAAACCTGTTCACAAATTTTGAAACCCTCTTCCTCTTGAAAGATGGCTTCTGTGTTCTCTTCCCTGTATCTGGTTCTTTCAACCTATAGAGTGCAGTGACAGAGATGCTCTGTGACCTCTGAGGCTAGCTCAGAGAAGGCCAGTCACCTTCTGCACTGGTGTCTGGTGTCCTGAGCCACCATGGAAGCTGTCTTCCGACTCTGGAACTGCCAAGCTGGAATGGTCACATGTGGGCCCTCGGGCCAATGGTCCCAGCTGAGCCCAGCTTTCCATTCATCCATAACAAGGTGCCAGGGCTGGTGACTAAACTGTCCTGGACTGTCCAGACTACCCCTCAGCTGATATCATCAAAGGATCAGTCAATGCCTTGTGCAAAAGAACAATCACCCAGCAAGCCTCTCCCCACTCTCTACCCTTCAAAGTTATTAGAGATCAAAACATGAGTTTCAAGCTTTGGGATAATTTGTTACGTAGCAAGAAAGTCAGAACAACTGTGGAAATAGGTTTTAGATATTTATCTAGAAACGACATAACTTTTGGCCCTTCCTTGTCTGAGGTTGAGACCTTCCTTGACAGAGGATGAGGTGGTTGGATTGCATCACTGACTCGATGGACATGAGTTTGGGCAAGCTCTGGGAGTTGGTGATGGACAGGGAAGCATGGGGTGCTGCAGCCCATGTGGTTGCAAAGAGTCAGACACGACTGAGCAAGTGAACTGAACCAAACTGTCTGAGGTGGTCATGAAGGTGCACCCCTTGGACTCCCTTCAAAAGTACCTGCTGCAGGAGTGTGGCTGAGTGGCAGGCTCAACTGCCTCCCTGTGGGTGCAGAGTCAGCAGTCTGGATGACGGGACCCCCTCCTCAGGATGCACAGCACGTATTAAATCAGTGACCCCTATGTGGTGCTGTGTCCTCAAGGGATATCTTAACCTTAGTTATGTATCCAACACCCAGAGCATGGGTGGCTCCATTCACCATCACTCTCAGCAACCATGTGCTTCAGGTGCCTGGAACCATGGGCACTGTGGGCTTAGAGTTTTTCTCCCCAGGAGAGATAGTAAGTTTTGTTGGTAAACAGAGGAAGAATCCCATTAAACTATAGGTTAGTAGCCAGAGAACTCTGGACCCCTGTACTCAGGGATGAGCAGGCAGGAATGGGAATCCGAGATACTTGGCTCTGATCCACAGAAAGCCTGCATTTACATGACAGGGACAAGGGTGGCTACTTGCGTAACTCAGCTGATTCAACTAGGTTCGTCCTGGTATTTTCCATTAAATGAACCTGTGAAGCAACTCCAGCTTGAGAAGGGTATGGCTAACAGAGGTTTGTTCAGGCCTCTCCAGAATGAAGGTTTGAGTCATATTATTCCATAAGCCACCAAGGCTTTCAATGCAATATGGTGAAGATGAGGGGACTAGAATGAAACTGCACTATCGGGGAGGAGGAGGGATGTTTCATCTCACTTACTCTGTCTTCTAAGTTTTCTCTTATAAAGAGAGAGTGAATGGGACCATGGGGTAGTTGTTCCTTGAACATGAGTGATCAAATGTATCTGTGTTTTATGGACATGAGTGGACAATTGTATCTGTGTTGTATAAGTTATGGATGTGGTGGCCATGGGAAAAGGCATTCAGATTCCCTTCCTGTGAACCTGCTGCAGGGACATACTGACAGCCTCCAGCTGCTGCCCTGTGAATACTGATTTCATGCTTCCTGTGAACCATTTCTAGCCAATGAATGAGCACAGTAGGCTCCTTCCTATCCAGTGTGGAATTCTGGGACAGGAATTCCTGGAATAGTGCCAACCCATTCCTGTCCAACATGTAACTTTCCCTGGAAATGCCGCTGACCTGTAAGAGATCTCAGAAACGTGCTTTAGTGTGCGACTCTTGCAACTCAGTACTTCCATCACTTTCTCCTTAGGCAGGGGTTAGATCTGCTTCATGGTCTAAAGTTCTCTCTGACTTCTGCACTCCTCCCTTTTATACTTCACAGGTATTTATCCTAGTGACTCTTTATACATGTGATTCCATCTTGGTGTCTGCTTTTTGGAGGAGCTGAATTAACACAAAGTGTTAGTGAACAGTTTTTAGTGAATAGTGAAGTTGCTCAGTCGTGTCCGACTCTTTGTGACCCCATGGGCTGTAGCCTACCAGGCTCCTCTGTCCATGGGATTTTCCAGGCAATAGTCCTGGAGTGGATTGCCATTTCCTTCTCCAGGGGATCTTCCCAACCCAGGGATCGAAGCTGGGTCTCCTGCATTGCAGGCAGACGCTTTATCCTCTGAGCCACGGCTTTTATAAACACTGTTTATTCTTTTCTTGATGACTTAATGATAGTGCTATGCTATTAAATAAAGTAGCAGATAAAATTTAAAAAAAACAAAGCAGCACAATAATGACTGCAATCAGGTTTGGCAGGTACTTCTCCAGCTCTTTTGATCCTTCCCATATTTCCAATGTGTTAAACCTTCCTCCACTCCAACCAATAAGATTTTTTAAAAAAGAGCCTGGGAATCTGTTAGTGGTTGTACTTGAAAGGTCATATTGTAAAAAAGGCTGGAAAGGCAATTTGGGGACATGTTATGATGGGTAGTAAGAACTGGTTTGAATTAAAGAACAACAAAATGAAGAAGTAGGCAGTGGTGACAGAGAGGATCTGAGACTGATGGTTATGCAGGGAAATCAGCTTTCTTTCACTAGGATGATGATATTTGCTCAGTTTCTATCCATTTAGAAACTTCCAAATTTCTTATCTTTATGTTTTGTGTGCCAGGTGAAAAAGCACAGAACTAATTTAAAAAATCCACTTTGATAATTTTTTCCCTTTAACTGATATTTTTAATCCGATAACATCTGTAGTCATTACTGATATGTTTGGATTCATTTTTATATTCCATTCATCATGATATTTCTTGGCATCTTTTTTCCCCTTTCTTTCCTTATTTAACACTGATGAATTTTTAAATTCCTTCCCCCACCAAATTTATATGGCTATTTCTTTTCTTTTAGGGGTTACTCAAATTTTAACATGCATTCTTGCCTTAATAAAGCCCTATATTAATAGTTAATCAGGATTGCTATCTTCTTTCTTAATGCAGGGGTCATTGAATATTTGACCTAATCTTTCTTCTCTGACTTTACATATTATTCAGAATTGTGGTCCAACCTTATTCTTTAACTCCTCCCATCACTATTGTTATTATTGTTTTACTGTTAATGTGAGGTTTGATTTATAGCCATAATTATCAATTCCTTTGCTCACTATTTTTTCTCATATCCCATTCCTTCTGGGTTCAATTTCCTATTTCCTGAAGTTATACCCTTTAGAATTACCTTCAGTGAGGGACTGTGAGTGTCAAATTCTCTAATTCAGTCTTATTTATTTCATCTTCATTTATGAATAGAAGTTAAGGATAAAAAAAAAACAGATCTCGACATCTGGGACTGATCTGAAGTCAGAGTTAGGTCTCAGTATTACTGTAGACTGATCTGATGCTGACAGCGAAGCCATGCTGTGCTCTTGTTGGACAAAAGCCACAGATGCTCCACTCAGACAAGGTCACTGTATAGCTCACAAAACTCCAAGAATCCCCCTCTCTTGCTAACTGAGTGACTGCAACTTTTAACCTATTACAGCTTTTCCTCACTCTAGTCTTCCCTCTTGATAGGCAATTTTTGAGATTCACGGTCACAGAATTGCTCTCACTTTCTGGTTACCCTTCAGTCCAAAATGAGTTTCTTGATTCCTCAGTCTCTCCCCAAGATTACCTGATCATAGTCAAAACCCTATCCTGGATTATTTCTAGCACCTTCTTACTGAGATGCACCATTGTCCCCGACCCCTGCTACAACAAGTGATAAACCCAACTAACTCTGTTTTTCTTTGGTCCCTAAATTGTGTCCGACTCTTTGTGACCCTGTGGACTGCAGCATGCAAGGCTTCTCTGTTCTTCACTATCTCCTGGAGTTTGCTCAGATTCATGCCCTTTGAGTTGGTGTACTTATTCTACTACGGTATATTCCTTAAGTTGGCTGAAGAGCATTAATGAACTTTAACACGGTCCAAAATTTTAGATTATAGTTATTTCCCTCTAGAACTTTGAAAATAGTATTTTATTGTCTCTGATTTCTACTGCTGCCAGTAAATCAGTCCTTTTTTTGCTTTCTTAAGGATGTAATCTGCTTTCTCTTTTTGTTTTAGGACATTTTTTCTTTTTTTCTACAATTTCCCCTTGATAAGACTACCTTTTGATTCACTGTTATTCATTTTACTTGAAATAAATTATGCTCCTTGAATTTGAGGTTTAAAGTCTTTCTTCAGTTCTAGAAAAATTTAAGCCATTATCTCCTTGAATATTGCCTTCTCTCATTCTCTTTCTTCTCAGATGTGATATTCTTGGAACCATGTTAAATCTTTTTGTTCTATTCCCCATTTCTCTTAACTTCATTTGTTTTATTTTCACTTGTTCATTCCTCTGTGGTAGCTTCTGGGTAATTTCTGTAGATTTATCTTTCAGTTCACTAATTCTCTCTTTGCTTAATTTGTGGTTTAACCCATGCTTAAAATTTTGGATTAAGTGATATTTTTATTTTCAAAATTTCCTTTTCATTATTTTTTTAAAATTAGTATTTTATAGTGTTTTGTTTTTTAAATCTCTTCTTAAAAGTTTCAGCTTTTATTTCATTTCAAACATGCTTATTCTATAAGTGTAAGTAGTCCGCAGTTCTTAGTTATTAATGCCTATATTTATAGTCTGTCTAATTCTACTGCTTTTTATTTCTTTGGATTATTTCAAATGGTGGCTTGTGTGAACTCATATTTGGCAGCACTTTATATGTGGGACTCCAACGGTGCTCCTGGGTTAACAATGTGTTCTTCTGGAGAGGACTATTTCTTGCTTCTTTAATCCAGGGTCATATTTTCCCCTACTGACTCTTCAGCAGGAATCTAGAAGAAATCTCTTTACTATTTCTTTTAGTGCAAGTTTGATAACCATGATTGCTCTTACTTTTGGTTTATTCTAAAACACTTTAGTTATATTTATTCTTGAAGAATTTCTCAAGGTTTAGAATTCTAGGCTGGCTATTATTTATTCACTTTTTTCTTGGTATAATTGAAAATCATTCTATTGTTCTTTTACTTTTATCATTTCTGTTATAAAATCAAATGCTCATCTTACTGTTTCTCCTTTGAAGGTAATTTTCCCCCAGACCATCTTTTCTTTTTTATTGAAGTATAATTGACTTACAATATTATATTATATTATCATTTGCACAGCATAGTGATTTGATACTTTTATATATTATAAGATGATCATTGTAAGTCTAGTTATCATCTGTCGCCCTGCAAAGTTATTACAATATTATTGACTATATTCCTTATGTTGTACAGTTTATTACTGTGATTTATTTATTTTATAATTGGAAGTTTGTACTTCATAATTCCCTTCACCTATTTCATCCATATTCATTTCCCCTGCTCGCTGCCCTCAATGAGTTTGTTCTCTGTATCTATGAGTCTGTTTCTATTTTGTTATGTTTGTTTATTTGTTTTGCTTTTAGATTCCACTAAGTGAAATCTGTGATATATGTCTTTTTCTTATGACTTATTTCATTTATTTCATAATACACTTTAGGTACATCCATATTGTCATTTATGGTAAGATTTCACTCTTTTCTGTGGTTGAGTAATATTCCATTGAATACACACACACACACACACACACACACACACGTATATACACTTACAAAATACACATTCTTGCCGATGCTTGTTTTTGTTGTCTTTTTGGTAATATCGATTCTGATGGATGTGAAGTGATATCTCATAGTGGTTTTGATTTGCATTTATGTAATGATTAATGATATTAAGAATCTTTTCATGTGTCTGTTGGACAACTGTATGCTTCCTTTGGAAAAAATATCTATTCAGGTCCATTTAAAGTAAGATTTATTTATATTTTTGGTATTGATTTATGTGAGTTATTTATGTATTTTGGATATTAACTTCTTATTTGGGGCTTCCCTGGTGGTTCAGACAGTAAAGAATCTGCCTCCATATGAGGGACCCAGGTTCGATCCCTAGGTCAGGAAGATTCCCTGGAGAAAGGAATGGCAACCCACTTCAGTATTCTTGCCTGGAGAATTCTGTGGACAGAGGAGTCTGGTGGGCTACATTCAGTCCATGGGATCACAAAAAGAAAGACAATGACTGTGCAACTAACATGCCCTATGACTAATCTCTTATTGGACATATCATTTGCAGGTATCTTTTCCCATTCAGTAAGTTGCTTTTTTTGTTTTGTTTATGATATCCTTTGCTGTGCAAAAATTTTTAGTTTGATACAGTCTCATTTGTTTATTAAAATTTTTTTTTCTTTTATTTCTCTTGCTTGAGGAAACATATCCCCCAAAATACTGCTAAGACTGATGTCAAGGAACTCACTTTCTATGTTTTCTTCTAGGAGTTTTATGGTTTCAGGTCCTACATTTGTCTTTAGTCTATTTTGAGCTTATTTCTGTATATGCTATAAGAAAGTAGTCTAGTTTCTTTTTTTTTTTTTTGTCTGTAGCTGTCCAGTGTTCCCAACACTATTTATTGAAAAGACTATCTTTTCCCCTTGTATAGTATTTTCTTGTCTTCTTTGTCATATGTTAATCAACCACATAAGCATGAGTTTATTTCTGGATTCTCTATTCATTTCCCTTGAGCTATGACTGTTTTTGCGTCACTACCATACTGTTTTTACTACTATAGTTTTACAGCATAATTGGAAATCAGGCGAACTTAATACATTCAGATTGTTCTTTTTCAATATTGCTTTGGCTATTAGAGATCTTTTGCTGTTCCATTCAAATTTTAGAATTATTTGTTCTATTTCTGTGTAAAATGCCGGAGAAGGCGATGGCACCCCACTCCAGTACTCTTGCCTGGAAAATCCCATGGACGGAGGAGCCTGGTGGGCTGCAGCCCATGGGGTCGCAGGGAGTCGGACACGACTGAGCGACTTCACTTTCACGTTTCACTTTTATGCATTGGAGAAGGAAATGGCAACCCACTCCAGTGTCCTTGCCTGAAGATCCCAGGGAAGAGGAGCCTGGTGGGCTGCCGTCTATGGGGTCGCACAGAGTCGGACACGACTGAAGCGACTCAGCAGCAGCAGCAGCAGTGTAAAATGCCACTGGTATCATGACAAGGATTGCACTGAGCCTATAGATTACTTTGTGTTGTGGGCATTTTAACCAAGAATCTGTGCTACCTTATGGCAGAAAGTGAAGAGGAGCTAAAAAGCCTCTTGTTGAAAGTGAAAGAGGAGAGTGAAAAAGTTGGCTTAAAGCTCAACATTCAGAAAACGAAGATCATGGCATCTGGTCCCATCACTTCATGGGAAATAGATGGGGAAACAGTAGAAACAGTGTCAGACTTTATTTTTGGAGGCTCCAAAATCACTGCAGATGGTGACTGCAGCCATGAAATTAAATGATGCTTACTCCTTGGAAGAAAAGTTCTGACCAACCTAGATAACATATTCAAAAGCAGAGACATTACTTTGCCGACTAAGGTCCGTCTAGTCAAGGCTATGGTTTTTCCTGTGGTCATGTATAGATGTGAGAGTTGGACTGTGAAGAAGGCTGAGTGCCAAAGAATTGATGCTTTTGAACTGTGGTGTTGGAGAAGACTCTTGAGAGTCCCTTGGACTGCAAGGAGATCCAACCAGTCCATTCTGAAGGGGATCAACTCTGGGATTTCTTTGGAAGGACTAATGCTAAAACTGAAGCTCCAGTACTATGGCCACCTCATGTGAAGAGTTGACTCATTGGAAAAGACCCTGATGCTGGGAGGGATTGGGGGGCAGGAGGAGAAGGAGACAACAGAGGATGAGATGGTTGGATGGCATCACGGACTCAATGGATATGAGTCTGAGTGAACTCTGGGAGTTGGTGATGGACAGGGAGGTCTGGCGTGCTGCGATTCATGGGGTCGCAGAGAGTCGGACACGACTGAGCGACTGAACTGAACTAAACTGAAAATCATAAGGCATTGATGAAAGAAAATGAAGATGATACAAATAAATGGAAATCTATGCTGTGCTCATGGATCGGCCATTCTTCATATGTTTTCTCAGTCTCTCTTTATCTCTTCAGGAGTCCTACTGTGATGTGCCTGTATGGACTTTCCACTGACTTTTTTCTATTAAGAATTAATAGTGTTAGAAACTGTGAAATTTTGTCTTTCATCATTGTGGAAGCATTTTGATCATTGCTTCTTACACAGCTCTGTCCCATCCTCTCCATTTGCATGCATGTGGAATATTTTCACCATTTCTCTAATGGTATTATCTGTAGTTTCCTAGCTTTTGCATTTATATACTTGCAGATTTTCTATGGACTTGTATTTCATTTTTTAAAGTCAATGTTCTTTCTTTCTCTTCAAGTATTAGTCTTATTTTATACTATTTTATTAGTTCAGTAATATACTTTTCTGTTGTGTTTAATTTTTAGTAAGTCCATTTAATATGCTACTCATTTTGTGATATTATATATTCTGATTTTGCAGGTAATTTCTATTTAATTTTTATTAATAGATTACAATATTCTGAGGAATGTATATTGATGTTGTAATTCTCCAGAGGATTTACCTTCTTTGTTGATAGGAGATAAAGCCAGGCACTGCACTGAGCTGCAACCAAATTTTATATTAAAAGTGAACTTTATATTAAAAGTGTGTTTTATATTAAAAGTGAACTTAAATAAGTATATTAATGACAAATTAGTCATTAAAATTTTAATTATTAAAAAATATAATTTTAAGCAAAATTAAAGAAATATACTAAATATTTAAGTACAGATTGTCTTTTTATCCAATCCCAAGCACATTCATTGTCTGTATAATGAGGTTTTCTATCATGTTAAATACTAATTAATTTATATTCACTTAGACTATTTATTTATTCAGTCACTCAATCAAGTATATAATAAACTCTAGTGTCATACACTCTTCAAGATACTCAAAATTTAGAGAGGGAAATAATATATACACAATCACATTTTAGGGTAAAATTCAACTGCTGCCAAAAGGTAGGGCTTTCAATTCTCTCCTTTTATTTACCCACCATTGGCATATACCTGGACATATATAAGGCAGATTGTGGCATAAGGGTAATTCCATAGTAGCTGGCTGCCAGTTCACCATTGCTCTTGTTCTTAGGAGCATGTTCAGTTCAGTTCAGTTCAGTCGCTCAGTTGTGTCTGACTGCGACCCCATGAACTGAAGCAAGCCATGCCTCCCTGTCCATCAACAACTCCCAGAGTTCACCCAAACTCATGTCCATCGAGTCAGTGATGCCATCCAGCCATCTCATCTTCTGTCATCCCCTTCTCCTCCTGCTCCCAGTCCCTCCCAGCATCAGGGTCTTTTCCAATGGGTCAAGTCCTAGCATGAGGTGGCCAAAATACTGGAGTTTGAGCTTTAGCATCAGTCTTTCCAATGAACACCTAGGACTGATCTCCTTTAGAATGGACTGGCTGGATCTCCTTGCAGTCCAAGGGACTCTCAAGAGACTTCTCCAACACCACACTTCAAAAGCATCAATTCTTCGGTGCTCAGCCTTCTTCACAGTCCAACTTTCACATCCATACATGACCTCAGGAAAAGCCCATAGCCTTGACTAGATGGACCTTAGTCAGCAAAGTAATGTCTCTGCTTTTGAATATGCTGTCTAGGTTGGTCATAACTTTTCTTCCAAGGAGTAAGCGTCTTTTAATTTCATGGCTGCAGTCACCATCTGCAGTGATTTTGGAGCCCTCTAAAATAAAGTCTGACACTGTTTCTACTGTTTCCCCATCTATTTCCGATGAAGTGATGGGACCGGATGCCATGATCTTAGTTTTCTGTATGTAGAAGCATGTACTAGATCACAAATATTACAGATGTCGCTTATCTTAGAACTGGTTTCTCGCCTCTGGGAATGGCTTAAGAAAATAAAATCGACCTCCAGGGACCAGGTCTATGCTTTGTGACTCTAGATGTCCACCTCTATGCTTCCTGGATAAAGTCAGCCTGCAATAAGAGAGAAGAAAGCCAAAGAATTCATCATGCAATGAGAAGCAGAGAGTCCTGCCTGGCAGTGTTTGAGTCCTTGCTTTCACAGCTACACAAGATAGTTCAGTGTGGTGGTTTAAAAACACGTCTACAAATTATTTTGATGCTCTTCCTACTGAGAAGTGTGATATATTTCCCCTCCCTTTGAATCTGAATGGGCCTGTAAGTTCCTTGTAACCAATAGAATACAGCAGATCTTCTGAGATCTTCTGAGAGTAGGTCAGCCAGTCCAGGTTCGATGCATGAGACAGGGTGCTCAGGGCCAGTGTACTGGGATGACCCTGAGGGATGGGATGGGGAGGGAGGAGGGAGGGTGGCTCAGGATGGGGAACACATGTACACCCATGGCTGATTTGTCAATGTATGGCAAAATCACTACAATATTGTAATTAGCCTCCAATTAAAATAAATAAATACATTAAAAAATAATATTATACAATTGTTAGCTGAAAAATTTGCACTGGAACCCTGAGCCACCATATAGCCCCATTATTCTGAGACTGCCATGCTGTGAAGCAGCTCAGGCCATGTGGAAAGGCCATGTGGAAAGGCCATGTGTAGAAGTTCTGATTGACAGCCCCAGCTGGAGTCTTATATGACAGCTAACATCAGCCACCCACACATGTGAGAAAAGTTCTGACCCAAATTTGTGAGCATGATCCTCAAACTTAGTGACTTAAAACAGCAATTTTATCATGCTCACAAATTTGGGTCAGAACTTTTGGGTTAGGAATACGGACAGGGCACAGTGAGGATGACTAGGCTCCATGATTTCTGCGGACCTTGGCTAGGAAGGCCCTCTGAAAGGGAGGGGATTGGGGTGGGCAATTATCCCCAGCTTATAGGAGAAAAAGCAAGCAGAGGGCCAGGCAAATGAGCAGGTGTGTCCCTGCTTACAGTATTATGGAAAAAAAAAATTAGTGTAAGTCCTCCAGATTTTTGATTCAGCGTTGATTAAAATTATGTTGCTGCTAGTGAAGAGAATTTTTTAATAGGGACTTTGAGAAGATGAGAAGTTCTTGATATAAGTGTTTTTGAAAAGGTAAATCAACGGATAGACTATGATCTTCATTCAGAAAGGTCAGGTGATTAGTGAATATTTACATACCAGTTACCAAGATTTTTAAGGTAATCTGTTCTTATTCTATATCTCATCATAAACTTGAGTTTCTAAATAAGTTTATTTACTAAAAGAGGCAAAGAGTAGCTTTCCTATGATATTAAAAAATTTGTTCAATAGCTCTAAGGCCTGCTGACTTGTAACTGATAACCTTAAAAAATAGATATGTTCATTTAGACTGTTAAAGCATTTACCGTAAAATACTGAATTTGTTTCTTTAGAGTTGTAATTTATGATTGCTATAGGAAGCTGATTTTATTCACCAGCCTTGTGATAATTAACCTTTGATCATGACCTTATTGATCAAATTATAATGAACTCAACCGTTATAAAAGGTTCTCTTAGAATCAGGAATGTGCCTAAGGGTTTTTCTCTTTGGAAACATCTTACAAGCAAAACAAGAAGAATGTCTGCTAGGTTAATTTTCAGACACACATAGAATGTTGATTTTTTCCATAAGGCCATGAACTGTCCCACCTCTGAGCCTGGGAATGTTTGGTTTCCTCCTTCTTGTCTGGCTCGTTCTTACAGGTCTGCAGGCTGAAGGGTTCCAGTCCCTCTAGTATGTAATTCCAGATCTCTCCTCCAGAGGCCTGGGGCCCCGCCTCCAAATCCCACAGTGCTCTGCCCTCCTTCCGTCATTTCCTATCTGAGGTCAGACTGAGAGGGGCTGTTGATCTGAATATGTTCCCCACCTCACTTTGGGTCCCCAGCAGACCGGGCAGGGTCCTCGTCCTCAGCTTTGGATCCTGCGTACATCCTACAGCCAAAATATTTATGGAGCAGCAGTGGGAGCAGAACTGGGGCTTCCCGGGGTGATGTTCTTCCCATCTCAGTTCCCAGCTGTCTTTTGAGTTTACAATCGGGGGAGAAGTATGTGTGTGTGTGTGTGTTGGAGAGAGAGGCAGAGACAGACACAGAGACAGAGAGCTGGGGACACAGACAGGTGATAAGACAGATGAGCTGGCTATGTTAGGTGACTCTCAGCGCCTGGTGTGATGGGTCTTCCTTCCTATCTTGCTACTCCCTTAACAGGTCTCAAGGCCACTGCCATCCAACATGTACTGAGTAGCTACTGTGTTCCAACCACACACTAGGTGACTTGGACATCTGTATGTTAACCTAAAGCTCTCTTCTCTGCTAATGAGAAGACTAGGAAATTGAGCCTGCAATGAAATCTCCCAGCTGACTCCAGAGCCATTTATTTCCTCTTCCATCCAGCCTACCTCCAGTGACTAATATGCCCTTCCTCTTCCCACCTCAATTTGTCTTTTTGTGGCCCTGCTAACGAGTAGGGAGAGGCCATAGAAGCCTCTTGAGGAGGAATGGGAGAGGAAAAGGGGGAAGTGACCGGGGGTGGGGCAAGCAAAGGGCGTGGGTACTCTATAAACCAGGTCATTTATTTTGTATGTCCCTGAGTGGGTGTCCCAATTATTTAAGGTATTTTAGGTTCAAAGATCTGTCAAGACACGTTTTTCTAAAGGACCTGCCTTCTGCCCTATATCTGTCTTGTTTCTCAGCAGGAGATATGGATGTATGGAGCATAAATCTTCCCGAGTGCCAATTAATGCCTGGGCTGCTTCTTTGAAGTCATGTGAAGACTGACTCCCCAGGCTGGATTGTTTGGCAGACAGAGGAAGACCTGCTTTTTTTGGCCACGTGAATTCCAATCAGCTGAGAGAGAGGGAGCTGCAGGGGAAGTCATGCTGGGCTTTAGTTATAGTCATGGGGAAGGACCCCATTAATCAAGGGCCTAATCAGCTGGCTCTGTGATATGATGACGATGGTGACCACATAATTTATTTTCCAGTCTAAGACAATTTGAGACTGAAGTTGCTAAGTCACTTCAGTCGTGTCCGACTCTGTGTGACCCCATAGATGGCAGCCCACCAGGCTCCCCCGTCCCTGGGATTCTCCAGGCAAGAACACCGGAGTGGGTTGCCATTTCCTTCTCCAATGCATGAAAGTAAAAGGTGAAAGTGAAGTCACCAGTCATGTCCAACTTGAGACTGAAAAGTGAGTGCTATTAATAATGATGTTGGGAGAACAGATGTAAATCGGGATTGTCCCGGGAAAACCAGGACGTATGGTTACCCTAAGGTAATATATTAGCTTTATCATTTAATTCTTAGAAGCCCATGGAATAAGCTTACTCCACATATCATTCTTCCAAGGAAAGCAGGTGTCAGTTGAGTGTGACCTCCTACATGTTTCTGTCCTCTGTGTTGAACACAAACACAGTATTTTGCAGGCTGATGCTTTGAAAGAACAAAGGTGTAGATGCTGGGTAGGCCTGCATTTGCATTCCAGCTCTGACCTCATAGGGTAACTAACATTCTGAGTTGCCCAGGACTGTCCTAGTTTTTGCATTGAAAGTCTCATGACCCAGGAAGCTCTTTATTCCCAGGCAAACCGGGACAGTTCATCAGCCTCTTGGCAACCTCACTGAATCTAGTATGGGCATGGAGAGCTCACAGCAGTCAGAGTTGTGTGCCAGCCACCATGTGGGCCACCTGAATAGAGCAGTGATGACACACAAGTACTGGAAAGCTTAGAGTGGTGGCAATCCCGTGACTGGTGCAGAGGGACCTCCGGGAGGGAGCCATGAGAAGAGAGATGGCCCCAAGTTTGTATGGTCAAGGAGGGCATTGATAGTGTAGTGGACAAGCGTAGGCTGGGTCAAAGCAGAGAGGAGGGTGACCCCAGCAAAGGCCAAGAAGGAGGGTAGCAGCTGGAGTGAAAGGCAGGGCTGTGCATAAACAGCAGTGTGTATTATATGTGAGACTCCCCCTCCCCATGTGCAGATCACCAAAGGCCTTTCTATAGGCTGAACGAGCATATTTCAGGGTCAAGAGCTTCCTTGCAGAAAGAGATAGTTTCTGCCAAGGCCCTGATTCAGTGATCTCCTCTTTTTGCATCCCTTTTGGACATCAGAGGTAGGGACAGAAAGGGAGAGGAAAGACAGCTAGAGAACTTGAGTAAATCACAAGCTTTAGGAACTCTGGGTTTTACTTCTGCCAAATGAGATCACACTAAATCACTGGTTCTTAACTCTTTTATTTCTTTTTTGTTATAAATCCCTCTGAAAAGTTATTGAAAACTGTAGACACCCACCCCAGAACAGTACACACCTGTGTGTGTGTGTGTGTAAGTAGGAAGGTTTTTCATACAATTTTGAGAAATTCATGAACTACTAGAATCCATGCCTGGATCTTACATTCAAAATCCCAGCATTAGATGATGTCTACATTCCTTCCACATTTCAGCTTCTTTGATTCTCCTATAGAGAAAGGGAGGAAAGGATGGAGGAAAAGAGCACTGGTGGCTGGTGTTTGGGGGGGCGGGGGGTAGATCCACCTGATGATGGAAGCCAGTGTCTGTAGCCAGAACCCCAAGTGCTTGGCCCTGGCAGCCATGCCACCTCACACGAGTTACTGGAAGGTAAGAATGCAGATTGATGACAGCAATAAACCATTTTCAGATTCTCTGGGCATGGGGACAGCAGGTGTGTAGAGCTGGCAGCATTCTTTGCCAGTTTTAGAGGAAGAACGCCCCAGAGACTGGGCATGTATCAGTGCTGGTTGCAGCCAGTTGGGGGGAGACTGCTTGCCTCTAGTCAAAAATCCCTGCTGCCTGCATTGTGGGCCCATGAGGTTCCTGCATGGTTTGCACCTAGCAGCTGACATCCTGGGGTTCCATGTGACGTTGCTTGGACAAAGCTCCTGGAGTGAGAATAGGGGGACATGTACAGGGCCATTGTCCCCAGGGTCGTGTTCATACAGGCCATGGAAGGCTTGATGGTTGAACATGGGTGGCAGCAGTGAGAAGGACCCCTGGGAAGCAGAACGTTTCCCAGACATACTTCCTCAGGGCTGGAATGTGTTATGCTTCTGGGTTGTTCATCTTGCTCAGAAAGTCAGAGAAGGATGGGTTACGTTAGGATGGAACCTGCTTCCCAACCTGCCAGATGCTTGCCAGCCAGGCTGGAAAAACCTCACAAGGCTGCATCCCCAGATGGGTTTCCTGGGGTGAGCTCTGGATCCTTCCTTCTAGAAAAGTAGAAAGAGGGCGTCTTCCTTTGCTTTCCTCTCATTGACAGCCTCTGTCAATGGGGCAGTGGCCTGGTGCTCTGCTGAGCAGCTCTGCCTGGTTGACCTAAAGGTACCCACTTCCCCAAGGAGAAAGACCAGGAGAAAGACCAGGAGGAGAAAGACCATGACAGAAGCATGGAGTGCGAGAGGAGTGCAGGGTAAAGCGGATGCTGGGCCAGACACTGGCAAGGGAAGCAGGGGTCAATGTCAGGTCATCTGGGTCAGACTCAGACGGGGGGTGGAAGATAGATACTGAACCAGACTATGACAGAAATTCCAGCTAGTGTTGCCCTAGCAGGATGAGGGCTGATGAGCCACTTCACTTCTCCAAGCCTCAGTTTCTCCATATGCAACATGAGATAAATAACTTCTGCCCAGAAAAGTAGTTGTCAGACTGGGAAATGAGTGTGCAGATGGTTCTTGACTCACGATGATTCAGCTTATGATTTTTTGATCTTATGATGGTGGAAAAGCAATCCCCATTGGGTAGAAACTTTGAAGATTTGAATCTCTGAATATTGATCTTTATCCCAGGCTAGTGATATGCAGTACGATCTTCCTGTGCTGCTGGGCAGTGGCAGCTGAGGCTCACAGTCAGCCCTGAGATCATGAGGGTAAACAACCGTCTCCTTGCAACCCTTCTATACCTAGACAACCATTCCGTTTCTCACTTTCAGTACAGTTTTCAACAAATTACATATGATAGTCCACATTTTATGATAAAACAGGCCTTGTGTTAGGTAATTTTGCCCTACTGTAGGCTAATGTCGGAGAAGGCAATGGCACCCCACTACAGTACTCTTGCCTGGAAAATCCATGGATGGAGGAGCCTGGTAGGCTGCAGTCCATGGGGTCGCAAAGAGTTGGACACAACTGAGCGACTTCACTTTGACTTTTCACTTTCATGCATTGGAGAAGGTAATGGCAACCCACTCCAGTGTTCTTGCCTGGAGAATCCCAGGGAGAAGGAGTCTGGTGGGCTTCTGTCTATGGGGTTGCACAGAGTCGGACACGACTGAAGCGACTTAGAAGCAGCAGCAGCAGCAGTAGGCTAATGTAAGTATTCTGAGCATGCTTAACACAGGCTAGGCCAAGTTATAATGTTCAGTAGGTTAGATGTATTAAATGCATATTCCACTTACAATATTTTTAACTTATAATGCGTTTATTGGAATGTAACTCCATTGTTTGTCAAGGAAGATCTAGAAATCATCTAACATATTCATGGTACAAGGAATCAGCTGAAATTAACAGTGGGTCATTATCAATATGTGTTGGCCACCTGGCAAGATCCTTGGACAGGTTGGGTGGGGTGGTTATGAAAATGAGTAAGATAAACTCTCAGTTCTCATTTTGCTTATAACGTCACAATTATTGCAGAAGTCAACTGTGATGAGTGCTATACTAAATGAAACCATTCCTGCTGAATTTCTCCTGTGACCCTGTAATTGCTCACTTGTGGAAAACCTCTCAAGTGACCAAAAACCTCCCAGACATATTACAGGATCCTGCTTCCAATTAATGTCCCTTAACTTGGATTACAAACGTGGGCTAGAATTTCTCGGGGTCACTGCTGACTGTTTCTCAGGTAACTGGAACTGAAGACTGTGCACAATGACATTCTTCAAGGATGGTTTTAAAACTATAAGGATATGTGTGTGGGAGGAACTATTTCTACTGTGGACCATTGAATCAAAATAGGGAAAAAATGAGAACCATGGAACTAAAGAGCAATTAGATTTTTTTCCTCAGAGAAATACAAAGCTCCTACTCATTCACTTTCATAATTAGAGCCGGTCCCTAAATAAGTTCAACAGATGAGAAAACAACACCCCTTTGTTTATATATAACAGTTATTGATGGAAATGGATAAGGCAAGCAGAAACTGACCCAAGGGAGGGCCAGGGATGGAAAGGTAAAGACTATCAGTGACGCACACGGACCAGGAGACAGAGAGATCCAGACTAGAAGCAAAGATAAGTAATGCCCAGAGGTGAGAGGAGAGGAATCTCTGTCTCTTTCTGTGATGGGGAAGGAAGATATTCTAAGTCATTCCTTCTAAACGAGTCAGCAAACTTTTTCTGTAAGGGGTCAGATAGTAAATATTTTAGGCTTTGTGTGCGACATGGCTTCTGAAAAAACTACTCAGCTCTGGAGAAGGGAATAGCTGCTACCCACTCCAGTATTCTTGCCTGAAAAACCTCATGGACAGAGCAGTCTGGTGGGCTACAAATCCATGGTATTGCAAAGAGTCGGACATGACTGAATGACTAACACTTTCACTTTCTGCCCTTGAGAGCAAAAGCAGCCATGGACAATATATATAAGGATGGGCAGACTGTATTTCAATAAAAATTTATTTATAAAAGCAGGCAGCAGGCCAGATTTGGCCCAGTGGCCTTAGTTTGTGACCCCTGCTCTAGTCAATAAACAGTGATGTCTCTTCTCTTCTGGATCTTCAAGGTGCAGTACCTCTAAATAGCTCTCGAAGTCTGACAAGGTTCTTGGCTGCTGGCAGGTCCTTTCCTCCAGACTACAAAAGCTGGCACCACTTCTCCCAGAAAGAAGGAGGTGCCAGGAAGGACTACTTCATCTTGGGTAGGTGATGGAGTGAGGTGGGTGGTGAATACATGCAGGCCACCTAGACCCAGCCAGTCAGCAAGAAGCAGGGTGCAGACCCTACCGGAAGCTTGCCAGGGCTTCCTGGGGAACAACCCCCTCCAGGTGCAAGGCTTCCCCTCCGGCCCCCAGCCCTGTCTTTCGTCCCAGCACATAATGACTCTGACCTCTGGCATTTCAAGAGTCTGCTGTTAAAAAAATGTGGTACTCTAATCCATCTGTTGTTGAAATTCTGGAAAGAGAAATAAATAATTTGAGGCACATGGTGGATTCATCAAGGAAAGCCCTCGGAGAGGAGTCTGAAAGCAGAAGAGGAGAAGGTAGGAATGCTCTCGAGGAGTTATTTATCTCTCTACTCCTCTTCCTGAGAGGCTGAGGGTAGGGGTTGGGGCATGGGTAGCTGCTCCCGGAGGCTCGGAGATGGACCAGATGTGTGCTGACCTCATGGTGGCTTCAGGCTCCAGCTGTCTAGGCAGTTTAGCATTCCTGACATGTGGATTTATATGACTCTGTTCCCCTGCAGAGTTCAAGGCGTTCGGTGTGATATATTGGAAAAATGCTGTGTTTGGCAGACCTGGGACGTCAGTCTGGTTCTGCTGGACTGAATCAGTGTTTCTGATCGTGCTCTGAGAATCCTGGAAGGAGATGACTGTGCCCAGTGAGCTTGGGGAAAGCCATGCTAGACTAAGTTCTTTCACTAAACAAGTTCTTTCACTGCAGAACCACTCCCATCCCTTGGATGTGAATGCACTTTGTGAATGACGAGGGGCTGCAACCACAGTAGTACCTGTGATCATCTCCCATCCTGTCCTTCTTGCACTGTTTTTTCTTCCTGGCTTTCAGATCCACAACCATGACCTAGTTCTTCTGCTCTAAGACCATATTTTGCATCTTCTTTCCCTCCTCTCAGCCTCTGTCTGTCGGAGGGACTAAGGGTCTGAGCAAGGTCCTCACTCTTTACCATGGGCTCTCTGTGTGCTCATCATTCTCAGGTTTAGATGGGGACTTTCACACAGCTTAGTTTACATCTTTAGCCTGGACCTCTTGCTGGGACCTAGATTTCCAGAAGCCTTTATCCTGTGGACATCTTTCTATCCTTCCAACAATGAAATGTGCAACCCTGCCTCATCCTTTGCCCCTCTTCCTCTCCATCCTGTCTTGGGCTTCAGTCCCAGGTTCTGGCTGCATCATTCACACATCTGTCCCTCCCGGGATGAGCCCGTTATTTCTAGAATTTCTAGCATTTGTCTACTATTCTCATCTTTGTTACAATCTCCTTCATTACATTTCTTCAAAATACACCATGTCTTCCTTGTGCCCATGGAACCAAGAGCAAACTTCATGCTTAGACTCACATCACCCAAATCTCCACATGGCCTCCAGACTGAGGTAAGAGCCCTTGGTTTAGGGCTCAAAGCCCAGTGTAAATCCCTCTGAGGGATTCATATGGGATTGCCCCTTCTTCCCTAGATGTTCACACCACTCCACACCTGGCCAGTTCAGTGTCACTCACAGCGCTCTTGGTCCCTAACTGTCTAACTAGATTATAAGCCTTTGGAAAAGGGTGCCATATATTCCATAGATCTTTCATGTCTAGCAGGGACAGGAAAATTTGAGGCATATTTTGAGGTTGACTGATATTTGGGGGTTTGCCAATTATGCCTAAACAATAGCAAGTGTTACAAAATTGACAACAGACATTACCAATAGCATTCTAGGCTTAACTAACTCATTGAGGAATTACTGCCCTGTGCTTCTAGGAAGGGTAGTATATTAGGGTTCTCCAGAGAAAAAGTCTGTCTGTGTGTCTTTCTATTTAGAGAGAAAGAAATTTATTCTAAGGAATTGGCTTATGTGATTGTGGGATCTGGCAAGTCTAAAGTCTGTAGGACAGACCCTCAGGCTGGAAATTCAGGGAAGAACTGATGACATGGTCTTGAGTTGGAATTCTGCAGGGAGCAGGCTGACAACTAAGTCCAGATTCCTCTGCTACAGTCTCAACAAGAATTACTTCTTTTATAGGAAACCTCAGTCTGCTCTTAAGACCTTCAGCTGATTGCCTAAGACTCACCCACATTGTGGAGGGTAATTGTCTACTAAATTAAATGTTAATCACATCTAAAAAATACTTCACAGCAACACATGAACTGGTTTTTGACCAAGAAAATGGGACTATATTAGTCATCATAGCCTGACTAAGATGACAGATACAATTAACTATTTCAGGAAATTTTGGTAATCTGCAGGTTGCTTGACGGAGAAGGCAATGGCAACCCATTCCATTACTCTTGCCTGGAAAATCCCATGGACAGAGAAGCCTGGTAGGCTGCAGTCCATGGGGTTGCTAGGAGTTGGATATGATTGAATGACTTCACTTTCACTTTTCACTTTCATGCATTGGAGAAGGAAATGGCAACCCACTCCAGTATTCTTCCTGGAGAATCCCAGGGACAGGGCAGCCTGATGGGCTGCCATCTATGGGGTTGCACAGAGTCAGACAAAACTGAAGTGACTTAGCAGCAGCAGCAGCAGCAGCAGCAGCAGGTTGCTTGAAGGTGCATCATATATCTTCCTTCTGATTTGGACAGGACTTTAGGACACCTGATCAGAGGGAACAGACTGAGATTCTAGGCCTGCAGCTTATCATCCTGAGGAAAAAGCACTGGGACCTGATGAATGATGTGTCCCAATTTCTTTGTCCATAAAAGATGACAACTGAGTTTCCTTTAGCTCTAATATTCTACCCTGAGCATCACATAGGGTCTTCATCTGGAAAATGGGAGTATTAACAACTAACACAGCCAAAGTTGACTGTGTACCAGGCACTGTTGAACATGCTTTATGCAGAATAACCAACTGAACCCTCCCAACAATCCAATTAGATAGCAGCTCTTTCTATTCTCATTCTACAGATGAGGAAACTGAGGTATAGAGAGATTAAATAACTTTGGGCAAAGTCAAACAACTAGTCAGTGGCAGAGCCAGGCTTTGAATCCATGCAGCCTGGATCATGAGTCTAAGCTTCAACCACCACATAAGATGCTGTCTCTCAGCCTGCCTCACAGTGCTATGGTACGGGATGAATGGCGTAAAGTATTTGCAAACATTCTGTGCACACTGAAGACCTATATGGCCCTGAGGTATCATTACTATTAATGGTTTATCTCTTGGGTACTTCCGTAAGGAATCCTTTTGGGATGGAGTCTCATAACTGAACTCCATCTGGCAGCCCCTAGCATATTGTCAAGAACACAGCAAGCTCAGTCGATGGCAGTGAACACAAGGGCAGTGGAATGAATCACAGATGCGCAAACAAACCACCGATTGATGAGATCTCAGTCTTGACTCCATTCCCAGGTGAGTGTGGATGGAGGCGGCCTTGAGCTACTCTCATCTTTGTGGAAAGAATCAGAAGAACATCTCCGAGCAGGGCATATTTACCTCTTTATGCCCCTTATCAAGTTCTTGGAGAATACATCACTCCCTGTGTTTTCTTTTTTCCAGGCACAAGCACTCAAGGTAGGTCAGGCCATAGACCCGCTGATGACAGGAGCCTCGGGTGCTATTGGAGCTGCTGGGCATGAGAGTGTGTGACTGTCTGGTTGCCACCACTCCAAGAGAGGGGCTGAGGGATCTACGGTAAAGGCCACCCTGGCCCTTACAACTCCAAGACCACCACGAGGAGCCTGTTCCTGGACTGGCAGACCCTCAGTTTCAGGCCTGATTCTGGCCCCCTGGGTACCTTGGTGCTTGAGGAGGTCGAGGAGAGGTCAGGGGATTTTGGAGGCCTTTGTTGCTGATTCTCTCTGCTTTGGTTTCCCTGTCTGCTTTCCACTATCATTTCTATCTGCCCGGGGATGCCCTTCCAGGCTTGCAGCCCAGCCCCAGTGGCACTCTCTAGTGAAAGGGGAAGTTCCCGGAGGCATGGGCTGTTGCTGTGACTTTCTAGCTCAGTCAGGCTCTTCACCATCTCTTGCATCTTCCCCGCCTCTGTGTACTGATGTGGTTGGCTGGGGAACAGTGTGTCCAGGATACAGTCAATGTTGCTTGTGACTAGGGTAGGCCTCTATGCCGTGTGCAGTGGCCCAGGCTTCCAGATGCAGTGTTCATCTCACAGCCTTGGTTTCCACATCCACTCACTCCTTGCTCCTAGTAGACAAGACCCTAGAAGCCCACTTGGGCCCCAAGAGACAGATCATTGTTTTCCTCATTTCTCAATTCCTGAAGCACTTTTGACTGCTCGTTCAGTGCCAGACACCGCTAGTCGTCTGCTCAACATCTGGGCTCTTCTTTTTTTAATTTAATTTTTATTTTATATTATAGTTGATTTACAATGTTATGTTAGTTTCAGGTGTCAAGTGAAATGATTTGGTTATACATATACCAAACATGTACATCCATTCTTTTTCAGCTTCTTCTACCGTATAGGTTATTATAGAATATTGAGTAGAGTTCCCTGTGCTATGCAGTAGGTCCTGCTGGTTATTATTTAAATATAGCTGTGTGTACATGTCAGTCCCAAACTCCCAATCTATTCCTCCCCCATCCCGTCCCCCTTCCCACCCCAGTAACCATAAGTTTGTTCACTAAGTCAGGGAGTCTGTTTCTATTTTGTTAAGTTCGTTTGTATCATATTTTTAAGTTCAACATATGAGTAGTATCATATGGTATTTGTCTTTCTCTGTCTGATTTTCTTGACTTAGAATGATAATCTCTAGGTCTATTCGCATTGCTGCTGGCATTATTTCATTCATTTTTATTCCTGTGTATGTACCACATCTTTATCCATTCCTCCTGTCATTGGGCATTTAGGTTGCTTCCATATCTTGGCTATTGTAAATATTAATTTTTTGTGTGCTCTTCTTTTTTCCCTCACCTTGATCCTTGATTAGTGCAAGACAGCAATGTATCTAATTAGACAGGTCACCTGAAGTAAAGGTGACCATGGGACCCAGTTCTTATTGATGAGATGTAAACAGAATCCACTGCCTGGGACTTTCAGGAGAGCTATTTTATTCTGACCAATGGGGCCAACAATTGACTTTCCCCCCTTGCCCTTCCCCTTCTTTCTGCCTGGAACATGTAGGTTGCGCTGCTCCTTGTGACTGTGAAGAGCTGGAAGGGCAGGGAGGTGGAAGGAGCTTGAGTCCTTGAACATTTATTTGAGCTATCACAGCAGTTGGATTGTCTCCTTTTGGACTCTTGCTGCCTGCTAGAGGGTAACCCTGTTGCATGTAGTCAGATGTAATCCGGATTGATACAACCACCTAAGAAGGAGACTAAGAAAAATTCTCATCTTTCTTGATCATGTGTGTGAGTCAGGTTGCTTCAGTTGTGTCTGGCTCTGTGCAACCCTGGGGACTATAGTTTGCCAGGCTCCTCTGTCCATGGGATTCTCCAGGCAAGAATACTGGAGTGGGTTGCCATGCCCTCCTCCAGGGGATCTTCCTGACCCAGGGATCAAACCATGGGTCTTATGTCTCCTGTATTGACAGACAGTTCTTTACAACTAGCACCACCTGGAAAGCCCCTTCTTGAAAATAGTGATGAATTTCTTGCCTATCTGCCCTTCCCTGGCTCTTTGTCTTCCCATCACACTGTCTTCCCACCACCATTGAACAAGACAAGACACCCCTAAGGCTACCCCTAAAGCCCTGGTGGCTCAGTGGTAAAGAATCTGCCTGACCATGTAGGAGACAAGGGTTCGATCCTTGGGTCAGGAAAATCCCCTGGAGATGTAAAGGGCACCCCACTCCAATATTCTTGTGGGAAAATCCCATGGACAGAGGAGCCTGGCAGGGTACAGTCCATAAGTCGCAAAAAGAGTCAGACGTGACTTAGCAACTAAAGCAACGAAGACAAAAGCCACTGCAGGCAGGCTGCTCTTGTTACCTTTTCTGGGCTTTAATGGTGAGCTCTAACCTAGGAGATGATTCATTGTGGTTCAAGTATGTCAGAGATGCTTACATTCTGTGGTGAGAAATAGCATTTAAGTTCCATGAAAGGCAAGAAACTCTACACAGTTTGTCTGGTTCCCATGCTCTGCCTGGTAACATAAAAGCCAGCAAAGGGCCTTATTTTATTAGCAAAATTAAAAATTTTGAAGCCATCTTTTCCATGTCAGTCCCCCATAGCTTGCATCCCGGATTTGATCATACATTTCTGGCCAACCAAAGACAGAAAAGGCAAGTATCTTTTTTTTTCCTTTGACACCATGCTGGATTCTCCCGCCTGTGGGAAGTCATGACTTGACCCACATTATTCTTTAGTTTGTTCATTTTAAGCCCAAAGCACTTTGGAAACTGGGTAGAAATCTTGCTCAAGGAAGCCATTCTTACCTCTCTGAACTGGTTTGCAAAACAAACACTTGAGTGCAGGTTTCTGTGCTTCTTCTAAAGGGTCTTGGGGTTTCTTTAGGTCTGGAATTCAAGGAGACTAAGCTTTTGGGGCGCCCACATTACTTCATTTGGGATAAGACTGAGACAAAGTTGCTTAGGCAGACCAAAGGAAATGAGGGGATATGATATTCTCTTTTCCAACTGCCCCTTTTAATCTTTGTGTCTAATCCTGCTAAACCCTCAAATGAAAACGCCTGTGTCCACTGTCCTGAGCCGAGGTAGGGAGATGAGTGGGATGGAGCAGAGAGGAAGCTCATCAGAGACAGCACCTTCTGAAGATCAGCAAAAGGGAAGTGTGACAGCCAACTTCTTGGAAGGGGATGGCAAAACTGTAATTAAATTTTCTGATCTTGTTAGCCAATTTCTTCACTCACTGCCCCTGAACCAGAGAACAGGGAGGGAGGAAGGACACTGTTGCATCAGTGGCGGCGGGGAGGGAAATGAGCTTTTCACGGATTATTGGGTTAGTTCCACTTCTCCCACTTTTTAATTTATTTGTCTGCATGTTCTCCAGAGCTGAAAAGGCTCCAAGTCCTTTCCCATTTTCTTTTAATTAGATCTGATTTGGGAGTCTGAAAACTTGGAGGTGCTCAGGTTACAATAGGCGGATGACAACAGTTGGAAAGCCTGCTCCCTGCTAGATCTTTCTGAACTCTTGTTTGTTTGTTTTTTTTCCTTCAGAATTTAAGGTTCCCAGTGTTGAGTGTCTCTTTTCTTTCCATTTCTTTTGTTCTTGTTTCTTGAACACTTACAATACTGTTTGTATTGTTTATCACCTTATCCCATTTTGCCATCTTACAGGTAAAAATCATGAACATTCTCATGAATTTCAAAAGGAAAGTATGCGTTTATTTTTACGGTTCTTGCCTTCTTATTCCTTTTTTTGGATAATGGAATGCAGATCAAGAAAGCTGGTTGTGGTCCCCTGGGTGTTTAGGAGGAGTAATTCTGACTCTATATACTCTCTTCTTTGAAGCAAAAAGAAAGAAAGAAAGAAAAAAACTGGCCAGAAAAATAAGAGCTAAATGTGGCCATGGTGGATAACATGGTTTATCATTTAAAAACACTAGTGACTACATCCTGGGTTAAGAGCATCTAAGATCCCAGGTGAAAAAGCTAAACATAGAATACCTGATGGCTTGTAAGTAGCAAGAATCCGCCTCTGTTCTGCAGCCTCATTTTACAGGTCTCCCAGGCAAGAGGCACCCTCTAAAATTCTTCCGGATGGCTCAGAATTTATGATGCTACAGGGCATGGTGGGATGGTCTGACCTAACATTGAGACTACAGAATATATGCAAAGTGCATGTTGGGAATCCAGATTTGGGTCCTTCAAATTGATGGGCAGCCACCTTCCAGAGAAGCTGAAATTGAGGTTCCAAAGAATCCTGTATGACCGCTGACTAGGAGCAACAAGACATTTGTATTCAGTGACTGTGGACCAAAGAAAATGACTCCAATTATGAGCCCACAGTGAAACCTACAAAGGCTAAAGCTGAATTTGGGTTTTGTTTTGAAGTCAAGCTACTTCATACATGGACAACCCAAAGAAGCTGCTCCAGGATTAGTATAGCATGGATGTAATTAAAAAAAAAAAAAACTTTTTATAGATACTTCATGGGCTCCTGAGATGCCCAGAGAGTCTAGCTGGCATTCCTTATAAAGTGTCATGAAAATGAGAACGTGTCACATATGACGACAGCATGC
Organism: Aepyceros melampus; assembly: GCA_006408695.1. Classification (NCBI taxonomy): domain Eukaryota; kingdom Metazoa; phylum Chordata; class Mammalia; order Artiodactyla; family Bovidae; genus Aepyceros; species Aepyceros melampus. The sequence goes on from SJXQ01006112.1 coordinate 137,582, forward strand.
AGTTCAGCTCTGGACCCACCAGCCTAGCACAGGCCTGGCACATGTTGAAGGAAGAGCTGTTCCTAGGGAATCTGGAGGGACACAGATGACCTACAGAAGACAAAACATTTGCTTTGGACCTTGAGGGATGGACCAAGTTGAAATTTGAGGATGTGGGGAAGGAGGAAAGGCATTTTCAGCAGAAGGAAATTTGTAAGTGATAGCGTGAAAGGAGATAAATATGATGGGTGTATGAGGAATAGAAAGAAAGTTAGCCTGGGAAACGTAAGGGTACATGATGGGCTGCAGTTAGGGAAAGGCCGGGAAAGGCCTGGAAAGGGAGCTTGGAGCCGAATAACAGGGGCCCACTAATGTGTCACTTTGCAATTGTGCTTTATTTATTCTGTAGGAAGTGTGGACACAGGGGGCTGGAAAGCAGGAGAGGATGGCAATAGAGCTTGAGGAGGAATAAACTCTCTGAGCTCAGTTTCTTTGTAAAATGAGGGTGCTGGTCAAATTTTTCTCTCAGATTCTTTTCTCTAAGCTTCATCTCAGCTGCTATAGAAAGAGAGAGCACATGACTTACAAATTCTGGCAATCTCTCTTCCAGGCAACTCTCTTCAGAATGAGGAGTAGGGAAGAGGGGCGACCAGCAGTGAGAGAGAGAGAGAGGGAAGGAGGGAGGGAGAGATTTAAAAACAAAGTGGTTCTAGAATCCACAGATCATAGACTCATCAAGGACAAAAATCATTTAAAAATTCTATGGATAATACATGCTTAATTATTGTTATTGGTGTTGTTATTTTTATTGTTGATAAAAGTGATGCCGCTGAAGCTCTCTTGCTAAAAGAAAGCAAAAGGAATTCTGGCATTTTGAAGTAAACTTTTGGAGAGCTGTCAGAGTTAGAAAACAGATCTGTTGGGAAACAGATCTTCTGAAACTTCAGTCCACAGGAACATCTGATGTGGTTTGCTGAAGAGGCACATAAAATAACATACCAGCACACACCACGTGTCAAACCCCACACTCTCCTACCTCACTGAAGCTGCCACTGCAGCTTCTCCTGGCTGCCTGAGAGCCCCAGTCTGCTCTCCATCTGCCCTCTCCTCCCTGAAAGAGAGGAAATGACAGAAAACCCTCTCCATCTCCCCTTGAATCACAGAATCATAGCATTTTAAGGCTAAGAGGACACTTTGGAGGGCCTTAACGCTATTTTACAGATAACAAAATGTTCCTATGAATTCAAACTATGCTAAGAAAAATGGGACAGTGAGACCCATATATGTGGGTTATGTAACCAATGTGTGAGGCAGGAATAACGTCCAGATTCTTGCCTGGGAAATCCCATGCACAGAGTAGCCTGGAGGGCTAGAGTCCGTGGGGTCACAAAGAGTTGGACACCACTTAACGACTAAGCGACAACAAATCCATAATGATGGATAAATCTTCCCCAAAGTGTTTTTCTGTGTGATGCTGACCCTAACCTCTGTGGGTGTAAACGGGTTTAGGACTCAGAAACTGAGCAGATCTGAGACTCTGGAGTGAACTGAGGTGAAAAATTACTGGAGTTGCTGGCACACATTCACTTACTTTAATCTGCCCAGTTCCATGTGGTCACCGTTAGGCCTGGACTACTGTGAGGCAATGAACTTGAAGGACAGTCTCATGGCCTCTCAGAGTACTGAGCTCCTCAGGTGGCTTCACTGGTTTTACCCCCATGGCTCTGCCTGCCCTAGACTTTATCTGCCCCTTCAGGACAAAGATCAGGGAGGAAATGGCCAGAATCTTCAGCCCCATTAGCCCTGGCAAAGGAGAAATGGCTGAACAGAGCCCCAGGGCCACCTGCCCATGGCTGCAGCTCTTCACAAACATCAGCCCAAAAACAGTAGAGAAAAACTCTTTGAAACCAAAGTGTGTAGGTCTTTTTGATTGTGGATATCAATCACCGACAATGGACATTAAGCTGAATAAAAGCACGAATGAAAACAGCAATGATTTTTGAATAAATATTAAATATGTAGCTTCTGATTTCAGATTGACATTTCACAATGGCAGGGCTCAAACACCCCAGAGCTAATAAAGACACATCGTGCTTTCATTAGAGCAAATATTAGGATGAAAGTACAGCTTCGACACATCTTTATACAGTGAAATATAGTATGAGCAGTTCTTTCATTAGGGATGGGAAAATCAAATTTTAAAACCAATGTCTACTTAGAAGTTTTTCTACTGATCATCAATTCAGCACTCATTTCCAATATTAATAGCTAAGCACCTGGCAGGAGGCTTTTCTCTGCTGAGTTAATAAATTTTTCTGTGAGCCTTCATTTGATTGATTACCTCATCATAAGGGTGACCACATGAGAAGTTGCCCTGGAAATATGATTCTCTGAAGCAACAGTTAAAGAACAAAGAATTACTGAGAATAACAAGTTCTATTTAAAATTTTTTATGACTATTCTAAGAAAAGTGGAATCAAAGTAAATATAGGAGAAGCGGGATTGTTGGGATTGTTGACAGAATTTAACCAAAAAAAAAAAGAAAGACTTTTTGCATAATACATATGTACTTTGGGGGAAATATTTTAACCTTAAAAATTCCTAAAGAGTTTTCTTATCCAGCAGGAAAAATAATTAAAATAAATGAATATCAGCAGCAAAGTCAAAGGTAAAGTAGATCAACTTTGTTTTCCACTCAAACGTATGGGTTTGAGGCTGAAAATGACTCCAGGGATCAGCTTCCTAAATGCCTGAGGTAGGAAGGGGCTGCTGAGCTGGGAATGTCCCCTAGAGGACACCTGCATTTGTTCTTAGGAAGTTAGTGAAGGCAACAGACTCTAGGAATGTTCCTTTTGGGCAGAAAATTAGCATTACACCTGTCCCCAACCCCTCCCCCAAACCTCCCCATGTTATACTATAAAGAGACCAGCTCTATAGTTTACAAAGGCTCCCAGAATGAAACTGCAAGCAGGACTCCCTTATTAAAAATTATTGATAATTTCCAGAAGGCAACACAGAGCATTAAGCCAGGCATGGGCCCCTGTGTTACTGCCCATGAAGCCAGTGTAACTGTAAAGAAGGCAAGAACCACCGTGGCTCTGAGTTGTCCTCCACTAGACCTCCTTACTCTTCTTACTTGTTACTACTAACCCTTAGGCACCAAAGAGGTTGAGCAAAGGGAAAAGAGGGGAAAGCTCATGCAGAAAACACGATACCTTGCTTTGTCCTCAGTTATCCCCTAGTCAGCTATGCATGTAGGGGTCTCCTATGACCCCAGGATCCTTTTCTTATACATGTGATCTCAAACACTGAATACATACGGTGCCAAGCCTTATGCCAGACACCAGAAACACAGAGATAAACAGAACAAGATATTCATCCTTGAGATGAGAGAATTTGACTTCTATCTGAGAAGTGGCATAGTTATATTTTATGCATGAAAGTAGGGGAATGTGAGTTGTGTCATATTCAGATAGAATAAAATATCAGCTCAGTTGACATGAGTTTACCATTTTTCAGGGAGGAAGAACACATGAAAAGGTACCAACCTTTAGTAAAAGAGCTGTCTTTATTTCTCAGTGATTTGGGACTGGCCGGGAAAGGTGAATTGATCTTAACAGGTCAAGAATAGGACCTGCAGAAGGAGGTGGGCTCTGCTGGGGAAGGGGCTCAGTGATTTCCTAGAACTTGGCTCCTAGCAGTTGCGCACAATGTCATTTGTGAAACAATGGTCACCAAGTGAGCTCTTTGGGGTGACCTCCTACAGGGTGGGGAAGCATATGGGGAGGGTGGTTTTATGTACACAGGGCTGTACAGAGAAATGGTGCAGTCAATTTTATCACAGACTTATCAGACAAGTCTTAGAAGGGAAACAAGTCCATTAATACCTGTAATCATGGCCACAGTTGCTTTCTCCTTCAAAAAAGCTTTCCTGACAAAGGAATGCTTCTCTAGGTCCATGAGGAATTGATCTTGTAGTTTCTGGCTTTCAAACAGTGGTTTTGGTTTTTTTTTTCCGCTTTGAATTTAATTGTGACAGACTTTTTCTTTCCCCGTCTGTAAATCTTAACTAGAACAGAGCAGATTTCTTTTGGATATGGTTGAAAACATTCTGATTTTCATCATTTCTGTAAATATTTTGAAGGTGGGTGAAGGCAATCTTTAAAGACTGCTCTTAGTAATATTTTTTTCTCAAGCTGTGTTTACACCGTATTAAACTAAAGAAACATTCTAAGGACAAGGACAAAAGATGTTGGTTTTTCCATATGAATAATGTCAAATAAATGGTTAAATGGCCCGTTGGAATATAGCACCTGGGATTGGTTTGCTGCCTGACCTGAATTTGTTGGGGATTCCAGCAGGAATCTCATTCCTTCTTCCATGGCATGTTACAATGTGACATGCAGATTTGGTCTTAGATGAAATTTGGGATAAATTCACACTTCTTTTTAGGTCACTCTTCAATGACAACATGTCTTCTGACCAGTTTAAGGAAATCTTCATTTCAGTAATTAAAATGGCCCATTCAGTACAACAATCATGTTAACTCTTACTGACTTGAAAGCATCTCCCTCTGTGGATATTCCCAGGTTTCTTTGAGCTGGGAAGCCTGGCGTGGGGTTGAGGATGTCGCCTCTTTCTTCTCTCTGTGGTTGCTGGGTTTTTATTGTACCATGATTACTTGGATTGGCTACTGATCACAATTCTGCATTTCCTCCTTCTGCCACGTGCTCCTTCAGTGCGTTAGAGTAGCAGCGAGGCCTTTGCTTCCCTGTTAATCTTGGATTTAACAATGGAACAATAGTAGTTACGACATGAGCAGGGCTTGATAGGTGTCTGAATGATTGGTTCCACTTTTGTGATCACAGGGAGAAGGCCATGCCTTGGCAGTCCACTGTCCCTGTAGCCAGAGTGCAGGTAAATCTCATTAATGATAACTTAGCCTAGTACAGCCCCTATTGTGGTTATTAGGATTATTAGATGACTTTTTTTTTTTCCTATAGGAACTGAAGTAACCAAGGACTTCAAAATTACAGTTTGTGAGTAAAGAGGATTACTAGGCGCTCCCTAGCTTTGAAAACTCTTCTGGGTAACTCAAATGATGCTAATTGCACTTCTCTTTGGATTTTAATTCAGAACTCAGGACTGGAGAGCTGGGAGGTGTACAGCCTACCTGTGGTTAGTACTAGTACTCTAAAGTTTGTGTTTTATCTGTGGGCTCTTAATTTATTTCCAGGACATGCATTAAGTGCCTGAGTTGGATATCGTCCCTTTGCCCCTTCAAATCCACTCTCCTTCCTTTTCAGTCTTGCTCTTGATCCAGGGAGGGTGACCTGGATGCGCTGTATCAGCTCAGCTCCCTTGTCATTTGGCTGTCAATTGTGTTCAGACAGTGGGGAAAACCAGTGGGGGATCCAGGCAGGAGGACAGTGGGATCAGAATGTTTATTGCCCTGGATTCCTTCCTCTTGAACCCCATTCCTCCACGAAAGACCACAGCTCTTGCCGGGTAGTCCTCTTCACAGAATTACCCTTCCAATATTCCTGTAATCTCCCCCTCCCCTTGCCAGTGCAAACTAAACAGTCCCTGCTACGCTAGTCACAGGCTACTGCAGTGTCTCTTATGATTTCTCTGAGCCAGTGTTTCTCAATCTTAGTTGCACATTAGAATCACCTGAGGAGTTCTAAAAAAATTCCAGCCTGATGCCCAGGCTGTGTTCTGGACCAGTGCTGTCCATCAGAAATAGAATTTGAGCTACATACATAATCTTAGATTTTCTAGTAGCTATGCTATTACAAGTAAAAAGAAACATACACTTAATTTCCATATTTTTGCCATTTCGATAAGAAATCATTCTCAAAATTATTAAAGCAAATATTTTGCTTGCATTTTTTTTTCTACTAAGCCTTCAAAACCTGGTGCATAACTTATACTTAAAACACATCTCAGTCTGGACAGTGCAGCTCTACCCCAGTTGGATCAGATTCTCTGGGGATGAGACCTGGGCAGCAGTACTGTTTAAGACTCTCCAGGATATTGAATGTGTAGCAGAATCAAGAACCACTATCCATGCCTTTGTAAATAACCTTTTATTAAATTCTCTTCAAATTGGCTCACTGGAGAACACCCTCTACTTGATGTTTATGCTCAGCCCTGGCTGGGACTATGAAGGGAATTTAGGCGGATTGCCTGCCTTGTGGGAGCATCCAGTGTTGAGCAGAAGACACTCAGGTCAGCAGGCCATTATGCTGTGAGCAGTAGGCCTGGATGACCCTGTGGGCAAATCTGTTGTGCCTTTAGAACACCAAGAGGTGGGCTATCAACAAAGTGAGGAAGTGGGGAAAATGCAAATTTCATTGGAATTCCTTGCACTTTATTTTTTGAATCATATATTGTGTGTGGATGTTGTGCAGAGGAGGGTGGATGGCTGGATACCTTAATCATTTTGGTGTCTGAATCCTCTGACAGCTGCCAGAGCTCTGGAGAAGAGAAGCCGTGGGAACCTGGAGGAGGGAGAGCACCTCGTCTCTATCATCTGGTTCACACCAGTCGTCAGTCAATTTGGGTCCATGAATTTCTTTCTGTTCCTCTTGGCCACTGTGCCTCAACTGTCTAAACACAGAACCTTCCCACCCTTCCCCACAATCTTGCTGTGATTTCTGTGCTTATCAATTTCCTCAAAAATCACTCTGAGTTCTCCCAATCTCTTAGGTCAGTTATTTTCAGCCTGGCTTGCTGCATCACCTCTGGGCATTGCTCTTGGTTGCTGAGCATCATGTGTGTCAAAGCTAAAGTGACTTGTTGGGATGATCTACTTATCGAGGTTTGCTGGGAACTTTCTTGGTTTCAGTACTGGCAGTCCTATGTCCAAAGCGATCTCATCAGTCCTGGGTGAGCTGGGATACTTGGTCACCCTATAAGGCGCTCTCTCCTGCTTCTCCTGCTGAAGTATAGAAGGACACAAGGTCGCTGGGGCAGTGAGCATGGAACAGAGACCCCAGTGCAGCTTGAGAATGAAACCCAGATGCCAGAGCTGAAAGGTAGGACAACCCAAGCAAGAAACCATGATTTGAGTGCCTGGGTCAAGGTGGAACCTACAGCCAGACCCACACAACTATACTGTGTGGCCCATACTTTCTCTTTTTGTTTCAGTCCACTTGAGCTGGTTTTTCTACAATGGCCCTACCTGATACAAAGAACAGCCTTTTGGTTCTGATTTGTGTCCCCAGGTCTCTGCTTATAGGAAAAGAATGCTGATCTGAATGTCTGGACAGCTGGTTACATGGAATTGATCAGCCTTTGGTTGGTAAGAACTGAGGCTTTGTAAGTTGATTGGTGTCATGCCAGCCTAAGATTACCTTTGCAGTGCTGGCAAGATTGAGTTTCCAGTCCTAGAAACAAGGTGCAGACTCTGGGATGTGAGAATTAATTCAGGTCCACGGATGCATGGCACAATGGTAGGCCTGGCATGTATGTAGATTGAGGCCTGGTTGCCTGTGTTAGTCTCACCAGGGAAGATGTGTAGCAGATTGATTGCAAAAATGTCCCCAGTTTTCATCCCTCCGACACCTACACTTCCTGCAGTGGGACTTTGGGCTTCTCCCATGAAAACTCTGATGAGGAGATGGGTTACATGTACATTAAGCTGGTTATACGAATCCCTTCCTTTTCTCTATAAATCTATACTGGCCTTACGGTTTGCTTTGACCAAATAGACTGAGGTGGAAGTGACAGTGTACATGTTCCAAGCTTAAGCCTTATGGAGTCTTGCTTGCTTTTGCTCTCTCTCAGAACCCTGAACAAGCCCAGGCCAGCCTGTTGGAAGAGGAAAGACTATGTGGATGGGAGCTCAGTTGTCCCAGTCAATGTCATTATAGACCAGCCTTAGCCAGCCTATCCCCCTCAAATGAAAGGGCCCAGCCTATGTCAGTAGAACCACCTATCCAAACTACAGATGACCACAGATGAATGAATGAGCAAGGCTGAGACCAGCTGGCCTGTAGATTAATAAGAGATAATAAACGATTACTACTTTAAGCCACTGGGTTTTGGGTGGTTTGTTATATAGTAATAGCTAGCTAATATTACTTGTTAAAAACTTTCATTCCCAGGCTCTATTATCTTGAGATTCTAATTGCTTTACCCTGGGATGGGACTTTTGAATCTGTATTTTTTAAAAATCTCAATGCTATTGTTCCAGAGCTTCCCTAAGCTCTGGAAGCAATTACAAACACACCTCTGCCTGCAAGTGTGACGTTTTATATCTTATCTATATCTATATATGTATCTCTATCTATCTATCTATCTATATTTCCCTAATGTTTTCAGCCAGCCTTTCAACAACTCATACTGGGCACTGTTTCCTAAGCAATTGGTAAGCTTCAGTAGTGGCAGCCTTCTCTGGTGAGGAGGTCCTATGATGTGGGTGGGAAGGCAGCCCGGGAATCCCTGCAGACATCGAAGAAGTAAAAAAGCATCAAGGTTTCTGGACACTCAATTTGAACTCTATTAAGTGAAACACGGGCCTCGGAGAGAGGTGTTTGTTCTGGATTCAGCTGCACTCTGCTCAGAGAATGGCCTGTGGGGCCCTATCTGTCACAGGCAGGCAGGTGTCTGGTTTGAGACAGAGGATTCCTTCCAGCATGTCTGAGGCAGCCATTTTGTAATTGAAGGTGAGCCTGACTGGAGCACTTCTGGACTCCGCGGGGAAGGCCACTCAGCCCAGCGTTTGCGTGAGTTCATCGTCCACGGTGTGCCCGCCTTCCTGCACTGGCAGTGCTAGGGTTGTTTTGGCCCCTTCCGTTAGGCTCCACGGGGAGCGGTGGGATGGTGTCCCGGTCTCCCACGTCTGTACAATGACAAACCAAACTCAAGCTCTAGTTCGCAGAGGTTCGCTGCTTGTCTTTCCAAGCGGTTTAGTCATCCTGAGACTCTTCTGACCACGAAAAAGTTGTTTACACATTTACTGGAGGAACACTGCACAGGCGATCCATGAGTGGTGTTGAACAACAACAACAAAAAAAATCACTATTATTTCAGCATTGATCTAGAAGCATCAGTGAATGCAATTATAAGAAAAAAGAAATAAGTATTAATGTTAGAAATGCTAAAAAAATTTTCATTGTATGCATTTGATACTATCATATACAAACCAAAAGAATTTGTGGGAAAGTATTAGAAATAATGAAAGAATAATAAGATGGCTAGCTATAAAATCAATATATAAAAATCAATATCAATTGATTAATATCTTTTACTTTTATTATGAAATGTATTATATATACAAAATGTATGTATGCATATATATAACTTAAAATATATACATTATTTAAAAATAAGGAAGTAACCAATATTCTCTGATCACATCCCTGTCTTCCTTCCAGAAATATCCATTGTTAATCATTTCCTTCCTTTGTTACAATTTTGCTACAATTACATGTGTCCCTAATTAATATACTGTTAGTCTTGCTATTTTTGATTAATTTCTACTTGTTATTATATTTCTGAATCATCCCTGCTGATCATGGGCTGTGCTTAGCTGCTCAGTCATGTCTGACTCTGTAACCCCATGGGCTGTAGCATGCCAGGGTTTTCTATCCGTGGAATTCTTCACGCAAGAATACTGGAGTGAGTAGCTGTTCCCTTCTCCAGGGTATCTTCCCAATCCAGGGATTCAACCCGGTCTGATCATGTAGCTATAATTTATTCATTTTCTTTGCTCTATGGAATTTCATCATGTGAATGTATACCATCCATTTTCTCAAATTCTGAAATTAAAAAACTTGAACTGATGTTTAGGGTATTTTTTGATCCAATTTATTGTGAAAATTCATTTTTTTGCTTCATCTAGTAGCAAATTTAAATAAGCATTTTTGATTGTCTATATAAGTCACTGGACTTTGGCTTTGCCTTTCAATTAGCTGCAATATCTCACTTGTTATTGCTGTTGTTTAGTCTCTAAGACCTGTCTGACTCTTTTGAGACCCCACGGACTGTACCTTGCCAGGTTCCTCTGTCCATGGGAGTTCCCAGGCAAAAATACTCAAGTGGATTGCCATTTCCTTTTCCAGTACATCTTTCTGACCCAGGGATTAAATTAGCATCTCCTGCTTAGCAGGTAGGTTCTTTACCACTGAGCCACTAGGGAAGCCCCATGTTTTTGCTTCAGAAAATGTTTTATATTTGAATTTGGAGTGTTGCATCATATATCTGGGTATCTATATGTGTTTTTTATATATATATACAAATAAAAATATATATTATAAATATATATATTTGTAATATATATTAATATATAAAACACACATATTCTATTGTCTTTCTAAAATTAAAAAAAAACTCACTGTATTTTGTATAAAAGGTTAGTAACGTATCATAATTTATTCGTCCATTCCCATGTAGGTGGATAGTTTTGAACAGATGTCTTTTGGTCCATGTGTGCATGAGTTTCTCTAGGGTGTGAATTTAAGAGTGGAGATGCTGAGTCATGACTTCTGCACATGTCCAGGGTGAAACCCCATTGTCAAAGATGGAAGAGCCAATTTATATGTTTACTGACAGTATATGAGGGTTCCCATTGCTCCACATCCTCACTGGCATTTAGTGCTGTTAGACTTTAAAATTTTCTTCAATCTGTTGAATGAAAATTTGTATAGCCATGTGGTTTACAGTTTTATTTCTCTGGTTACTAAATGAGGGTGAGATCTTTCTATGTGCTCATTGACCGCTGAGATTTCATCCTTTGTCAAGTGTCTGATACATCTTTTGCTTATTTTTCCACCACTTTTTGGGTCTTTTTCTTGTTTACTTGTAAGAGTACTTTATATATTGAATACACATGTTTTTATTGGTTATACACATTACTTTTCTTCTTCTGTTTGTGGATTCTCTTTTTCTCTTTCTCAATGCTCTTTTGGTTAACAAATTTATTTATTTTAATTTAATTGAATTTAACTTTGTTTTGTTTTATTTTGTTATCTTCATAAATTAATTCCTAAGCTGAGGTAATAAAGACATTTTTAAAGTTTTATAGTTTAACTTTTATAGCTGGGACTTTAACTCACTTGGAAATAAGTTTCATATACGGTAGAAGTTTGGATTTAATTTCTTTCTTTTTTTTCAGTAAGAATAACTGATTGGTCCAGCCCTATTTATTGAAAAATTCTTTCCTTTCTCCACTGATTTACAGATACTCTCTGTCAAAAAGCAAATATACATATATGAATGGCTCTATTCCTGGGTTTCTGAACTGTTTCATTAGCCTAATTTGTCTCTCCCTGCATCAAAACCATGTTGATATAATGACTGCATTTAAAAATAAATCATGTTGATGTGTGGCAAAACCAATAAAAAAAATAATAAAAAAAGAAAAAAAAGAAAAAAAATCTTGATTTTGATTCATCTTTAAGCATGTCTTAGATATTCTTGATTATTTGATTATTTGTACATTTGTATAAACTTTAGAGCCATTTGTCAATTTACATACACACACATAAACATAATGGGGAGAACTGACATCTTTGTAACACTGAGTCTTCCAAAGTATGAGTAAAATATCTTTCTTAATTACTTTAAATCTTATTTACTATCTTTCCATAAAGTTCTATAATATTCAACACAGAAGCCTTAACACATTTTGTTAGGGATGTGAGTTTTTTAAATGCTATCATAAATGTTGCTGCTAAGTTGCTTCAGTTGTGTCTGACTCTGTGCGACCCCATAGACACAGCCCACCAGGCTCCGCCGTCCCTGGGATTCTCCAAGTAAGAACACTGGAGTGGGTTGCCATTTCCTTCTCCAATGCATAAAAGTGAAAAGTGAAAATGAAGTCACTGAGTCATGTCCAACTCTCAGCGACCCCATGGACTGCAGCCCACCAGGCTCCTCCATCCATGGGATTTTACAGGCAAGAGCAATGGAGTGGGGTGCCATTGCCTTCTGATTAGGTTCATTTAAAAATTTCAGTTCCTAACAGTTTATTGCTTGTGTACATACATGTAATTGATTTTGTAAATTGTTCTTTAAATAATAGAATTAACAGATTTGATTTAATTTAGTTGTATTTAGAAACCTTTATCAGTAATTCTAGAAGGTGTTATTTTTCTCAAGTGTACACAGAGCACTTACAAACATTGATACCATGTTCTGGGTTGCAAAACAACTCAGAAATACCAATGAATCCATATCACTACATTCAGTTCAGTTCAGTCGCTCAGTCGTGTCCGACTCTTTGTGACCCCATGAATCGCAGCACGCCAGGCCTTCCTGTCCATCACCAACTCCCGGAGTTCACTCAAACACGTCCATCGAGTCAGTGATGCCATCCAGCCATCTCATCCTCGGTCGTCCCCTTCTCCTCCTGCCCCCAATCCCTCCCAGCATCAGAGTCTTTCCCAATGAGTCAACTCTTCACATGAGGTGGCCAACGTACTGGAGTTTCAGCTTTAGCATCATTCCTTCCAAAGAAATCCCAGGGTTGATCTCCTTCAGAATGGACTGGTTGGATCTCCTTGCAGTCCAAGGGACTCTCAAGAGTCTTCTCCAACACCACAGTTCAAAAGCATCAATTCTTTGGCGCTCAGTTTTCTTTACAGTCCAACTCTCACATCCATACATGACCACAGGAAAAGCCCATAGCCTTGACTAGACGGACCTTAGTCAGCAAAGCAATGTCTCTGCTTTTCAATATGCTATCTAGGTTGGTCATAACTTTTCTTCCGAGGAGTAAGTAGCTTTTAATTTCATGGTGCAGTCACCATCTGCAGTGATTTTGGAGCCCCCCAAAATAAAGTCTGACACTGTTTCCACTGTTTCCCCATCTATTTCCCATGAAGTGATGGGGCCAGATGCCATGATCTTCGTTTTCTGAATGTTGAGCTTTAAGCTCAACTTTTTCACTCTCCACTTTCACTTTCATCAAGAGGCTTTTTAGTTCCTCTTCACTTTCTGCCATAAAGCTGGTGTCATCTGCATATCTGAGGTTATTCATATTTCTCCCGGCAATAAAAATGTCTGTCTTTGGAAATATGAGAGATTTATAAATTGATCAGAGGAATAATGTAAGGGGAAACAAAAACAGTACTACATTGTTTAGAGTGAAACAGTGTTGTCTATTTCTGCTTTATTGACTATGCCAAAGCCTTTGACTGTGTGGATCACAATAAACTGTGGAAAATTCTGAAAGAGATGGGAATACCAGACCACCTGACCTGCCTCTTGAGAAATCTGTATGCAGGTCGGGAAGCAACAGTTAGAACTGGACATGGGACAACAGACTGGTTTCAAATAGGAAAAGGAGTACGTCAAGGCTGTATATTGTCACACTACATTATGTGCCCACAATTTAAACTTAGAATAAAAATGTCTGTCTTTTGAAATATAAGACATTTATAAATTGATCAGAGGAATAACGTAAGGGGGAACAAAAACAGTGTTACATTGTTTAGAGTGAAACAGTGTTGTAGTGAAATGTTACATGTTAATATAAAAATATGACAAAATTCAAACAGTATTTGAAGAGAAATTATATAAATATTTAAAAAGACCTTAGGTTAGTAAAAGGTCTTGACAGGTGGCACTAGTGGTGAAGAACCCACCTGCTAATGCAGGAGATGTAAAATACATCGGTTTGATCCCTGGGTTGTGAAGATCCCTGGAGGAGGGCATGGCAACCTGGCAACCCACTCCAGTATGCTTGCCTGGAGAATTCCAAGGACAGAGGAGACTGGCAGGCTGCAGTCCATGGGGTCACAGAGTCAGACACAACTGAGCGACTGAGCCCCAGCCCATATTAGAAGAAAGGCTTAAGTCAAAGTTCTACAAAGTTAGGAAAGTAAGGAAAAAAACCCAGAATAAACACAAAATAATAGCAAGTAATAAGATAATAAAAAGCAGACACTAAAGGAGCAGAAAACACATATATGAGAAGAAAGATCAACATAGCCAAAACTTTGTTTTCTGAAATGAATCCAGAAAATTATAAAATACATACACACAAAAACAAATTTAGAATTGAAAATGGAGACAATTTAAAGATATAGCACATATATGAAAAGATAGTAAGATATGGATGGCTAATGACGATCATATTAAAAACTTTCTTAAAACATCTAGAAGATATAATTAAACAAAACAGAATCAGTGGCAACAGAAACTGCAGATCCAAGTAATTTTATAGGTGAATTCTGATAAATTTTAAAGTAACAGATAAAATTGATTTTGTAAATTTTCTAGATAACTGAAAACTATGAAACACCCCTGGAATGTTTTTAGTGCTGGGATTTCCATTTGGCTTTCACTATAGTTTCTAGTACTCTTCTGAAATTCTCAATTTTGCCTTTTATTTCCTTGAGCACAAGTATAGTTACTTTAAAGTACGTGTCTGGTAACCCCAATATTTGCAGCCCTTATTATTCTGTCAGGGAAAAATGAGCATAGAGAATAAGGCTAGTCTTCCTGGGCCACTACTTCCCCCTAATTCTTCCCTATTTTATTAATTTCTGAATTCTTTTAATCAGTTTAAAACTATGTTTGGTGCAATTATTAAAGTATCTTACGGAGGGATTAATTTGAATTACCTAGTCTACCATTTAAGCAAGTGAAAGTCAGTAAATTCTTACTATTCTGTTTATTTTTTGTGATGTACATTTACTTTTTTATAATTTAAAAAATTTACATCAAAAAAGTAAGGTCGATCTATACACTGTGAGATGGAATGCTTTCTCTGGCAAGAAATACTAAATAAGGCACAGAATAACATGTATATAATAACAACAATACTATTACTTAACATTAGTGAATGGTTATGATATATTAAGAATTGTTCTAAGGGCTTTAAATATATTGGATAATTTACTTCTCAAAAGACCTCAGTAGGTAGTTATTATTCTTAGTCCCATTTTACATATGAGGAAGCTGAGAGGCTAATGAACTTGCTTCAAATCATGCATGTTCTGTTGGAAAGTTCTGTAGGACGGTATACTACAGACTCAGAATTTGAGTACAGGCTGCCTCCAGAGGCCATACTGTACACCTCTGTATTCATTATCCATGACGTATAGCATACTTCTTCCCACAAAATCCTCCTAAGAATATACCAAACCATTAATAATGGTTTCTAAAGGGCTTTGAAGATGCATGTGACATTTTAAAATTGTTTATCTGGGCTGTCCAATGTGGTAGCCGCAAGGTGCACATAAGTATTTAAACTGTGGTTAACTAAAATTAAATAAATATTAAAATGAGTTCCTCAGTCTCAGTAGCTCATTTCTAGTATGCTCAGTAGCCACAGGTGGCTAATGGCTACTTTATTGAACAGCATAGATATAGAACATTTCCATCATCACAGAAAGTTCTATTGGACAGTTGCTCTGTAGGGTTCAATAGTGCTTGAATTTTTTATATGTCTGTATTCATGATTTACTTTTGTAATTAAATAAGAAGGATCAATAATATAAAGAGAAAACTGTTTATTCAAAGTGGAAATAGTTTTTAAGCCTGCTAATTCACTGTAGTGTTATTTTCTTCTAACTTCCATAGTTGCTCAGAGTCTGTTTCTCCTTACAATTGCCTTTTTGGTTATTTAAAAGCAATACAGTGACAGTCTCATTAGATAAAACCATGATGGGTTTCTTGTAAACGTAGTGGCATCTATGTAGGGCTACATTCATCTCTTGACTCTTTGGAGGCATTTAAAGTGCACATTGTTTTTAAGACCTGTTAACCAAATCATGTGTATTTTAAAAAGGTTTTCTTGGCAGCAAGTTGGCAAAATATTGATAATATATTTTACTAAGGGTCAAGCTCATTGAGTAAAGTTTCTGTTCATTCTAAAGATGTTTAAAATAGGAAAATTTGTTTAAAAAGTACCATTTCCATTTGTGGAGTATACAAAGAATTAGAGTACCTTTGGAGTAGAAAAAAAAATGCCTTTATTTATCATAAAGAGTCAGAATAGCTTCAGTCTCATCTTCCAAGTCTTACAATAAAGTAAGAACTGGTAATGTTTAGTTTGGACATGATTAAGCGTCTAATAGATTAAGTTTTGTCTTGTGGAATACAGAGTGGATTGATCTGAGTGGCTATAGGTGGCAGGACTAGAACCAGTGGAGGAGAACCAACTGAAAAATATTTGAACAATTTGAATTCCAACAATGATATGAATTGACACACAGTCTAATGGGTTCCCTTCCCTGTCACCAAAGGAATTCAGGGAGAGTTTCAAAGACCCAGGATTCTGGGCAGAGGATTTTTCTGTTGGAGAGGAGACTAATAGCATGGCCTTCTGACTGCTATATTCTCAAATCCTATGACTCTTCTGGCATTGTCACCAGCTGTACTTATCATTCAGCTTAGGCTAACTTCTTGACCAACAATAAACCTTCAATCAGAGATTTACAACAACAAAAATTAATTTTTCCATCCACCTGGAGGTCAGTTCCATTGTGTGTTAGCTACTGCTATGCTTCACGTTGTCTTCATTTGGGGATCCAGGAAGAAGAAGCAGCTCCTATATGGGACATCACTGATTTTGTGGCAAAATAAATGCAAATATGGCTGAACCACAAAATAACTTTGAATTTTCAGCTCTAAGATGTCACATATCCATTTCACTCAATTTGAATGGACAAGGCAAGTCATGTGGCTAAATCTGATGTTAATGGAGTGGGAATTATAATGATCCTATAAGGGTGAGCGGCATACACTTGAGAGCGATAATAAAGTCTACCACATAATTTAATGGAAAAGAGAAATCAAATATTAGTGAAAATGAGTTGTGATGAAGGCATAGGTCACATGGAAGTAAATGCCAGAATTTATTCTTGTCATTATTTCTCCTTTTCTTTCCCTCTTCATTTTTTGTACACTTCTTCATTCTTCACTCACTCCCTCAAAATATATCCAATTCTAGACATTGAAATTGATCTTGAGAAAATGGAGGTAAATAATATGAATACTCATTCTGCATGAATTCATGGTCTAGTGCAGAAAAAAGAGTAAATATACATTTATGACAACCATGTTAAATGTTATAAAAGGACAAATTCATAGTTCTCTGAGAGTACAAAGGAATGACATCTAACCCAGAATTTTGAAAATGATTGATTTATAGAAGGCCTTCCAGGAAAGACTTTAATTTCAAACTGAGAGTGCAGAAAAAGATCATGTTCCACCTGAAGAAATTCTGAGAATACAAGATTACAGGCCCCCAGATAGCTGAGGTACACACTAAGGAAGTAATTTTAATGAGCCCTGACTCTTTCCCCATACATAGAAAAAGGCTAACTTCTTTAAGTTGAGATGCTGCTTCAAACCCAGATGCTGGGTTTGAAGTTTAATATTTCTAAGTTGAAATATGTAAAGTAGACACTTTCCACCTTTCGACTTAGAAATATTGAACTTAAATTGAGCTTAAAATTCAAAAAACTTAAGATCATGGCATCTGGTCCCATCACTTCATGGCAAATAGATGGGGAAACAAAGGAAACAGTGACAGACTTTATTTTCTTGGGCTTCAAAATCACTGCAGATGGTGATTGCAGCCATGATATTAAAAGACACTTGCTCCTTGGAAGGAAAGCTGTGATTAACCTAGACAGCATATTAAAAAGCAGAGACATTACTTTGACAACAAAGGTTCATCTAGTCAAAGCTATGCTTTTTCAAGTTGTCATGTATGGATGTGAGAGTTGGACCATAAAGAAGTCTGAGAGCTGAAGAATCGATGCTTTTGAACTGTAGTTTTGGAGAAGACTCTTGAGAGTCCCTTGGGTAGCAAGGAGATCAAATCAGTCAATCCTAAAGGAAATCAGTCCTGAATATTCATTGGAAAGACTGATGCTAAAGCTGAAGCTCCAAGCTTTGGCCACCTGATGCAAATAACTGACTCATTGGAAAAGACTCTGCTGCTGAGCAAGATTGAAGGCAGGAGGAGAAGGGGACAACAGAGAATGAGATGGTTGAATGGCATCACCAACTCAATGGACATGAGTTTGAGCAAGCTCTGCGAGTTGGTGATGGACAGGGAAGGCTGGTGTGCTGCAGTTCATGGGGTCACAAAGAGTTGGACATGACTGAGTGACTGAACTGAACAGAGACACTTTCCTAGAGTAACAAAGAAAGACTAATCTCAATATTTGGAACATTGGCACCAATGGCAGACACTCCCAGAAAGATCCTTCTGATGCAGCAATTATAAGAGTCATTTTCTTTTCTTCTATAAGATTGTGAAATGGACTTTGACCATGGGAAACTAGTAGGGAGAAGTCAATTCTGACTCCCTGTTGGAGCTGTTTCTTTGACTTGCTTTTCATTGCTGTTGTTACTATAATCATACATATTGACCTGCCTCAAAGGACCCTGACCCTCTCTGCCTGACTGTCAAACTAAAGTGCCTTTGTTACACTCATAGAGAGAAAAACCTGACCCTGGCCATCTGTGAAGACTACAAAAACAGAGAAGAGATTAACACAACCCTTCCAAAAGCTGACCCTTCCTGGAGATATTTTGTAAGATTGAAGATCCTTTCTATTTAGTTCCCCACTGCCTTTCCTACTGTATTCTGCCTTTTGACTTCAGATGCTTGTTGCTTCTCTCTGACTCTACAAAAGAATCTGACATTCAGACCTCAACAAGATGGTTATTTTGAGACTCAAGGTGAGCAGAACTAGCTTGGACTTTGTAACATGCATAAACATTTATTTAATGCACATTATGTTAGCTTCTTTGGGTCTGTGGTCAACACAGTTTGGAGCATGTTGATGTTGGATATGATGATGGTTGCATAATTCTGTGAATATACCAAAACCCACTGAATTGTAAATTTTTAAAAGAGTGAGTTGTATAGCATGCAAGTCATATTTCAATAAAACCAGTAAGCAAAAACAAACAAACAAACAAAAGAAAAAAAACAACAAAAAACAAAAACAACCCCAAAACCAATCACATTTCAGGTAGAAGGAACAACATATGTAAAATACACACGTGGGAACGTGGGACAGAGTGGGGCTCTATCTGGAGACATATTACTAAACATTTATGGCTAGTGGCTACCATACTGACAACACAGAGGCAAGTTCAGTGTGGATGGAACCTGGACTGGCAAAAGGAAGATTGAAGAAGGGGAAAGTCAGGTGAGGTTTTAAATGATGACAATGTAGCCAAGATGGCAGGGTAGGAAGACCCTGAGCTCACTTCTTCCCTTGGGCACACCAAAATTACAACAGAACAAATATTGCTAATAATGATCTAAAAACAAGCAGAAAAGATTTTCCATCACTAACTGTTTAAAGAAGGAACCACACAAGAAAGGTAAGAGGGGTGTAGATGTGGGATAGTCAGGACCCACACCTCTGGGTAGGTGACCCACAAATGGGAAGACAGAGGCAATAAAATTGTAGAGATTCTCCCCAAGGAACAAGGAGTCTGAGTCCCACATGAGTCTCTGTAGCCTATGGGTCCTGCACCAGGAAGATGAGCCCCCAGAATATCTGGCTTTGAAAGCCATGGGGCTTATGTATGGGAGAGCTAGAGGTCTGCAGGAAACAGAGACTCCACTGTTAAAAGGCACGGGCAGAATCTCACATACCTCAAGTCCCAGTGCAGAGACAGTAAAACTGAAAGGAACCTGGGTCAGACCAACTTATTGATCTTAGAACCTTCCAGAGAGGTAGGAGGCAAATAGGACTATCCCTGGAGACATAGATGCTGGTAGCATCCATTATGCCACTAAGACACTGGTACTAAGTCCTCCTTATACTTTATTAGCACTGGGTGTGTGCCCACTCACCGTCTGGTTGGCAGCAGTCTTGGGGCCCTACAACCCCTATAGCCAGCCACCCTGGGACCTGGCCCTGCCACACAGTGGGTTGGCACCAGTCCAAGGACACCCTGGGTCCTACTGTAGATGCGCTGGGACCCATCCTTTCGTATCCATGGGTTGGTACCATCCCAGGAACCCTCTGTATCCCATGTCTAGATTTCCCAAGAACTGATCCTGCCCGTTAGTGGGCCAGCACCAGCCTTAGGACCCCTCTCCCTCTGGCTCTGCATGCAGCCACCCCGGGACCTGGTCCTGCCCAGCAGCCTATGCATGGGCAGGGCCAAGAAGGGAACCTGGCTGGTATCCAGTCCTGCCTACCAGTGTTCCCACAGTAGTCATCCCCACCACAACAGAAGGACCAACACTGTCCACGTGGGGGCATCCTAGACTATATAACTTTGATGGCCAGAAGAGTGTGCTGCTAGGCCCATAGGACATAGGACCACTTTTCCAAGATCTGTAAACATAATCAACCTATCTAATACATAGAAATAAACACAGCCAACATCAACGGTGAAAACCTGAAACCTTTTCCTCTAAGACCAGGAACAAAACAAGGATGCCCACTCTCATCATTTTTATTCAACATAATATTGGAAGTCCTGGTCACTGCAATTAGACAATAAAAAGAAATAAAAGGGATCCAAATTAGAAAGAAAGAAATAAAACTGTCATGTTTTGCAGATGACACATATTACATATAGAAAATGCTAACTGTACTATCAAAACTATTGGAACTAGTCAATGAATTTAGCAAATTTGTAGGATACAAAGTTACAGAAACTTGTGTTTCTATACACTAACAATGAGCTATAAGGAAGAGAAGAAAGCAATCTTATTTATAATTGCATTGAAAAGAATACAATATCTAAAAATAAATCTAACTAAGGAGGTAAAAGACTTGTAAAACATTCAAAAAGTTATAGGACATTGATTAAAGAAATTGAAGATGACACAAACAAAATGTCCTTCCAATATACTGGATTGGAAGGGTTATTATAGTTAAAATCACCATACTACCCAAGGCAACCTACAGGTCCAGTGCAATCCCTATCAAAATACCAGTGATACTTTTTTCATAGAACTAGAACAAATAATTCTAAATTTGCATAAAAACACAAAAGTACCAAAATAGTCAAAGAAATCTTGAGAAAAAAAAACAAAGCTGGATGTATCATGATCTCTGATTTCAAACACTTCTACAAAGCTTCAGTAATCAGAATAGTATGGTACAGGCATAAAACAGTCACATATATCAAATGGAATAGAACAGAGCCCAGAAATGAACTCATAACTATATGGTCAACTAAACTATGACAAAGGAGGCAAGAATATACAATGGAGAAAAGATAGCCTCTTCAATAAATGGTTTTGGGAAAACCAGACAGCTACATACAAAAGAATCAAACTGGATTACTTTCTGATGCCACATACAAAAATTAACTCAAAATGGATTAAAGATTTAAATGTAAGACTTGAAACCATAGATTGCCTAGAATAAAACAAAGGCAGTATGCCCTTTGACATTGATCTTAGCAATAGTTTTTTGGATGTTGTTTCCTCAGGCAAGGTAAACAAAAGCAAAAATAAACAAACGGGACTGCAATCAACTAAAAAATTTTGCACAGCAATGGAAACTATCAACAAAATGAAAAGGCCACCTACTAAAAGGGAGAAGGTATCTGCAAAAAATATGCCCCCAATATACAAGGAGCTCATACAATTCAACAACAAAAAGAGCAAGCAACCTGATTTTAAAATGAGCAGAGGATTTGAATAGATATTTTTCACAGAAGACATACAAATGGTCAACAGGCACATGAAGAGATGCTCAACAGCACTCATCATCAAGGAAATGCAAATATAAATTACATGATACCACCTCACACCTGCCAAATTGGCTGTTAAGGATACAAGTAACAAGTGTTGGTAAAGATGTGGAGAAAAGGGAACTCCTTTGTCCTGTTGCTGGAATGTTCATTGGTATAGTCACTATGGAAAACATTATGGAGGTTTCTCAAACAATTAAGAATAGAACTACCATATGGTCCAGTAATTCTACTTATGGGAAATTTTTCTGATGAAAACAAAAGCACTAATATGAAAAGATATGTGCAACTCTATATCACAACACCTTTATTTACAAAAGCCAAGATTTGGAAACAACCTAAGTGTCCATGGAATGATGAATGGATAAAGAAGATGCAATATCAATATCTATCTATCTATCTATCTATATAATGGAATACAACTCAGCCATAAAAAATAACGAAATCTTGCCATTTGAGACAATGGATGGACTTGGAGAGTGTTTTGCTAAGTGAAATAAGTGTGATAGAGAAAGACAAATGTCATGGGATTTTATTTATGTGTAGAATTAAAAAAAAAAAAACAAAACAAATACAACAAAACAGAAACAGACTTAAAGATACAGAAAACAAACAGGTGGTTTCCAGAGGAGAGGGAGTTGATGGATGAGTGAAGTATGTGAGGGATATTAAGAGGTATAAACTTTCAGTTATAAAGTAAATGTTACAGGAATGAAACATACAATGCAGGGAATACAGTCAATAATATTGTAATAACTTTGTATGTTGACAGACAGTAGCTTGACTTATCATGATTATCATTTTGTAATGTATAGAAATATCAAATCACTGTGTTGTGCACCTGGAAATAATAATAAAATAAAATAAAGCAAAGACTTAATATTGTTTAAAACATAACGAGAATGTGAGGAGATTTATCAGTTATTCCAAAAATGTAACTTAAGTGCTAATTTTGGGCCAGGCAAGCATTTGCTAAGTAATTGCTATGAGCATGGTGTGGAATAAGGTCTGGTAGGAAACACCAATGACACAGAGAAAGGTATGGAATTCAGGCATTTTATACTGAGAGACTTCTTTGAAAGGTGCAGATTGAATATAAGCAGCTAGTTTTTTTTTTTTTAATCTAACCTGAAACATCATTCAAAAGCCACTAAAGGGATCCTCAAGAGGACAAAAAAAATTCTTATAAAGACAAGGAGAACAGGAGAACTGCCTACACTGTGGCAGCTGGGAAGACCGCATTAGTGATAACTGACTTAGCAGCTACAATAAAGCAAAATCCTCAGTCAGAAGTAGGGAAAGCCAAGAAGTAAATCAATGTTGTCCCAGAATCCACAAAGTCCCTATAATTGGGGACATATTGTACCCCTGGAAATGAAGCTGCTGCTGCTGCTGCTGCTAAGTCGCTTCAGTCGTGTCCGACTCTGTGCGACCCCATAGATGGCAGCCTACCAGGCTCCTCAGTCCATGGGATTCTCCAGGCAAGAACACTGGAGTGGGTTGCCATTCCCTTCTCCAATGCATGAAAGTGAAAAGTGAAAATGAAGTCGTTCAGTCATGTCCGACTCTCAGTGACCCCACGGACTGCAGCCCACCAGGCTCCTCCGTCCATGGGATTTTCCAGGCAAGAGTACTGGAGTGGGGTGCCATAAATAGAACTGGTTGAATCCCTAGGTTAAGATGAGATTGGAAACTGCACACCTCTCCCCTTCCTCAATCCTCTTTACCATTGCACATAGACAGTAGAATGGAGGATCATAGATTTGCAGGTATCATTGTGAATACAGGACAGTTAATTGAATATTTCCATACTATTAATATCTCAGCCTTCCTTCTCACTGGCATCCAGATTCTTGCCCACCCTCTCTGTAGATTTTTCTTATTCCAAAAACAAAAGGCCCAAAGATATCAATATCAGAAGTGCCTCTAGAAATGATCCTGTCACCCTGTCTTGGTGGCTGGGCTCACTGAGAGCTTCCACTGCTTTCTGAATGTTCCTTTTCCATTGAAATTTTAGTTTTGCTGTCATTATGCTGTTGTTATACTCTCTGAACATCATTTTTTCATGGCCTCCTATTCTTTTCATATCTCTGAGAATATCAATAATTTCCCCCAAGTTTTCATTTTTCAAATATTCTGCTTCTTCTTTTGGTCCCATCTGTCATATTAGACTTACTCAACTGACTGATGTTTCTTACCTGTCCATTCATGTTCAACTCCCAGAACAAGGGACTAAACATAAGATAGAAAATAAGAAAGAAAAAATGAGGATATTACAGGATCAGTCATAAAAATAACTTGAGCTCCAGAAAGGAAGAATAGAGAATTGATGGGAGGGAATAATCAAAGGAATAATTTAAACATTTTCCAGAATGAAAGGAGGTGAATTTCCAGAATGAAGGGGCCTGCCTAGCATGTTGCCCACATGATAGAAATTGATGAAGTCACATTGAGAAACTTGAAAACACCATGAATTAATTACTCCCAAGAGAGAAACATGCAAAACCCCCAAATGATCAGAAGTCAATGTGGCATAAGGCTTTTCAATAGCAAGACTGACAGAAGATTGGAAAATGTCCTCTGACTTCCAAGGAAAGATGCTTTCGATTTTCACTCATTAATTCTATTTTAAGCCTAACAATAAATTATTAACAGGATAGAATAAAGACATTTTCAGAGATGTGAGGACTCAAAAAGTATACCACCTGTATATTTTTTCTCAAGATCATAATGAAGTATGAGTTCTTTTAAAATTGGATTAAATCAAGAAAGTGAAAGACATAGATCCTGGAAATAGGGATTAAGCACAGCATAGATGCAAAAGGACTCCCCCTTTTGCAGCAGGATTGTGGGTGTGCAGCAGGCATTTCAGAGTAACCAGTCCAGATTGGAGCAGGTCAACGGGCTCCTAGAGCAACATCTCCAACAGGATAAGACTGATACTTTAATATGTTAAACCATATTTACACACCTGATGAAGAGTTTGTTGAATTAGTATTAAGTGTAAATAAATTAAAGCAAAGAAACAAAAAAAGGCAATTATACAGGCAAGTGAAAATAAAATGTACAGGGAGAAGAAGTACTCATAGAACACTATTTGGCTCATCTGAGCACCACATTTAGATGGTTTTAATGAGGGAAACCCTGGATATTGATCTGTAACCAGAGTTCAATGGAACTGTGTGAGTAGGAGGCAGACTAACAGAGATTGATAAATGTTTTTGTAAAGAGCTAGATAATAAGTATTTTAGGCTCTCTGGGCCAGATGGTCTTTATGGAAACTGCTAAGTTCTGTTGCAGCACCAAAACAACCATGGACAATGCATGAACAGCGGGCATGGTCATCTTCCAATAACACTATTACAAGAACAGGTGGCAGGCCAAGGGCCATTGTGTACTGACTCTTGAACTAGAAATATTTGTGCAGAGGAGATGAAGTGAAAGAGAACTACGATATCATATTTTATAGGGGAAAGCCAAGAGTTCATACCTGCAATTGTAAGAAAACATTCCAAAGTAATAATCTAAGTATATTTTTTTAGGATACAGAGATAAGTACCAAATGGAAATAGGGGTGAAGGTAGCTTTTTATTTCTTTTAATGGATTATATACTTTACTATTAAAAAGTTTTTTTAATATAAATTTATTTATTTTAATTGGAGGTTAATTACTTTACAATATTGTATTGGTTTTGCCATACACCAACATGAATCCACCACAGGTATACATGTGTTCCAGCAGATGAATGGATAAGAAAGCTGTGGTATAATATACACAATGGAGTATTACTTAGCCATTAAAAAGAATACATTTGAATCAGTTCTAATGAGGTGGATTAAACTGGAGCCTATTATACAAAGTGAAGCAAGCCAGAAAGAAAAACACCAATACAGTATACTAACACATATATATGGAATTTAGAAATAGGGCAATGATAACCCTGTATGCGAGACAGCTTTTTATTTTATGAATACAATCTTTGTAGAGCTGTTTGTTTCTTTAACCCATGTATTTGCATAATTTGGGTAAAAACAGCTAAATTAAAAAATTAAAATTCATGTAGGCAGCAAACTATAGTCCATGTTTGCTACCATTAAAAAGAATACATTTGAATCAGTTCTAATGAGGTGGATTAAACTGGAGCCTATTATACAAAGTGAAGCAAGCCAGAAAGAAAAACACCAATACAGTATACTAACACATATATATGGAATTTAGAAATAGGGCAATGATAACCCTGTATGCGAGACAGCTTTTTATTTTATGAATACAATCTTTGTAGAGCTGTTTGTTTCTTTAACCCATGTATTTGCATAATTTGGGTAAAAACAGCTAAATTAAAAAATTAAAATTCATGTAGGCAGCAAACTATAGTCCATGTTTGCTTAGGTGATAAAGAGAGATAAGGTCGCCGTGGATACCAGGAGGAGGGGACTTGAGACACTGAAGCTCAGGCAGAGTTTTTACTACCTCCAGTGGCCCTTCTCCATCCCCAGGGGCACATCCTGAGGCACATGGACAGGTGCACGACTGGCAGCTGGAAAACATCTCCACTTGTTAACTTACTACAGTTGGGCTTGTGACAGCAGCTTCCAAGTCTGCAACTGGTCATGGTGCCAATGGTGACTGGCACAAACCCCAGTGTGGGGTGAGGGGGCATCTGTGGTGAGGCTCCCAGGAAAGTCTGGCTATGGACGCTCTTTTTCAGTCCCACACAGGTAGGCCTGGTGCACCGTAGGCTGGGGAGTTTCCTGCAGAGCAGAGCCAGCAGCCCAGAGGGCAGGATCGGGGAGGCAGCCAAGCATGTCTGGGTGATGGGAAGTGGCTGCTGCTGTATGTGGCTGGGAATGAAGGACCACGATGCAAGGTGACTGTGCTACAGTCTCACCTCAGCTGGCCTCGTGTAAGAGTGACGCAAATACTGAGGAGATTGGTGGGTCTGAGGTACACTTGAGGCTCTAAATCAAAGCAGAGAGCTCACAGAAAATTAACAAAGTTTCTGACTGGAATCATCATTTGCAAACCATCATGTCGTGATCATTAAATAAATATCGGTGTCTTCCCTGGCACTACAAATGCATCGTAAATGAGGGCTCTTCATGAATAATTTGTTCCTGTTCATGTTTAAAGACAGCTGGTATGGGCAGAAGGAGGAGAGGACCAGTGGGGAAAGGAGTCTGGAGTCTGAAGAAGGAGCAGGGTTGAGGGGTCAGGCCTGAGCAGAGGGCCATCTGAATCTGTCCTGACCCAGATGAGCAAGGCCTAGCCCTGTGCCCTGATGCCCTTGCTGCTGAATTCAGTGTGCGGAGTATATGAGGTCCTTTAGATCTGCCCTCTGCCACAAGTAGGCAAGGCCCCATCAAGATGGGACCTAAGACCCCATGTCTGCTGTTTCTGATCCCTCTTTCCCAGGCTTTTGCTTCAGGCCCACTGGCAGCTAGGACCTGTTAGGTAAGGATACCCAGAGGCCAATTTGCTAATCTCAGAGTCTTAAAAAAAAAAAAAAAGACCAAGGAAGTGCTGAGGGCGGATGCTGCTGTGCTGCTAAGTTGCTTCAGTTGTGTCCGACTCTGTGCGACTCCATAGATGGCAGAGGAGGGAGTAAAATATGAGTCAAAGCAAGGAAGAGGGGAAAGGGCAAGATAGGAATAGGAGACTAAGAAGTACAAGTTATTATGTATAAAATAAGTGATAATGGGCTTCCCTGATGGTCCAGTGGTTAAGAATCTGCCTCTTGCAAGGCAGGGAAATTGGGTTTGATCCTTGGTTGGGGAACTAAGATCGCACATGCTAGAGCAACTAAGCCCAAATTCCAGAGCCCACGCACCATAACTAGACAGTCTATACGCCAGAAGGGAAGATCTGGCATGAGAAAGGAAGATCCTGCAAGCTGCAAGTAAGACTTGAGGCAGCCAAATACATATATAACTAAAGTAAGCTATAAGTTGGTAATATCTCTTGGAGGAGGGTGTGGCAACCAACTTCACTCTTCTTGCATGAAAATCCCATGGACAGAAGAACCTGGCAGGTCACAGTCCAAAGAGTCAGATACAACGAAGTGACTTACCTTGCATTAGCTTATATCAGATTTATTGTATAACACAAGGAATATAAGGCAATATTTTACAATAACTATAAATGGAGCATAACCTTTAAAACTTGGGAATCACTATATTGTACACCTGTAACTTATATTCTTTGCAGCCAAAGATGGAGAAGCTCTATACAGTCAACAAAAACAACCCAGGAGCTGACTGTGGCTCAGGTCATGAGCTCCTTATTGCCAAATTCAGACTTAAATTGAAGAAAGCAGGGAAAACCACTAGACCATTCAGGTATAACCTAAATCAAATCCCTTATGATTATACAGTAGAAGTGAGAAATAGATTTAAGGGCCTAGATCTCATAGATAGAGTGCCTGATGAACTATGGAATGAGGTTTGTGACATTGTACAGGAGACAGGGATCAAGACCATCCCCATGGAAAAGAAATGCAAAAAAGCAAAATGGCTGTCTGGGGAAGCCTTACAAATAGCTGTGAAAAGAAGAGAAGCAAAAAGCAAAGGAGAAAAGAAAAGATATAAGGATCTGAATGCAGAGTTCCAAAGAATAGCAAGAAGAGATAAGAAAGCCTTCTTCAGTGATCAATGCAAAGAAATAGAGGAAAAAACAGAAGGGGAAAGACTAGAGATCTCTTCAAGAAAATCAGAGATACCAAGGGAACATTTCATGCAAAGATGGGCACAATAAAGGACAGAAATGGTCTGGACCTAACAGAAGCAGAAGATATTAAGAAGAGGTGGCAAGAATACACAGAAGAACTGTACAAAAAAGATCTTCACAACCTGGATAATCATGATGGTGTGATCACTCATCTAGAGCCAGACATCCTGGAATGTGAAGTCAAGTGGGCCTTAGAAAGCATCACTACAAACAAAGCTAGCAGAGGTGATGGAATTCCAGTTGAGCTGTTTCAAATCCTGAAAGATGATGCTGTGAAAGTGCTGCCCTCAATATGCCAGCAAATCTGGAAAACTCAGCAGTGGCCACAGAACTGGAAAAGGTCAGTTTTCATTCCAATCCCAGAGAAAGGCAATGCCAAAGAATTTTCAAAAGACTGCACAGTTGCACTCATCTCACATGCTAGTAAAGTAATGCTCAAAATTCTCCAAGCCAGACTTCAGCAATATGTGAACTGTGAACTTCTTGATGTTCAAGCTGGTTTTAGAAAAGGCAGAGGAACCAGAGATCAAATTGCCAACATCTGCTGGATCATGGATAAAGCAAGAGAGTTCCAGAAAAACATCTATTTCTGCTTTATTGACTATGCCAAAGCCTTTGACTGTGTGGATCATAATAAACTGTGGGAAA
>SJXQ01006112.1:170041-241366 GCA_006408695.1 Aepyceros melampus
TTATGACCAACCTAGATAGTATATTCAAAAGCAGAGACATTACTTTGCTGACTAAGGTTCGTGTAGTCAAGGCTATGGTTTTTCCTGTGGTCATGTATGGATGTGAGAGTTGGACTGTGAAGAAGTTTGAGCACCGAAGAATTTATGCTTTTGAACTGTGGTGTTGGAGAAGAATCTTGAAAGTCCCTTGGACTGCAAGGAGATCCAATCAGTCCACTCTGAAGGAGCTCAACCCTGGGATTTCTTTGGAAGGAATGATGCTGAAGCTGAAGCTCCAGTACTTTGGCCACCTCATGCGAAGAGTTGACTCATTGGAAAAGACTCTGATGCTGGGAGGGATTGGGGGCCAGAGGAGAAGGGGACAACCGAGAATGAGATGGCTGGATGGCATTACGGACTCAATGGACATGGGTCTGAGTGAACATCGGGAGTTGGTGATGGACAGGGAGGCCTGGTGTGCTGCGATTCATGAGGTTGCAAAGAGTCGGACACAACTGAGTGACTGAACTGACTGAACTGAAGATTAAAGGTTGTTGATTTGTGCAAAGACGCTGGGATTCTTGGTCCCAGGAGGAGAAAAATTTAATCCAGGGCCGGAGACAAGTCTTGATCACTCAGAGCTTTTGTGTAATAAAGTTTTATTAAAGTATAAAGGAAATAGAGAAAGCTTCTCACATACACATCATAAGCGGGCAGAAAGAGTACCCCACTACTAGTCTTCAGCTGGATGTTATATAGTCACTAGAAATCTGTTAATGAAAGAAAGGAATATCTTAAAAACTCAGAATGGCACCAGGCCCCTCACCCATAAGATGCATTTTGGGATATTCTTGGCACCAAATGGTTCATCCTGGGCCAGAAAATGATTAACTTTAATCTTGAAGTAGGGCAGATCAGCATACAAATAGTTTCATTTATATGGATTTGGTGAAGTCGCTCAGTCGTGTCCGACTCTTTGCGACCCCGTGAACTGTAGCCTACCAGGTTCCTCCATCCATGGGATTCTCCAGGCAAGAATACTGGAGCGGGTTGCCATTTCCTTCTCCAGGGGAATCTTCCCGACTTAGGGCTCGAACCCAAGTCTCCCACATTGGAGGCAGACGCTTTAAAGAATCCTCTATGACCCACCTCCTAGAATACTGGAAATAAAAGCAAAAATAAACAAATGGGATCTAATTAAAATTAAAAGCTTCTGCACAACAAAGGAAACTATAAGCAAGGTGAAAAGACAGCCTTCTGAATGGGAGAAAATAATAACAAATGAAACAACAGACAAACAACTAATCTCAAAAATATACAAGCAGCTTATGCAGCTCAACTCCAGAAAAATAAATGACCCAATCAAAAAATGGGCCAAAGAACTAAATAGACACTTCTCCAAAGAAGACATACGAATGGCTAACAAACACATGAAAAGATGCTCAACATCACTCATTATCAGAGAAATGCAAATCAAAACCACAATGAGGTAAAATGCAAAGTATATTAGCATAGCTTAAGACAAACATTTCCATAAGAAATAGGCATTGGTTATCTCTAGGTTTGAGAATAGTTAACTTCAGGTGAAACCAGGTGTCATTATGGCAACATAGTATTTTAAGAGAAACCTCTTTTTAAATTTGTAGAGAGAAGGAAAAAATATCACTAGTTTGCTTCCTCCTGCTGCTTAAGAGAGGGAAAAAAAAAAATCTAACTATTTCCTCCGTTGTTTCTAGACCCCTGGCCTTCCTGCCTGTTACTCTCTCATATACATATTACTCAAAGGTGACATAACAAATGACATATTGAATTACAAAAAATTGCAACCTTAAAATTTCCAGAGAATAATATAAAAATTGAAGAAAGTAGTCACTTTACTGATATCTGTTCTAGGCATTTAGGAAATTTTTTGAAAATTTAGATTTTGTGCACTTTCTCTTTAAGAGATTGAACTGATCATATATATTGATTTTTCTCCTGAATGTATGGGAACTTATATGTTTGAAAAGTCCTACTATAGGATTGATGACTGTAAAGAGTTATTTCTGGGTATAATTTTACCTTAGTGGTTTTAAAAATAGATTTAATTATTATTATTATTATTATTTTAATTGAAGAAGGAAAAACACCCCAAAGGTAGAACTTAAAAATAAGTAAAAGAAAAAAAAATGTGATTAAATACCTTAATGCATAACATTTTATTTAACAAACAAATTAGCAGCATCTACACTATGGTGTGATTACGATCAGATAAGATATGGGTTCCCTGATAGGGCTTCCCTGATAGTTCAGTTTGTAAAGAATCTGCCTGTAATGCAGGAGAACCTGGTTGAATTCCTGGGTTGAGAAGATCCACTGGAGAAGGGATAGGCTATCCGCTACAATATGTTTGAGTTTTCCTGTAGCTCAGCTGGTAAAGAATCTGCCTGCAATGCAGGCAACCCTGAGGTTCAATCCATGGTTGGGAAGATCCCCTGGAGAAGGGAACGTCTACCCGCTCCAATATTATGGCCTGGAGAATTCTATGGACTGTATAGTTCATCGGATGGCAAAGAGTAGGACATGACTGAATGGCTTTCACTTTAAGATTTGAGTTGGGGTGACCAAACTGTTAGAAAGAAGAAAGTGAAGTAGCTCAGGCTCAGTCATGTCTGGCTCTTTGTGACCCCATGGACTGTACCCTACCAGGCTCCTCAGTCCGTGGAATTTTCAGGCAAGAGTATGGAAGTAGGTTGCCATTTCCTTCTCCAGAGGATCTTCCAGACCCAGAGATTGAACCTGGGTCTCTCACATTGTAGGAAGACGCTTGACCGTCTGAGCCACCAGGGAAAACCAAACTGATCTCATAAAAAAAAAAAAATATCAATTGAACATCAAATCAATATGACTCTATAAGGAACCTTATATTCAATCCAGGACGCTTATATGCCTAACTTTGACCAGAACTGTATTGTTTAGGAAGAATAGCTTGGCTACCATATGGACCTCTGTCAGGTTTCTCTTTTCATGGAATTCTCTAGGCAAGAATACTGGACTGATTTTTCATTTCCTTCTCTGGGGAATATTCCTTACCCAGAAATTGAACCCGAGTCCCTTGTCTCCTGCAGTGGCAGGTGGGTTCTCCAACACCAATTCATCTGGAAAATTATAAGGAGTTTATAAACAAGAGAAAAAAGGATAGAATGGAGGTGGGAGATTGGGAATATGTGCTTTTTTGTAATTTTAAGTACTCACAGATTTATTTAAGTTGTGGTCTGCACAAAGATAGCCAAGTTAAGACAATTCAGTAGAACTTGTAGAGGGACAGATTTGAAAATTAATTTATCTTATTAGAGCCACCAGCAAAATTTGTGAGATTGAATTCTCCAGGCGAGGCTGATTACTTGCCATGGGTATAGTTGAGATGACTATGATAGTATGATGGCTTGACAAGATCACCATAACTTTTTCTAATTCTGAGAGCCCAGAATTTTCTATTTCTATACAACTTGGATATTATTGATACATATTAAATATAACACATATTTTATTTTATACTTTATATCTTGGGTTCTTAGTGTCTTTATTAAAGGAGGGAAATTATTCTACATATAATGTGTGATAGTGAATTCTGTGTAGTTTATTTTCTAATATTTCTGAATCAAATTGCATATGAAAAAAGTTTAAAGAATTAAATGTATACAGAGAAGAAATTACATTTATAGAGCTAACTTTATAAAAATTTAATACACCATTAATTACACAATGATGTTGTTCGGTCGCTCAGTCATGTCCAACTGTTTGTGACCCCCTAGACTGCAGCACACCAGGCTTCCCTGTCATTAACTATCTTCCAGAGTTTGCTCAAACCCATGTCCCCTGAATTGGTGATGCCATCCAATCATTCCATCCCCTGTCAGTCCCTTCTTCTCCCACCTTCAATCTTTCTCTGCGTTAGGGACTTTTCCATGAGTTGGCTCTTTGCATCATGTGGCCAATGTATTCAGGCATCAGCTTCAGCATCAGTCCTACCAATGAATATTCAGGGTTGATTTCCTTTAGGATTGACTGGTTTGATATCCTTGCAAACTGACTATGAGTAATTACAAAACATTATTTGCTAAAGAAAAATTTAAAATTATTTCTGCCTAGTTTGAGGAGTTGGGGTGGGTTTTCCTGAGGAAATGACACACAAACGGTATTCCAAGGAATGACTAGGAGATAACAAGGAAAAGGTGAAGAAGATAATTTTGGGGGAGGGGACCAGAACCTTTCAGGCAAAGGCAGCTGATGTGCAAATCTTTCATTTGGAGGACAGCATGTCAAAATAGGGAAATGAATAACCTAGGAAATCCAAAAAATCTAGAGAAGGAAGAGAAG
Source organism: Aepyceros melampus (assembly GCA_006408695.1). Classification (NCBI taxonomy): domain Eukaryota; kingdom Metazoa; phylum Chordata; class Mammalia; order Artiodactyla; family Bovidae; genus Aepyceros; species Aepyceros melampus. The sequence continues at coordinate 174,380 of SJXQ01006112.1, forward strand.
AAACATATTAGAGGACCAAAGTGTAATTCATAGGCATATTATGAGCCAGTAAAGGTTTTGATTGTTTACTCTTATCAACATGAGAAAGTGTTAGATGACATACAGTAGAAGATGTTTTGTCTTTTTGCTTAAGTTTACTGTTTAAAAAATATATTATTAATTAGGGAGGAGTAAGTGTAAATAGCTGGAATTAAGATTTCTGGGAGAAATATCAATAAGCTCAGATATGCAGATGACACCACTCTTTTGGCAGAAAGCGAAGAGGAACTAAAAAGCCTCTTTTTTTATTTTTTTCCCAGTAATTGTGCCTAATCCTTTCTTTTTTTTCTTTAATTAATTTTTATTTTTTAGTTTGTTTTGCTTTACAATATTGTATTTGTTTTGCTACACATCAACATGAATCAGCCACGAGTGTACATGACCTCCCAATGAGAGTCCCTTGGACTGCAAGGAGATACAATGAGTCCGTTCTAAAGGAAAACAGTCCTGGGTGTTCATTGGAAGGACTGATGCTAATGCTGAAACTCCAATACTTTGGCCACCTCATGAAAAGAGTTGACTCATTGGAAAAGACTCTGATGCTGGGAGGGATTGAGGGCAGGAGGAGAAGGGGACGACAGAGGATGAGATGGCTGGATGGCATCACCAACTTGATGTACATGAGTTTGGGTGAACTCCAGGAGTTGGTGATGGACAGGGAGGCCTAGTGTGCTGTGATTCATGGGGTTGCAAAGAGTCAGACACGACTGAGGGACTGAACTGAAGTTAAATGTAAATACATGAGTCTGGATAGATTATTAAGTGAGATCATTTCACTTCTAGTTCAATTGTGTCTTGCATAAAGAAGAAATAGAGTTGGGAGAGACAAGAGAGATACTTAGGCTATAAAACTGCTAGAAATGGAACAGCTTTTTATACATTAAAATCCTACAATTTATTTTCTTTCAAAATATTCTTAACTTTATATGGAACCTTGTAACACTGAGTTCTCAAAGTAATCTAAATTAAGGCTGACAACTGCAGTAATCTATAGTTTCTATGGAAACAGTGGTCCTCAAGTAGCTCTGTCTTTTGATGTTTGCAAGAGAGGCTGACCTGTAGTTGATATACATGCACTCTAGGTGTGTTTACCCAGCTTCTGAACATTCTCAGTGTATTGGCAAAGGTATATTTCCACAATTATCTTTTTATTTCATTTACAAAAACATTCTTTGATTATTGCCCTTGTTACCTGTCTTGTAACCTTGCCCTTAGCTAGAAACACAGAATATTGATTTTGATGAATTATTCAGAACTTCACCATACTGTGTTTGTATGTGTTGGGAACATCAAGAAGAATACATTCACTGATTAATATGGGTCTTCTCTGTGGGTCACTTGAAATGTTTCACTCACTTGATCTGTGAGTAACACACCAAAATGGCAACTCTGAAAGTTTTAGTGTTTATCCATCCCTATTTAAAAAGTGAGGGGATAAAATAGTCTAGTTGCTAGAGCTAATATTGTAACTGATTGGATTCAGTTGGCTTAGCAAGCCAATCCACCAAATGCATACATGTTGCCTGGATAAAATATCATCCAAAATGCTTGCCTGCCTTGTCTTTGTTTCCAGTATCTCTATGTTTTTATACCAGTATTGTATGTACACATACAGTTAGTCCCTTGGTATTTCTGGGGGATTGGTTCTAAAAGTCATGGTGGATACCAAAATCTCTGGATGCTAAAAACTGCAGCCAGCCCTCCAACTGTGTGAGTTTCACATCAACAATTTAGAGGATCACAGATAAAAAAAACTGATCTCAGTTTGGTTGAGTCTGGATGTAAAACCCACAAATAAGGAGGTTTGAGTATTTAAGGAAAAAATGCACATATAAGTTCATCTGCTTTGTTCAAAACCATTGTTTAAGGATCAACTATATACAGAGTTGTGATTTTGTTTAGTTGCTGAGTCATGTCTGACTCTTTGAGACCTCATGGACTGTAGCCCACCAGGTTCTTCTGTCTATGAGATTTTCCCAGTCAAGAATACTAGAGTGAGTTGGCATTTCCTTTTCCAGGGGGTCTTATTGACCCAGAGATTGAACCCACGTCTCCTTCATTGCATTGACAGGTGGATTCTTTACTGGTGAGACAAAAGGGAGCCTGATGAATCAGCCACGAGTGTACATGAACTCCCAGTCCCGACCCTCACTTCCCCCCTCCTGCCCCACAGCATCTCTCTGGATTATCCCTGTGCATCAGTCCCAAGCATCCTGCATCCTGCATCGAACCTAGACCGGTGATTCGTTTCACTTATGATATCATACATGTTGCAGTGCCACTCTAGCAACCAGTCCATTCTGAAGGAGATCAGCCCTGGGATTTCTTTGGAAGGAATGATGCTAAAGCTGAAACTGCAGTACTTTGGCCACCTCATGTTAAGAGTTGACTCATTGGAAAAGACTCTGATGCTGGGAGGGATTTGGGGGCAGGAGGAGAAGGGGATGACAGAGAATGAGATGGCTGGATGGCATCACTGACACGAGGATGTAAGTCTGAGTGAACTCTAGGAGTTGGTGATGGACAGGGAGGCCTGGCATGCTGAGATTCATGGGGTCGCAAAGAGTCAGACATGACTGAGCGACTAAACTGAACTCTATCTTACCAGGGCCCTATCCTTTATGATGTCATTTCAATCTTAAATTGCCTCTTTAAGACTCTATCCCCGTATACAGTCACATTGGGGATTAGATCTTCAATTTATGAATTTAGGGGGACACAATCCAGTCTAAGACCCTCACACAATGAATGTCTTGACTATTAAGTCATATGAAAGAGGTAAAATCTGAACTGGTCTCTAGTCCTTATTTTGCTATAAACAACAATCCTTCAATTCTTTTTCTGCTATTTCATTTGCGTGACACGCCAGTTTAAAAATTCACCTTTGCTCTCCATCATTTTTGGGCTTCCTTGGTGGCTCAGAGGTTAAAGCGTCTTCCTCCAATGCAGGAAACCTGGGTTCGATCCCTGGGTTGGGAAGATCCCCTGGAGAAGGAAATGGCAACCCATTCCAGTATTCTTGCCTAGAGAATCCCATGGACAGAGGAGCTTGGTGGGCTACAGTCCACGAGGTCACAAAGAGTCAGAAACGACTGAGTGACTTCACTTTCACTTTCACTTTCCCCATCATTTTGCTTTTCATTTCCTGTATTTATCTTTTTAGTCAAAAACCAGTTAGCAACAAATTATGTTTCTCAGTTTGCTATCCCAGGACTACCTTTATCAGAATCACTTTGGGGGCTGCTTAAAATTTGACTCTTCCTTTTCACCTAGATTCAGAATCAGAATCTCTAAACAAAAAACCCTGTCCCTGACGTTTTAAATAAGGTCCTGAGGTGAACAAAAGTTTGAGAACCACTGACTAGATGGAAACTGCATTATTCATCAAAATAGGAAGGTGGCTTGCACATTAGAGCAGAATTAACATTTTCCATAAAGTTTGCAGCATTTTAGTAGCTCAATGAATTCATTCCAGAGACAAACATCATTTTCCCCTTCAAAATAGATCTCTAAGGGAGTGTGTTCTTTGTATTATCACTTTTCATAAAGGAGTAGTGTTATTGATAATAGGAAATTAAGCCCATCAACAGTAAACATATGCAGACCTTCAAGTCCACACCTGTCTCATTTTCCCACCTAACAAATGGATGTGTATAAATGCCTATCAAGCAAACCAGATGCTGTTCCACAGAAACATCAAAATAATTATAAGGAGCCATGAGCACCTGTGCTCAATACTGTGATGTCAGAGCTTTAAAATCTGAGATTGTATTTAATGGATTTGAGCATTAAGACTTCTTGAGGTGAATTTGTTGAAAAATTCTTTCTCTGCTTTAAATTCAGCAGCTGATGAACCAAGGAGACATTAAAAAGTTCCAAGCTCAAAAGTGAAAATTTCATCAACTCAGCCATCTTTGATAAACTACAGTTCAGTTCAGTTCAGTTCAGTCGCTCAGTCGTGTCCGACTCTTTGCGACCCCATGAATCGCAGCACGCCACGCCTCCCTGTCCATCACCAACTCCCGGAGTTCGCTCAGACTCACATCCATTGAGTCCATGATGCCATCCAGCCATCTCATCCTTGGTCGTCCCTTTCTCCTCCTGCCCCCAGTCCCTCCCAGCATCAGGGTCTTTTCCAATGAGTCAACTCTTCGCATAAGGTGGCCAAAGTATTGGAGCTTCAGTTTTAGCATCATTCCTTCCAAAGAAATCCCAGGGTTGATCTCCCTCAGAATGGACTGGTTGGATCTCCTTGCAGTCCAAGGGACTCTCAAGAGTCTTCTCCAACACCACAGTTCAAAAGCATCAATTCTTCAGTGCTCAGCCTTCTTCACAGTCCAACTCTCACATCCATACATGACCACAGGAAAAACCATAGCCTTGACTAGACAGACCTTAGTCAGCAAAGTAATGTCTCTGCTTTTGAATATACTATCTAGGTTGGTCATCACTTTTCTTCCAATGAGTAAGCGCCTTTTAATTTCATGGCTGCAGTCACCAATTGCAGTGATTTTGGAGCCCAAAAAAATAAGTCTGACACTGTTTCTACTGTTTCCCCATCTATTTCCCATGAAGTGATGGGGCCAGATGCCATGATCTTCGTTTTCTGAATGTTGAGCTTCAAGCCAACTTTTCCACTCTCCTCTTTCACTTTCAACAAGAGGCTTTTTAGCTCCTCCTCACTTTCTGCCATAAGGGTGGTGTCATCTGCATATCTGAGGTTATTGATATTCCTCCCAGCAATCTTGATTCCAGCTTGTGTTTCTTCCAGTCCAGTGTTTCTCATGATGTACTCTGCATATAAGTTTAACAAACTACTCCATTTTTAAATCAGTCACGATATTTAATTTACTTGCCCTATCTCTCAAAATTTGCGTGCTTTCTGATAAATTAAATGAGCAAAAAAATTGCCTAATGGGTATTCAACAGTGAAACAGAAGAGTGTGGGGAGTGTATATGGAGCCTATAAAGCCATAATCACTGGGATGGGATTGACATAGTTGGATGGGTTATAATGAACTATGTGGTGTGTATGAGGCTTAAATAAGTAGGTGGGGATTATACAGGTGGAGGAAAGAACAAAAGGCGTGTGTTAGGATGTCAACAGAATGAGATAATGTGTTAATTTAAAATATTTTTGTTATGGACATTTTGAAAATTTTAATTCTTAATTCAGAGTCCCAAATATTTTCTAAAAATAAATAACTTCTATTTTAAGTTTAATGAATAGACATAACCTGTACATATCAGTCTGCATAACAACACTCTGTACATTAATTAAGCAAACAACTACCAAGACCTTGAATCCACTTATTATCTTCTGCTCTTTTTCTATCACTTGAAAACAATTAACATTCATTTACAGGGAATTTCCTCATTCTTTGAAAGCTGCACAGTGTTCCACTGTGCATAAAAGTTTATTCAGTTACTCTCCTACATATGGGCATTTAGAGTGTTGCCAGTATTTCTGCTTTCTGGAAATTACTGATAGTTTCAATATACACAGATTTTGGTTGTTTTGTGAAATCTTCCATGTACTCCTGACACAACAATATTCTCTACTATTAGAGTGTAAACTTTAATTACATCTATGATAGGCACCTTATTTTTTTAATGTCTTTTAGGAAGCTAAGTTTTCCTCCCTTCCTTCTCTTTACCATTTTATGCAAGATCTGTTGTATTTAATACATATCCATACATCTACATTTATGTGTATATCTTTCAGAATCTTTATTTTTCTCTCTTCCTTGTTTTCTGCTTTGCCACTTAGTCACCAGAGGGTAATTCTCCCTCTCTTTTTATCCTCTTCTCACTCAGAAGCATTGTCTTGTTGAGACTGACACTTTGAGACCCTTTCACTTTTAGGTCCCTTCCATATAGACTGTTATCTGGTTTACAAAGATTCTTATGTTGAATTTTTTTCTTTGTGAGAGTGACTTTAGTTCCTCTCTTTTCTACATAGGTTTTCTGGACCCACTTAACTCTTCAAAAGAGCTTGAAGCAAAAAATAGCTCTACTAGAAATTGGTGTTTACTTTTCTAGATAGAGGTGGTTTGAAGTTTGGTTTCTCTCTTCTATTTATACTTAAGGTGTGATATTTGGAGGAGACCTATGCAGTTTCTATTTCTTCAGCTTATCACCAAATAAAATTTAAAGGGCTCTTATCGAAAGTATGTCTCTATTTTTGGCAACATTGCTACTTAGAATTTTTAATCATAATTTAACCTCAAAATCAATTGAGATAACATCTGGATCATGATAATAACATTTTACCTTTTTGTGCAAGGAGATATGATTTTCTAAAAGAAGGTAGCTTGCCTGATGGCTCAGAAGTAAAGAATTGTCTGCAATGAAGGAAACACAGGAGACATGAGTTCAGTAGGAAATGGCAACCCACTCCAGTATCCTTGTCTGGAAAATTCCATGGACAGAGGAGCCTCGTGAGCTGTAGTCCATGGGGTCACAAGGAGTTGGTCATGACTAAGCATACACGCATGCAGAGAAGGCAGACATCCATCTAGATCATTTGAAAGTATTTTCAGTTCATTAAAATGAAAGAATAGAAGAAACTGGTGTATGCAGGCAAGAATACCATTTTGTTTTTTAATAATCTGAGTTATCTTCTGGTTGGTAAGTTGGAAATTTTTGTGGAATTTGGACTCTGAGATTAGTTTCAAGGTTAAAGCACATGAGCTCAAGCAGCTTAATTCACAATGTGTTCCTTTCCACAAAGACTGAGGGAAAAGAAAATCAATAAAAGTTCAGAAGAATCTTGTACTTTTCTTGACAAATTTCTCATGTTAATAAAGAGTGAGATAGTGATTAATAATGGGATAACCTTACTAAAAGTTTCCTTGTAATTTATCTAAAATATTTTCTGGAGGAAGTCACACATATAGTTTATCAAGCGAAGAATCTAGTACAAAAATAGATGTAACATTATTTTAAAATAGGTGCATAGTCATTGTTTCACTTTTTGTTGTTTTCTGTGTGTCATCACGGTCACAGAGTTAATAAGATTAAACAGGCTTATCCAGATTGTCATGTAGTTATAGGAAATTTTGAATGAATATATCAGCAAAATGTCTTTATCTATTGCCGCCAGCAAAGGACACTATTAGATTACTGATTTCTCTCTGTAACCTCTTCTCAGCTTGAATAAATTGCTCAACTCACTATTTTTGGATTTTTATAGACTCAAGGCTTCTTTTCCCTGGTTAGCATGATGACACAGTGAGCCTGCTATACACCCACATATCAAGGAGTGGGAAAGCAAAATAGAAAGTGAGACAATTATTGAAATAGGCCAAGTGATCCAAATGACACTACATAAATAAATTCTAATATAATTAAATTAAGTGAATGTTTAAACTTAACAGAGGCTATTTTATCTGAGAAGACTGAAATATTTTCAATTGACAAGTTCTTAAGACAGATATAAGAAAACTTTAGACTGTAAGAGCTCTATTTTCCATATATATTAGTGTATCTGCAAATACCTTATATAATAACATTTTCAGGGTGTCGAGATTTAATATCACTATTTCTACATTCCATTTTTTCATGCAATTTCATTTATAGGGACAAGTTCTGTTTTTTCTTACACCACCACCTCCACCCATTGTCCTAACAATGAAACAGAGAATGAGAAAAGCAATGTTTTTCTTTGCACAAGTGTGATATGAATAAACTGGTCTATCAGTTTGTAGGTATATTGGTTAAGCTCCCAATGGGAAAAAGATGGTGCCCTCAAATGAGTATGCTTCAGAAGAATTTAATGAAAGCACTATTTTAAAAGCTGTTGAAAATATACAGGAAAACCAAAAAGAAATACAATAGTATCCAGTAACAGCTATTCCCAACAGTAGTTCTGACAATGAAAGGGGAGGAATTCTGAAAATGATTTTAGCATATGTGAGAGTCCATTAGACAGGAGTTGTGGCTTTCAAAAGAGAAATGTGGCTACTGTCAAGTCATAGCCCTAGCAGAGAGGATGCCAGAGGAATAAATACCCCTACCTCATTATCCTCCTTCCCTCCCTCATCTTCTGCAGGTGGCTGCCATTGGCCAAAGGCAACCAGAACCCAGAGGCAAAGGAGTTGACTGATATTTTCCATATAGCCATCTTCTGCACAAATCAGGATGGGGACTAGTAGAGAGCAGATATAGAAATGTAAAATGGAGAATGTACAGCCAAACAGGAAATAAAAAGAAAGATTTTTTAAGGCTCAATATTTTTCTCAACAATATATTATAAGCTTTTAAATATATAAACAGTAGAAACAGTGTCAGACTTTGTTTTTTGGGGCTCCAAAATCACTGCAGATGGTGACTGCAGCCATGAAATTAAAAGGCGCTTACTCCTTGGAAGAAAAGTTATGACCAACCTAGATAGTATATTCAAAAGCAGAGACATTACTTTGCCGACCAAGGTCCGTCTAGTCAAGGCTATGGTTTTTCCTGTGTTCATGTATGGATGTGAGAGTTGGATTGTGAAGAAGGCTGAGCGCAGAAGAATTGATGCTTTTGAACTGTGGTGTTGGAGAAGACTCTTGAGAGTCCCTTGGACTGCAAGGAGATCCAACCAGTCCATTCTGAAGGAGATCAACCCTGGGATTCTTTGGAAGGAATGATGCTCAAACTGAAGCTCCAGTACTTTGGGCACCTTATGCGAAGAGTTGACTCATTGGAAAAGACCCTGATGCTGGGAGGGATTGGGGGCAGGAGGAGAAAGGGACGACCGAGGATGAGATGGCTGGATGGCATCACAGACTCAATGGACGTGAGTCTGAGTGAACTCTGGGAGTTGGTGATGGACAGGGAGGTCTGGCGTACTGTGATTCATGGGGTCGCAAAGAGTCGGACACGACTGCGCGACTGAACTGAACTGAACTGATATATATATATATCTCAAACATGAATTTGAATCCCAACTTTTTTCCTGTGACCTTGGAAAAGTTACCTCAGTGCTGCTAAACCTAAGCTTAACCATCACTATAATGAAGCAATATCTATATAACAGGATAGTAAAATGGTACTCTTTCTGCTTCAGCTGAAATACTGAAGACTAAAAACTAAATAAATGCTGGCTATTCTCACACACTAAAGCAAGATCTGTGGCCACCTGATTAGGACTTAACTAAAGAGACGGGTAAAAACTGCTTTTGTGACTCCCAGCTCTTCATTAATCTTGAGATATTAATAAACAACTAATAGGAGGAGGCCAGAATCCTTTGGAGTGAAACGTTGTTCTGTGCATTCTTACTGTTGTCATATAACTCTTCTTTCTCCTTAAATGGATTCCTTTCATCTTCTTTACCTTTGTTGTTGCTCTTTTCTAGACTTTTCCTAACTCTGTTATGACTGTTTTGAGGTGGGAGGGCTAGAAGTATACAGTGGGATACTGATGTTCTTTTCCTTTGCAACCCTGTCCCCACCCCCCAACTAACCAGATATAAGACTAAATGCTAAACCTGGGTTGCTCCAGCTGGAATTTACAATTTGTATGTACTTAGAATGCCTACATAGGTGCAAAAGAATGTGTCTAGCTACAGAAATAAATAAAAAGTAATGAAGGAATGAAAATTGATGAGCAGTAAAGTCAACAAGAGAAAACAAAAAATGAGGCTAAAGAAACCAAACTTCACCACAATATTGTAAAGTAATAAATTAATTTAAAAAAAAGAAAAAAAAGAAACCCACTCTTTCTGCTTCTTCACTTTTCTGAAGTGAAATGAAGTGAAGTAAATTCGCTCAGTTGTGTCCAACTCTTTGCGACCCCATGGACTGTAGCCTACTAGGCTCCTCCCTCCATGGGATTCTCCAGGCATTGGAGTGGGTTTCCATTTCCTTCTCCAGGGGATCTTCCTGACCCAGGGATCGAACCCAGGTATCCTGCATTCTAGGCAGATGTTTTAACCTCTGAGCCAGCAGGGAAACCACTTTTCTGAGTTCACTGTAATTAAAAATCATCTCCAAATGCTATTCCATTTCTGTTCTACTCTGCTTTGGATATTCTTAGTATTTCCCCATGTTAGAAGTCACTAGTGTAATAATGGGCCATCTCTCTATATAAAAATATAAAATGTGATATAAAAATAAAAATGTGAAAGGGCAATAAATCTTCAGTGACTGACACACTTAAGAGGAAACATTGAATTTCAGGGGTTGTTAAATGTCACCTGAGTTTGTTACTTAAGCCCAAGGGGCTCAAGACTCCTAGAATTACATCTTTCAATATTGCTAAACCTATCAGTATTCTTCTTGATTGTCTACTTTTCTATCTTATGTTCTGCTGAAATATTTTTGATAAATTTACGATATATTTACATCCAGAATCACTAAATAATGAATATCCCTATATTTTCACAGATAAGTTGGAAGTTAACAAAAACAACAAAAAACACAATGAATTATTTCATTAAATGGGTGACAGAATGACGTGACAAGACAGTCCCAAGAATGCCTCCATTTTAATCAAAGCAGTTGGATCTCAATTTTTATATGTATGATGCAGATGAAAAAATGTCACTGATTATATTTTAGTGTTCTCTGCTTTGTCACCGAGCTCCTTAGAAAATCAGAGTTGTTCTACCATGGAATTCTACCTCTGCTTACCCTCTGGTATTCCTCATGTCCCTCAGCACAGGATAATTAAGTAAAATGACATCTCATGGGTGACATTGGTGTATTCATTGGAGGAATTTGTTAAGAAAGTGACAAAAGGAAGTTCTCAGCTGCTGAGATTTGTACAATTCCACTTATACTATGGATTAAACATCTGATTTAGACCCTTGGCACTAGATTTGGGACACTTATTAATAATTCTGCTAAATAAAAGTGACAAGAAAGTAAAAACTAACTTAATAAGCAAGTGGATTATTCAAGTCCAATAACACCAACAGCTGTTTGTTGCAATCAGCTAGGAAGTAAATGGAATGAAGAACAAAATTCAAACAGCTTCTAAAAAGCTTAAAACTAAAAACACAGATTTAGACTTAGCTCCTTGTATATTAGGAGCCAAAGTGTCTGCTACTGGTTATATGGGGAAATATTATATAAATTAATATTGAGTAAATTCAAAAGATGGGCATAACTAATTTATAAAAAAAAATAAGTCACACCAAGATACATCAGATCACTTGATTTTGAGGACAGAGTTGTGTAGTGGATTGTATTTTACAAAGATGGCCAAAGGGATAGCTCCTATCCTATACATACATCTGCACTGTGGTTCTACTGTTTCCCAGTTAAGATGTAGAATTCACTTCCCTCCTCTTCCCTGGGCTGTCTTAGTGACTTGGATGAACAATACATTTAAACCAAAGTGATGTTCTGGATTTTTTGGACTATTCAGCTGAAAGCCCTTACAAATGAGCTTTGGCTTTCCTCAAAGGGAGAGATTCCTCCCGCTGGACAAAAAGCTATATATTGTGCTTGGGGTTCTGGCTGACTCATGATCTTTTCTTCCTGATTGCCTGACTTACAGACTTCAGATTTGTATAGCCAACCTCCACAATTGTATGAGTTATAACTTCTTTTAATAAATCCTCTGTAGTAAAACTTCTGTTTATATTTATATCCATCTCTGTCTCTCTCTACATTTCTTCATATCTACTTCTATGTTGACAGCTGGGTCTGCATGCCTGAATGAGCCCTGACTGATGCGGAATTTGGAATTGGAGTGGTTCTAGAGGAACAGAACATTAAGGATAACTTCTCCAAATTAATTTTTGGTTTTCTGGAATTGGTGCTTTAATCTAATTAAATTTAGAAGAAAAATGATTCTATTTGCATTGGTCATGAAGGCATACATTGTCTATGGCCTGAAGTGACAGAGAAGTCACTTAAATTGTTGCCTTTGGATATCTGTAATTGAGTACCTATGGAACATGGGGCTTTGGATGAGTGTTTTGTACCTTAAAATACTTTGGTCAAAATGGTAAAGGACCTGCCAACCAATGCAGGAGACAGAAGAGACATGGGTTCAGTCCCTGGGTTGGGAATATCCTCTGGATAAGGGCATGGAAACCCACTCCAGTATTCTTGCCTGGAGAATCCCATGGACAGAGGAGTCTGGAAGGCTACAGTTCATGGAGTCATAGTTGGATACGACTGAAGCGACTTAACACACGGCACATAAGGAGTATTATAGTGTGTGTTTGTTGCTTTGAACTATGCTGTAGAAAGCAGTGAAAGAAAATGATGACTTCAGGGTCTTTAAATTCCCAGTTGCAACTCTACATAAATGACCTGAAAGCTCTTATAACGTCCCTGTGATGTAATTTGCATAGAGAAGTGGTCAAAATACCCATGACCGCTCACCCTGCTATGTTATTTCCTCTGTCTTAACCCACACCTATAACATCACAGCCAGTTCCTTCAAGTCAGTTGACTAAGAAAGGAAAAACTCAGGTTGGCTTTACAGGAGCTCTACATGAAATCGAGGCACTGTAGAAAAGTGAACAGCAGTAGTGGTACAGTAATACTTTGGTTCAGTCTTATAAAGTAATCAGAGGGATGGTACGGGGAGGGAGGAGGGAGGGGGTTCAGGATAGGGAACACGTGTATACCTGTGGCTGATTCATGTTGATATATGGCAAAACCAATACAATATTGTAATTAACCTCCAATTAAAATAAATTTATATTAAAAAAATAAAAAATAAAGTAATCATGAAAAGGGATCTTCTTAATGGGCAAGGCAGAGGTCAAGCAGAGCATATGGTTTTTTATTATGTCTGAAAGGAGAGATGGCCAGGATATCTCTATATTGATTTATTATTGATTGCTATATTGATTGACTGTTGTCAATGGTTTGGCTTGATGGACAGGAACTTTGAAGAAACACAATTGGAAAATTGATGGTAAGAACTGTGAAGAAGGTATGTGAATAGAATTATCTGGATGGGCACAGAAGATGGGCACAGAATGTGGTGATATTTTTGTCCTATGTAAATGTTTACCATAGGGTAATACTATCCGAGAAGGGTGTAAGTGACCAAGTGGATAGGATGATTGTTCTGTGGATACCAGTAAGACGCTTTCCACAGCGACTCCTGCTATTGCTCAATGGGTTCATGAACAGAGACCACACCGAAGTGATGGAAGTCAAGCATGGGTCCAGCAACAAAAACTTGTAGTCACCAAGGCCAACTTGACTATAGACACTGCTGAGTGCCCAAACTACCCGCAGCAAATACCAACATAGCCTTGGCATGGCACCATCTCTCAAGGTGAAGAGCTTGCTACCTTGTGGTAGGTGGAACACACTGAACTACTTACATCATGCATGGGGCAACACTTTATTCTTCCTGAAATAGACATTTACTCCAAATATAGATTTATATTACATGCCTGCAGTGCTTCTGCCAAAGCTACCATCCCTGGATTATACAATGCTTTATGCACTTTCATGTTATTTTGCTTCTCTAGTTGAATGAATCCTGACTTATGCATGGATCAACTTTCATTCCCTCCTTATATTCATATGCAAAGCTACTATTTCCTATACGTTTTCATTAAATTACATTTAGAATACAAGCATTTGCTAAATTATCTAAATCAAGTCATGAGATCTCTGACACCCTCCCACCAACACTGGCTGAGTCAAGTGTTAATTTGTTGTAGTTTCCCAGCCTGCATCGACTCATTCAAGAATTACAGGATTTAGGCAGTTAGAAAGCGAAGAGGAGCTAAACAGCCTCTTGATGAAGGCAAAAGAAGAGAAGAAAAAGCTGGCTTAAAACTCAACATTCAAAAAAGCAAAGATCATAGCATCTGGTCCTATCACTTCCTTGAAAATAGATGGAGAAACAATGGAAAACAGATGGGAAACAATGGAGAGAGTGACAAATTTTATTTTCTTGGGCTCCAAAAATCACTGCAGACAGTGACTGCAGCCATGCATTTAAAAGACACTTGCTCCTTGGAAGAAAAGCTATAACAAACCTAGACAACATATTACAAAGTAGACACACAGCCAACAAAGGTCCATATAGTCGAAGCTATGGTTTTTTCAGTAGTCATGTATGGATGTGAGTGTTGGACCATAAAGAAGGCTGAGCACCAAAGAACTGGTATTTTCAGACTGTGGTGTTGGATAAGACTCTCAGGAGTCCCTTGAACCACAAGGAGATCAAACCAGTCAATCCTAAAGGAAATCAACCCTGAATATTCACTGGAAGGAGTGATGCTGAAGCTGAAGCTCCAGTACCTTGAGCACCTGATGCAAAGAGCTGACTCACTGGAAAAGACTCGATGCTGGGAAAGATTCAAGGCAGGATGAGTAGGAGGTGACAGAGAGTGAAATGGTTGGATGGTATCACTGACTCAATTGACACGAGTTTGAGCAATCTCCAGGAGATAGTGATGGACAGGGAAGCCTGGCCTGCTGCAATCCACGGGGTTACAGAGTCAGATACAACTGAGTGATTGAACGAAAACAAGGCAGTCAGAGAAGGTCTCCCCAACTCCCATCTTTCTTGCAGGTGAGGTCCTTCTGTTCAACAGTTTTATTTTGGTTTTCTTTGCTCTTTGTTGTTACATAGCTGTGCTCTTACACCTTGTTATGGATTGAACAGTGCTCTCCCACCCCCATTTGCGTGTTGAAGTCCCAACCCCTGGTTGCTTAGAATGTGACTGCTTATGGAGATATACATTGCCCAGGTAATTAGTTACGCAAGATGAGTTCACACTGGAGTGGATGAGACTATAATCCAGTATGGCTCGTGTCCTTGACTGTATGTACAGTGCGAGCTCAATTGTGTCTGACTCTGTGACTCTGGGGACTGTAGTCCATCTGGCTCCTCTGTCAATGGGATTTCCCAGGCAAGAATACTGGAGTGGGTTGTCATGCCCTCCTCCAGGGGATCTTTCCAACCCAGGAATTGAACCCATGTCTACCCAAGTCTCCTGAATTGCAGGTGAATTCTTTTCTTTTATATATAAATTTATTTATTTTAATTGGAGGTTAATTACTTTACAATATTGTATTGGTTTTGCTATACATCAACATGTATCTGCCACAGGCATATAGGTGTTCCCCATCCTGAACCCCCCTTCCTCCTCCCTCCCCGTACCATCACTCTGGGTCATCTCAACGCACCAGCCCCAAGCATCCAGTATCATGCATTGAACCTGGACTGGCGACTTGTTTCATACATGATATTATACATGTTTCAATGCCATTCCCCCAAATCATCCCATCCTTTCCCTCTCCCACAGAGTCCAAAAGACTGTTCTATATATCTGGGTCTCTTTTGCTGTCTTGCATACAGGGTTATCATTACCATCTTTCTAAATTCTTTACTACTGAGCCACCAGAGAAGCCCAGTGTTGTCCTTATATAAGGCAAAACTTGGACACAGACACACACAGGGGATTCTTTAGTGACTAGAAGAGTCACTCCAATCTCTGCCTTCATCTTCATATGGTATCTCCCATATGCCTGCCAGTGTCCTTATACAAGGCAAAATATGGATACAGGCATGCATGGGGGCACCATATGAAGATGAAGGCAGAAGGGGACACTTCTAAGAACCAGAGACTCCCTAGATTCACTAAAGATGCTAGGTGAGAGTAATAATTGTGAGACTCACTTACAATCATCAGGAGGAATCAACCCTAATGACATCTTAATCAACTTCTAGCCTGCAGAATTGCGAGACAATACAATTCTATTGTTGAAGTGATCTAGTTTGTGTCACTTTGTTATAGTAGCCCTGAAGAACTAATATAGGTCTGAATAAAGGAGAGGACTTTATCTGTATTTTAAGAGTCTGCATAACAAATTCTGAGAAGACTCTACAGGGACCCCTGGTATTCAGTATCTGACACTCAAAGTGGGCAGAATACAATCTGTATCCCTAAATATCTGCTCTTGTGATTAACACACCTCAGACCTGAGGAAAAGAGATTTCCACAGATCCTGCTTATATCTTGGAAACAAACGGTAACTCTCTCCAAATACTATGAAAGTTTGTGGGTTGGAAAGAGACCCTGCTTCAGTTGGTAAAAAGTAGGGAGGGGTGGAATTATTTAGGTAAAATATGGGATTACTAGGTTGGAAAAAAAAAAAAACAACACAAACACTGAAGGCTTATAAAATCCTTTATCTCAGGATGAATATAACAAATTTAAAACATACATTTTTATTTTCTTCATGCTGTAATTTTTAGTTCCAGAGTATTTACTTAAGAAAAAGAATTAGAACAATTATAATATAAAATTAGGTATGAAAGTTAATATACTTGGCATTAAAAAGGAAATAAGAGGAAGTTATACTTTTTAAAAGTTAGCAAACACCATAATCATCACAGGATACAGAAATAAATATATATATTATTATTTAGCTGTCTAACAGTTCACTAATACTTTAATTCTTGTACTTATGGCTATTTACTTTTCCATCAACTCTTCATCTCACAGCAATCTTTAAAATTATAAAAATATTAAAATATTTGAGTGTTTATGGCAGAATGAAACATTTTGTTACTGAAATTTAGAAGAATTTCTTTCAGTTTTACAACTTATAATCGGTAATGTCATTTGGTACTAAGTTTGTTGTAAAATTTGGGAAATCTATGTCACTTTTTTTCATATACAAGAGATCTTAGGACTCTTAGATCTTTCTTGTTCAATTACTTGTCTTAAATATGTTTTTAATCAACAATATCTATTAACTTGCTTTTACCTCAATATCCACTCTAGAGGATCATATTATGATTTTCACATTATGAAAAAACAAATTACCTTTCATTAAACTATGCTGAATAAAACTATTTCTCTTCCTAAAAATCATTATTAAACTTTTTGAAACTAAGGGAAATAAAATAATTCTTTAGAATGAACCAGTTGCACATCTTTTTAAGTCTCTATTAGTTGCAAAAATTGTATTTTTATTCTTTCCTTCATTTTTTTGTGTAGTGTTTTGGAGTGTCTCAATTTCTTTAAAACTTTATTTATTCCTTCTCTTGTCATTTTATTATCTACATTTCCTTGACAACTGTGACTCTTTTCCTTAAGTTTATGATTTCTACCATCAGAATTTTAGTTTCTTTTGTGTTATAATAGTTTTGAATATTTTGTCTATCTTTTTTGATTAATACTAGGATACTTCCTTTTCTTATATATATATATATATATATATATATATAGTTACAATCAAGAATTCTAGAAGACCATATAAAGTTTTTTGGATGTTTTTATTGTCAACTTGGTTATGTTAAAAGTTATGTTTCCCAGAATTACCTTCTCTGTATGGTTTGAGGGGCTTCTGAAGCAGCGCTAGTGGTAAAGAAGCTGCCTACCAATACAGGAGACATAAGAAACATGGGCTCCACCGCTGGGTTGGGAAGATCTGGAGGAGGAAATGGCAAACCACCCCAGTATTCTTGCTTGGAGGGTCCCATGGACAGAGGAACCTGGCGAGCTATAGTCCATGGGGACGCCAAAACTCAGACATGGCTGAAGCAACTGAGCACACAAGCACACATGGTTTGGGAGTCTGCACGTCAAGCTAGGCAGAATCTGGGAAGAAGAAATGAGGTATCAGGCATTATTACCTGCGGGCATCATGGTGTTGTTGCTGTTGTTCTGTCACTCAGTCGTGTCTGACTCTCTGCGACCCCATGAACTGCAGTGGGCCAGGCTTCCCTGTCCTCCACTATTTCCCAGAGTTTGCCCAAACTCATGTCCATTGGGTCAGTGGTGCCATCTATCTCATCCTCTGTTGTCTGCTTCTCTTCCTGCCCTCAATCTTTTCCAGCATCAGGGTCTTTTCCAATGAGTCAGCTCTTTACATCAGGTGGCCAAAGATTGGAGCTTCAGTATCAGTAGAGTTAGTGAAAGACAGACACAGACGTGCAGGCAGATTTCAGTTTGTCCTTACACTTCCCTGCACTGGGATGAATTTTCCTTAATGTTGTGCATCCTAGTGACCCACACAATATCCACTATGTGAAACTTCACTGTGAACTTAAAGCAACAATAGCCACAAACAGCCAACGCCCTTCCTTCAATCTCTATCAGTATTGCCCTCTAGATCTCCACATAGCTGCTCTCTGCACTTCATTTTTAGACTTGTTCACCTGTGCCAGATCTGATTTTTCTAATCTTTTAATTTTCTTGATTGGATTTTATATCACTAGCCCCCTTGACAACTATGCAAGTTCTTATTCCTACTATCAATTCCATATTCCATAATATGCTTAGTGGTTCTTCTTCACCTGTTAAACCATGACTAACATACAAAGGTAACCATAAATGCCCACACACACAGGAGCAGGTCAAATGTATTTTAAAGTTGTTGCTCCACTACTATGAGCTACATACTTTTATAATGAGAGTCCCTTTTTCCTACATAATTTGACTCTTTGATAAATACATAGGAAGAGTTTTCTGCCTGAAACACTCCTGACACAGTAAATAGTCTTGTGTTTTCACAAGAGTTTTCATTTTCATATGCCATTCCACTACAAAATTTCAGACTTCATCAGGATGAAATTCATCAAATGTGGTTGGATGCAGTCTGCATGCAAGGATGTATTAGGTATGCTACTCTACATAGAGACAGTCTCATTTCTGTTTTACTGTTATTGGCTGTGCTCTGTAAATAGCAAATTGCTAATAATTTCTATTTAATGTGTTTCTCAACCAAAAGGAAGGAAAAGTCTGGAGTACTTATACACTGTATAATTAAGTATATTCCTGTTAAAAGAGAATGTCTGTATTGGCTATTTCAATGGGCTCTGAATCTTCTAATTTGCAATTTAACAGGAGATCATTGGAAAAAATTTCACACATACTTATTTATGGTTCCATATATTTCAAACATAGTTCTCCTTCTCTGTCCACATGCTCTAGGACATGTGACAAAAAATGTTTTTGTGTCCCTATGTATTCCTCTAGCCCTGCACTTTTTGTCATGAAACCACAAGAGACAGCATACTGGGTATTAGAAATATTCTTTGACAGTATTACAATATTAGCAAAACAAATGATTCTTTAGGAATTAAAGTGATTGTGAACCACCTTAAATATATACCAGAAAGCCACATAAGAAAAATTCCCAACTCAACAATTAATTACAGTGCTCATATTGCCTAATAATGCTCTTAAATATTATCATTTACATATAGCCTTTCCTACTGTTTCCAGTTGATTTATAATTACATGTTTTTAATATCCAGTATTTTATTGCATTTAGTGAGTCTATTTTAAAGTTTTTATTTTACATTTTTTTAATTTATTTTTTAATTGGAAAATAATTGCTTCACAATGTTGCATTGGTTTCTGCCATACACGTGCACACACACACACACACACACACATTCAAATATATATATAACTCCTCCCTCTTGAGCCTGCATCCCACCATCCCAATCTCCCCCCTCTAGGTCATCACGTAGTACCAGTCTGAGTTCCCTGTCTCACATAGCAATCTCCCACTGGCTATCTATTTTACACATGGTAATAATATATTTCAATGCTCAGTTCAGTTAAATCACTCAGTCATGTCCGACTCTTTGCGACCCCATGAATCGCAGCACACCAAGCCTCCCTGTCCATCACCAACTCCCGGAGTTCACTCTCTCAATTAGTCCCACCCTCTTCTTTTCCCTGTGTCCACAAGTCAGTTCTCTACATTTGCGCCTCTATTCCTGCCCTGCAAATATGTTCATCAGTACCATTTTTCTAGAGTTCATATATATACATTAGAAGTTGTGGGGTATGTGTGTGTGTGTGTGTGTGTGTGTGTGTATAATGGAATATTACTCAGCCACTAAAAGGAACGGATTTGAGTCAGTTGACTGAGGCAGATGAACCTAGAGCCTGTGATATTAGAGTGAAGTAAGCCAGAAGAGAAAAACAATGATTTATTCATTTTTTAAAATTTAGGACTCCTGTGCCTGAATTGAGGATGAATCACTTGTTTACTCTTCCTCCACTAGGGGAATGCAAGTTTCCTAGTCCGCTTTTTGCCAAACGTGGCATCTTTTACGAATATCAATTTCATGTGGTTTCTCAGTTCCTGCTCCTCACATTCAGTGGGTGCCCGGCCTCCTTTCCTATCCTTGAGCTAGTATTCCTGCTTACTAAGAGTTTGTTACCAGGACCAATTGCCACACAGCTATCACCACCCTTGTGGCAGCAGATCTTGTACCATTTTAAATTAGCTGCTATTATTATTTCCTTCTAGTTTCTGACACACGGTAATTTTTCTTTCTAGTGAGTCCAGTAATATATTGAAAATAATTTAAAACAGTTACTTTTCTTTAGCTAACATTCTTATGAAGTTGTAGTGAAGAGTTTCAGTGTACTCAGGCTGTTATATGTTCAGAACTGAAAGTCAACCAGTCAAACTGGTTTGAACTTTAAACACATCCATATGTGTATTAATAGATTGGATAGACATAACACTATACTAGATATTGCCTCAGAAATACCTCTTGGAAATTAATGTTTCCCAGAGTACTATGTGGGCTTCCCCGGTGGCTCAGTCAGTAAAGAATCTGCCTGCAGTGCGGGAGACCTGGGTTCAGTCCCTGGGTTGGGAAGATCCCCTGGAGAAGGAAATGGCAACCCACTCCAGTATCCTTGCCTGGAAAATCTCATGGGCAGAGGAGCCTGGTTGGCTGCAGTCCTTGGAGTCACAAAGTCGGGCATGACTGAGTGATTAACACTTAGAGTATACTATGCACAAACAGATTTTCAGTAAGTGCATCAATAATTGCATACAAAGTCTTTGTTGAAGGTAAACAAGAGCACTAAACTGAATGTTTAGGTGGGATGCTAAGCATATTTTACTGCGTTTAGGCTCAAGTTATTAACTGAGTGCATACCAGGAAGATTTATCATGAGAATTTCCTACCCAGAAAGTGAGAGAATGATGATCTGGGACGGTTGCCCCCAGTCAGCCAATTGGATTTTCATGGTATTCATAAGCCATTTCTTTCAGGTGGTAAAGAACTACTACTAAGTTTCATGTCAAATAGGAGCAATGACTACCGCCCTCCATCCTTGTGTTAGGGGAGTGGCAAGAAGGGGATACAGGCTTTAAGAGGTCAGTGCAGAAAATGTCAGCTGCACAAACAACATCACTCAGAATTCTACTGGAATGAAGAACTAAGCCTCTCTGGAACATCTCTCCTCTCTTTATAAAACTAAAGATAACTTGGTTTTAATCTCTCAAGGTTATTTTGTAAAGAGACAAATCAAATTGATCAAATTCAGCCAATACAGATACAAATGCTTGCTGAGGAGGATTTTTAAAATTGTTTTCCATTAGGCAGAGAGGAGGAGAAGGAAATGGCAACCCACTCCAGTGTTCTTGCCTAGAGAATCCCAGGGATGGGGGAGCCTGGTGGGCTGCTATCTATGGGGTCGCACAGAGTCTGCCACGACTAAAGTGACTTAGCATCAGCAGCAGCAGAGAGGCAGTGAATACCTTCTTTGGAGGAAGTAAAACATGAGTAAGATTTAAACAGCTTTTAACCCATCCACTTTTGAGTTAATTATATTCTTTATTCCCTGTGCCTTGGAAAATATTTATTGGATGTTTTCCTTTAACTTATTGATCCATGAGTTAAGTATAATGTATATGTTTTCATCCATAAGATGAATAGACACAAAAAAATCATCAAAGCAATTTTATAAAAAGTTGCCACATATACTACATTTAAGTGTTTCAGAAATGACTACTGAGATGACATAGGTGGACTTACAAATTAAAAAAGGAAAAGACCAAGAACCCATGTAAAAATGGTCAAAAGACATAAGAGATATTATACATACACAGGTATTAAACAGCAATAAGCTGATAAAAAAGTAATGCTCAAAATTCTCCAAGCCAGACTTCAGCAATATGTGAACCGTGAACTCCCTGATGTTCCAGCTGGTTTTAGAAAAGGCAGAGGAACCAGAGATCAAATTGCCAACATCCGCTGGATCATGGAAAAAGCAAGAGAGTTCCAGAAAAACATCTATTTCTGCTTTATTGACTATGCCAAAGCCTTTGACTGTGTGGATCACAGTAAACTGTGGAAAATTCTGAAAGAGATGGGAATACCAGACCACCTGACCTGCCTCTTGAGAAATCTGTATGCAGGTCAGGAAGCAACAGTTAGAACTGGACATGGAACAACAGACTGGTTCCAAATAGGAAAAGGAGTACGTCAAGGCTGTATATTGTCACCCTGCTTATTTAACTTATATGCAGAGTACATCATGAGAAATGCTGGACTGGAAGAAACACAAGCTGGAATCAAGATTGCTGGGAGAAATATCAATAATCTCAGATATGCAGATGACACCACCCTTATGGCAGAAAGTGAGGAGGAGCTAAAAAGCCTCTTGTTGAAAGTGAAAGAGGAGAGTGGAAAAGTTGGCTTAAAGCTCAACATTCAGAAAACGAAGATCATGGCATCTGGCCCCATCACTTCATGGGAAATAGATGGGGAAACAGTAGAAACAGTGTCAGACTTTGTTTTTTTGGGCTCCAAAATCACTGCAGATGGTGACTGCAGCCATGAAATTAAAAGGCGCTTACTCCTTGGAAGAAAAGTTATGACCAACCTAGATAGTATATTCAAAAGCAGAGACATTACTTTGCCGACTAAGGTCCGTCTAGTCAAGGCTATGGTTTTTCCTGTGGTCATGTATGGATGTGAGAGTTGGACTGTGAAGAAGGCTGAGCGCCGAAGAATTGATGCTTTTGAACTGTGGTGTTGGAGAAGACTCTTGAGAGTCCCTTGGACTGCAAGGAGATCCAACCAGTCCATTCTGAAGGAGATCAACCCTGGGATTTCTTTGGAAGGAATGATGCTAAAACTGAAGCTCCAGTACTTTGGGCACCTTATGCGAAGAGTTGACTCATTGGAAAAGACCCTGATGCTGGGAGGGATTGGGGGCAGGAGGAGAAGGGGACGACCGAGAATGGGATGGCTGGATGGCATCACAGACTCAATGGACGTGAGTCTGAGTGAACTCTGGGAGTTGGTGATGGACAGGGAGGCGTGGCGTGCTGCGATTCATGGGGTCGCAAAGAGTCGGACACGACTGCGCGACTGAACTGAACTGAACTGAAACATTTTTAGGGTAATGCAAATCAAATTTAAGTCTCAATGGTTTTTTATTCACTAGAATTTAGTTTAAAAGTTAAAAAATCTCAATAGCACCAAATGTTGGAAAATAGCAGCTGGAACCATCATAGATTTTTGGTGAGAGTGTGAAGTGGTGCAACCATTCTGCAGAAGTAGTTGCAAGTTCTAAAGTTAAACATGTATGGCCTGGTAATTCATATGACCGTAAGTAAGTGCCCAAAACAAATGAAAATATGTCTACAAAAATACCTAAAAATATATATTAGCAGCCTTATTCGTAATAACCAGAACAAGGAGACAGTGCAAATTCCCATCAGCAAGTGAAGAGATAAAGAAATTTTGGTATATTCATGCAAAAAATATTACCCAGAAGTAAACATAAATTAACTTAACAACATGGCTGAAACACAGATATTGAACTGAGCAACAGAAGCTAAATATAAGAGAATACTTTTAAGTTCCATTTATATGAAGTTCTAGGCTTCCCTGGTGGCGCAGAGGTTAAAGCCTCTGCCCGCAATGAGGGAGACCTGGATTCGATCCCTGGGTCGGGAAGATCCCCTGGAGAAGGAAATGGCAACCCACTCCAGTATTCTTGCCTGGAGAATCCCATGGACGGAGGAGCCTGGTGAGCTACTGTCCATGGGATTGCAAAGATTCGGACACGACTGAGCGACTTCACTTTCACTATACGAAGTTCTAATAAAAATTGACCTGAGGTGATAAAAGATATAAAGAGGCTGATTCTGAGAGAACAGAGGTTAAAGCCTCTGCCCGCAATGAGGGAGACCTGGATTCGATCCCTGGGTCGGGAAGATCCCCTGGAGAAGGAAATGGCAACCCACTCCAGTATTCTTGCCTGGAGAATCCCATGGACGGAGGAGCCTGGTGAGCTACTGTCCATGGGATTGCAAAGATTCGGACACGACTGAGCGACTTCACTTTCACTATACGAAGTTCTAATAAAAATTGACCTGAGGTGATAAAAGATATAAAGAGGCTGATTCTGAGAGAAAGGGATTGCGTGGAAAGTGGTGTGAGTAACTGCCCTGGGTTGACAGAGATGTTTTTTTCTTTGTGGGTGATGGTTATGTGGGTGAACACAGTCGTCAAACCTTAACAAACTGAATTCTAAAAAAGTGGGCATCTTCTTGTATTTAAAGTAGCTTCTATTTAAAAAAACCTAAATGGTCTGCCTTCAGAAATTGAGAGTTCCACACCACTGGAAGATTTTGAGCAAAGACACAGAGATAGAAACACTAAACAACTAGGACTAGATATGTGGCTTTTTAACTTCTGAGTGTACTGTATTAACTTAGCTGCTGCTGCTGCTGCTGCTGCTGCTAAGTTGCTTCAGTTGTGTCTGCATCTGTGCGACCCCATAGATTGCAACCCACCATGCTCCTCTCTCCCTGGGATTCTCCAGGCAAGAACACTGGAGTGGGTTGCCATTTCCTTCTCCAATGCATGCATCCATGCTAAGTCACTCCAGTTGTGTCCAACTCTGTGCGACCCTATGGACAGCAGTCCACCCATATCCTCTGTCCATGGGATTCTCCAGGCAAGAATACTGGAGTGAGTTGCCAGTTCCTTCTCCTGTATTAACTTAGAGGGTTTGTCAAATATACAGAATCAGTATATCTCCACTCCAGAGATTCATTTAATAAAATGGGACTCAGGTACCTTTATTTTCAGTTGACACCTGCCCCAGAAAATTCTGGAAAAGATGGTTCAGTTATTCATCAATCAATTCATGAAGCAATGAAAGAGCAGTTAGGAAAAACTACCATTCACAATTTTCAATACTTCTGTATCTCAGTTTAAAGAAGGAAATCATACTGAGACATATGGATTGATGTGTTCTATAAATGGACATATTTCAGTATATTATTATAAAATACATTAAATAAGTATGTTTTATTCATTAATTTCAAGCAAGGCAAATTAATTTTCATCTCTTTTGTTCCTCATACCTATTTATTTGGTATTCTTAAGAAAGTTTCATAATCTTCTGTTAATGATGAAGGGATCTATGCCAGTTTTTTAGGAAACAACAAACAAAAAAGTGAGTAAACCTGTAAAGACATGCTAAAATGACAGTCTCAGTTTATTTACAAGAGTGGCTTATGCTACACATATGCTCATTTGATATCTAGCAGGCTGTATATTTTTATTTCATGCTAATTATTTAATTTTAGCATCAGTCTCCTGTAAGCACAGAGCCAAAAAAGAAAAAAGGAGGAGGGGTAAAAAATATTGTTAGTGCTATTATATTTTCTCTTTGTAACTGAGATCTGTTTTGTATACATAATCTCCACTACAGAGGAAGATGAGGTTGGCTGCCTGGAAGTAACTTGCGCTGTCTTGAAGAAATGGTAGTAGCTGCCAGTTGGACAAGGAGGAAAGTCATTCTGAGCAATGGAAAGAGCATGCACAAAGGTGTAAGACAAGGAAAATATTGCTACCGCACTTACAGATTTAGTAAGATGAACGATGTGTTTTGGGGAGTGAAGGTGAGGGGGACACTAAAGGAGTATAAGCAAGGAAACACAGTGAAAAACGGATGTGTTATAAATCCCACTTGTGACATTGTGAAGAATAAACTGGAAGAACAGGTGACAGAGATAAGACATGCAGCGGAGAGCTTTACGGCTCAAGTGACAAATGATAAGGGTCTAAGCAAAGGCAGTCCTGTGAAAAGTGACTAGGAGGAATAAAACTGCAAAGGTTTTTTAAGAGATTGAATATAAATCATAAAGGTTATGAAGGAATCCAAAATAAGGCCTGGAGATAGGATGGATAGAAAAGATTGGAAATGAAATGTAATAGCAGATTTGGTGTGCACAGATGGGAGGAGAAAGTAAAAATTAGTTTCAAACATACTTGTATTTGCTACCATAGCCATGCTGTTCCAGCAAGCTATTACAAAATGAGATAAGAGTTTAAAAAACGATGTCCCTACTAGTATCATAATGTTGTTTCTGGAAAAGGCTTTCTGACAAAAACATAGGGTGACAATCAATTCATAATTAGGGCTGACAGCTTGGTTCAAAACAAAGAGAGGAGCATCAGCTGATGAGAGGAAGCTAAGGTGTTTCACTAAATTTATAGTGGTAACATTCAATGCCAGGTAAATATCCACACTTAGACATATCTATACTTAGCTAATAGGATTTCTACAAGGGTGATGAATCAACAAATGAAAATGCACTCACATTAAAAATTAATCCTGATAAACCATGACCAAGAGACTGATTCTCACCTGAAAAGAGAAAAGATGAAAGAAGAAAACTAAAGGACAAGGTAACTTTTCTCAAGGGAAAAATGAATGTAATAAAGTTTAAAATTATACAATAGGAAGACTAAAAGAAACTCGACAAGCCCTGTCTCTGCTGTACTGTGCTGTGCTTAGTTGCTCAGTCATGTCCAGCTCTTTGCAGCCCCATGGACTGTGTAGCCCACCAGGCTCCTCTGTGCGTGGGATTCTCCAGGCAAGAACACTGGAATGGGTTTCCATGCCATTCTCCAGGGGATCTTCCTGACCCAGGACTTGAACTCGGGTCTCCTGCATTGCAGGTGGATTCTTTACCAGCTGAGCCACCCAGGAAGCCCAAGTCATGTCTCTAAATGAAGGATAATCAGCAGTTATGTTTCTTCCACACATAAAATCTATTCTGTGGCCAGAGAGAGACTTTTGAAGACAAAATTATTGAAATAAGAATAAGCTAGTATCTGTTTTACATATGTGAGGATCTCTAGATTTGAAAATAATCTCTGTCTTACCCAAAATGTTGTTTTGTAAATAATCCCCATTAATTTTTTCTTCTATTCTACATCTTCATACCTATTCCTTTTATATCCCTAAATGAAAGAGAATGATTTCAATAATATTAAAGTTATGTGCTTTTACCATTTGATTCATTTTAACGTTATATTTGAACCAAAGTTCTTCAAGGGAATGAGTCTAACAATTTATTTTCATGACAAAAGTGGTCAGATAAAAAATACATTATTAAAAGTATTTAATTTGAATGAAATGTGAAAGCTATATTTTCTTTTTAAAGGCTAGTAAAATCAAATGTTACTCTGCAGTATTTGGTTTAGTTTTTAAAATTTCCAAATCTATTCACTTATTTTCAAAGAAATATTCAATGTCAGAGCAATAGTTAAACTGTATGCAAAAGATACAGTCTAATATGAACATGAGAAAAATAATAGACAAAAGTTATTGAACGTTACAGATCCCTGGCTATGTGATATCATTGTCAGAATCATCCATTAACTGCAGTTTAACTGGAATGTTTTCATGATCAGCTAAGAACTGAGATGCAGTTAAGTAAGCATAACTTTTTTGAAGTCAAGGATGGTAATGTTTAAATCTTAGCCATCAGCAATGACTTCTGTCTTTAGAATAAGGACATCTTGATTAAAACAAAAATTTATTTTCTTTACAACCACAGTAAGGAAAAGTCATCTCCTAGAGGAATCAAAGGAATTACATCATTTTTAAGTCAGGCAAGAAAAATAAAACACGAAACCAAACCCTTGATGAATTATAAACCTTGGAGTTTAACAGTGTTAAAAATGCTGACAAGTTTAACTGGAGTGGTTCACGTAAGGCTAACAGAACGCGTCATTACCAAACCTATTATAGCTGCACGGTCACACATCTCACTAATCTTGAGTGAGGCGGTCCTTAAGGTCTGCAGTCATTTCAGAACTGCAAAGTAAAATAAGCTTTAGCATTTTATAATAGAACAAAAGGAGGTAGTAAAAGCAAACTGTTTTGTGAAAACTATTTAAATTTGTGCTGTATAAAAAAAAAAAAACACTAAAAAATATTCTGATTCCTCAATGCCTTTCTTCTGTAACAGGTGTATTTATCAACAGCACTCCATGATTGATTTTAGTTTTGTGGTTGAGGAATAAATACTGCTCACATATGAAACAATGGAAGTTGAGTCTGTCTGCTAATTGTATGTTTCTGACAGCAGAAGATGAATTCCAAGGACACAAAGTGAAGAAACATTTAGCAGAAATCAAAGATGAAGCAGAGAAAAACTTAGCCCTTATCATGGGTAATATACTTACTGGCTAAAGACATTTAGCCTCAGTTTCCTCAAACTACTTTCCCCAGGGTTTCCTCAATGCCTCAGCAGTAAAGAACCCTCCTGCAGTGCAGAACTTGTGGTGGGAGCCATGGGGTTTGATTCCTTGGTGGGAAAGCTCCCCTGCTGAAGGAAATGACAACTCATGCAATATTCTTGCCTGGGAAATCCCTATAAAGAGGAGCTTGGCGGGCCACAGCCCATGGGGTTGAAAAGAATTAAAGACAATTGAGCATACTCTTGCCTGGCAAATCCCATGGATGGAGGAGCCTGGTAGGCTGCGGTCCATGGGGTCTCTGGGAATCGAACACAACTGAGTGACTTCACTTTCACTTTTCACTTTCATGCATTGGAGAAGGAAATGGCAACCCACTGCAGTGTTCTTGCCTGGAGAATCCCAGGGACAGCAGAGCCTGGTGGGCTGCCGTCTATGGGGTCGCACAGAGTCGGACACAACTGAAGCGACTTAGCAATAGCAGGAGGGCACAGCTCACACTAAACACTACATACCTTCACCAAAGTGGGGGAAGATTGCTAATAGGTGTGGATTATAATGACCACAGGCACCTCCGAGTTCTACATGGTTTTCATTGGTGGATTATTTCTTTGGGGATAAGAAAGCCTGAAGTTTCCAGCTCTCTGAATTTAAATAGTTGAGAGTACTGTTTTCATCAGAGTCATGCCCACTAGCTACTCTAAATAATAAGCCCAAAGTCTTAGTGGCTTAGTATTAGTATACAATACATACATGTTTATTTTTTCACTCACATTATGGTCCAATGTGGGTTAGCGGGTCTCCTGAGGATCTCCAATTAAACGAGTGTAGCTCATCCTAGGGATCTTTGATTTCAACCACAGGAATGGGAGAATGTAGTGAGAGCTAGAGCATGGGAGAGTGAGCAGTGTGGACAACAGGCCATGGGCTTCATAAGGCTGGATATGGCACATATAGTTGTTCTGTATCCTAGCTATTGGCCAGACCATAGTCACATGGCCCTTATCTAGAAGGAAGGTTGGAAAATGACGTCTTTCTGTGTTTCCAGAAGAAAAATGAAAATGGCTTGGTCTTAATGTATACTTCAACATATACAATATTAATTCTGTGTGTGTGTGTGTGTGATCTTGTAACGCTATGGACTTGAGCCCATTAGGCTCCTCCATCCATGGATTTTCCAGGCAAGAATACTGGAGTGGGTTGCCATATCCAACTCCAGGTTATCTTTTCAAGCCAGGAATTGAACCTACACCTCTTGCTTCTCCTGAATTGGCAGGCAGATTCTTTACCACTAGTGCCACCTGGGAAAGTGAAAGTTGCTCAGTCATGTTCGACTCTGCAACCTCATGGACTGTAGCTTGCCAGGCTCCTCTGTCCATGGGGATTCTCCAGGCAAGAATACTGGAGTGGGTTGGATCAAACCCAGGTCTCCCACATTGCAGGCAGATTCTTTTGGCAACCCACTCCAGTATTCTTGCTTGGAGAATCTCATGGACTGAGGAGCCTGGTGGGCTGCAGTCCATGGGGTCACAAAGAGTCGGACACGACTGAGTGACTTTACTTACTTACTTACTTCTTTATCATCTGAGCCACCAGGGAAATCCAAGAATACTGGAGTGGTTAGCCTATCCCTTCTCCAGCAGATCTTCCAGACCTAGGAATCAAACCAGGGTCTCCTGCACTGTAGGTGAATTCATTACCATTTGAGATACCAGGGAAGCCACCTGGGAGGCCCAGTATTAATTCTCCCCTTTCTGAAAAAGTAACCCTAAATCTAAATTCCTTTAAAAACTGACATGCTTTTAATGCTATGAGAGATGTTTGAGTAATTTATGAAATTGGATGTTGATACTATTCAGTATATATAGATAATAATTTCTCATTGCACAGTCACCACTATTCCAGACAAAGATGGCCCAAAGTGAAGCAAAAATAAGTGGTATAAAACCTGAGTATTTATGATAGGGGTAGAAGAGGTGGTCAAAGTGAACCAGCAAAGAAGTTATACCAATATAGTTGGTATGAACTCTAAAAGTTTCTGTTAATATTTTCTTTCTTTAAAAAGGCCTTTATCTTTAGATTATTATTAGATTGATTAAAACAATTTCTTATAGAAAGTGAAAGTGAAGTCGCTCAGTTGTGTCCAACTCTTTGTGACCTCATGGACTGTAGCCTACCAGGCTTCTCTGTCCATGAATTTTCCAGGCAAGAGTACTGGAGTTGGTTGACATTTCCTTCTTGCAGAAAGAAACTGGTAAATCGATTATCTATCATTTTGAATATCCAATGAACATGAGCATGCTGCTGCTGCTGCTGCTGCTAAGTTGCTTCAGTCGTGTCCGACTCTGTGCGACCCCAGAGATGGCAACCCATCAGGCTCCCCCGTCCTTGGGATTCTCCAGGCAAGAACACTAGAGTGGGTTGCCATTTCCTTCTCCAGAACATGAGCATACTCCCTCATTATTTCTTTTGCTCTTCTTTTCACTTTCATTTTCTGCTATTATTTTTATTTTTGTTCCTAAGTATTCTTTAACACCCATCTTGTATGATGCAATATGCACTTCCATTACACTCCCATTAAATTAATTCACATATTCTGGGCTCATTGTACTTGATATTCCATTCTAACTCCTGAGGTACTCTACAGAAAGGTATTGGGTGAAGTTGGCTCTTTAAAATTGCTTTAACATCACACCATGTGGCATAAAAAATTCACCAGTGATTCAAGAGAATTGTTCTTTGCCTCTCAAACTTAGTAAAGCAGAGTGTTGACAATCATTTGCTAACCCATGCAAATACCAGGGAACATATTGTTTGATATTCAGATTTTCTTCTCAAAGACTCAAATCATTGGATTAAGAAATTAAATAATTAAATCTCTTTCACATGAGCTTAGATAATCCCTTTGGCAGATGACAAAAAAAAAAAAAAAAAAGACTTAGGAAGCAACTCAGAGACATCACCAGGCATCTGAATAAGAATCTTTACATGGTAGAAAAATGAAAGAGAAATAGAAACTTCAACATACTAATCAAAGTTTATCAAACTTATCACCTGCTATTTAAACCTGAGGTAAAATTCTTAATGCTCTGGAAAGCCATACAACATTAAAAAAAAAAAAAAAAAGGATTCTGGTCCAGGATGTAAAGATCTTAGAATTGTCATTCCAGTAATCATAACAAGGGGAAAATCTGAAAAAATAAAATCAATTTTTTTTGATCTAGCAGAGAACTAGGATCACAGGGCAAACCACTAGCCCCCAAATTAGAGGTATAGAGAAGGTATAGAGAAGGTATAGAGGTATAGAGAAGGTATAGAGAAGAACTGCTTATTTCAGCAGAAGCCCAGGAGCAAAACCCACCAAGGGAGCGAGTACCAGGATAGGGAAATTTAAACTGTAAGTAACTAAGCACTACAGTCACAGTATGGCCAAGTTTGAAAATTAAAAACTCTGGGGGGCTGGGGAAAGAGAAGTCTTACAGAAAGCTTCACACTTTGGCAATTTTACCTCTAAGAGCCCCACCAAATTCTTACAGTGAAGAGCAGGAAAAAAATGCCCCTCATGATTTTGGCAGAGGGAGGGAACAAGTTACTACACGAAATGCTTTCAAAGAATTCTGTTCTTCTTACCAAGGTCTGCTCTCAAAGGAAACTATTTTATCAGAGCCTAAGTGACTGGAGTTTTATCAGAGTCTAACCCATCCAGGGGAATAGAAACTCCAACTCTCTCTAGTTTATATACAAAGGAAGAAAATATGTAATTCCAGCCACATCTCCCTTTCTTGCCTCTTCTACAGAAGTGGGGAAGGGAGTGGTGGTGTTTGGAAACAGTTATGGAAGTCATAGCTCCGTGTCACTGACTCACTAAAAGACTAATACCCAATCATAGGATTCCAGCTTGGATTGATGTGCCAAAATGTCCATACTGTGTAGCTCTTAAGCAATAAAAATTTATTTCTCACACTTCTGGAAGCTAGGAATTTCAAGGATTGCAGGGGTGATACACCGTCTGATTTGAAGATGACTGTTTTCTGTGTCCTCACATGGCTGAAGTGGTATGAGCTTTCTGTAAGAGCACTAATATGTCTATAAGAGTACTCTTCTATAAGACCACTAATATATTTCATAAGGATTTCATCTCATGACATAATCACCTCTGAAAGGCCCGTGCCTCATAATATCATGACCTTGGGGGTTAGGATTTCAAAATATGAACTGGTGGGACACAAACATTTAGTCATGATAGGACTATAGAATGCTTCCTCTTTCCTCTCTCCAACATTACCACCACATCAGTAGGGCTCCTGTATAATAACAGGGAAATACAACTGAAAGAACAGCCCATCTCAGACCTTATTTGAGAAGTCTCAGACAAGAGGGAAAACAAGGACACCAGAATAACTTTTAGCCTCTGACTCATAATAAACAGTAAATATAGCCTAACGTGTAACGAGACAGACAAAATAAATCTCACAAAAATGACCTACTTATCTTAGTTATTTTACTTTGTATATTAGCATCAGCTTTCAGCAAAATATTACAAGGCAGGATAAACGTCAAAAACAATCTGTGAAGAGACAGAACCAGACTCAGATATAGCAACATGCTGGATTATCAGACCAGGAACTTAAAAAAGCTAAAATTAATATGAGCTCTAATGGAACATGTGTACAAAACACAAGAACTGATGGATAATAGAAGCAGAAAGATGGAAATTCCAAGAGAATTACAAAGAAATGCTAGATATCAAAAACATTGTGATGGAAAAGAATTCATTTGATAGACTCGTCAACAGAATAAACAAAACTGAGTATCAATGAGTTTGAAAAACAATAAGAGACACTGCCAAAACTAAAAAACAAAGAAGAAGAAAATGAAAAAATGAAATAACAGCACAGCCAGTAACTATACAGGATAATTATAAAAGCTGAGAAATGGATATAATGAAAATACCATAAGGAGAAAAGAAAGAAACAGAAGAGATATTTGAAATAGTAACTGAGAATTTTCCAAAATTAAAGACATCAAAGCACAGATCCAATAAACTCAGAGACTAGCAACCCAGATAAAGACCAAAATATATATCAGCCATATCATATTCAAATTGTAGAAAATCAAAGAAAAAATCTTCAAACAAGCCAGATGTAGGAAACACATTACTTATAGATGAGCAAAAATAGAATTATATCAGACTTCTTATCAGAAGTTATGCAATAAGAATGGAGTGAAGCTTTAAAATGTTGAAGGAAAAAAAAATCAAAAAATCAAATCACCGACCTAGAATTCAGTATCCAGTGAAGCTATCTTTTAAAACAAAAACATTTCCTCAGAAAAACAAAAAATTGTGGAAACTTTTCACCAGTAGAATTTTCTGGCAAGAAATGTTAAAGTTAGTTCTTCAGAGAGAAGGAAAATAATACAGGTTGGAAACGCATGTCTACATAAAGAAAGGAAAAGCATTAAAGAAGGGAAAAGTGAAGGTAAAATAAATCATATATATTTCATTATTCTTTTTACTGTCATATAATTGATTTACAATGAAATATTGCTTCAGGTATACAATGAAGTGATTTAATAGATTATACTCCATTTAAAGATATTATAAAATAATGGCTATACTCTCTGAATGGTAAATTACATACTTGTGTCTTCTTATTTTATATGTAGGAGTCTGCATCTCTTAATCCCTTTCCCCTGTCTTTCCCTTTCACCTAACACTTCCCCCACTGGTAATCACTAGTTTTTTTTTTTTTTTTTCCTGCATTTATGAGTCTGCTTCTGTTTTGCTCTATTCACTTTGTTGTTGTTGTTTTTAATAGCTACCTATCATGGTCTTGAAGGTGTGACCTTCAAGTGTCCCTACATAATCTGCATGTGCTCAGAGGCTTTGGTTGAGGATGCAGATGTGAAGGGAGCACAGTCTGTGTCTTCCCCAAGGGTGCACTGGCAGCCATTGCCTTGGTGGGATGTGGGCTTGGAGTTGGAGGGGCTGAAACCAGAGCCAGACGCATGCCAGGGCTTCTCCTGAGCTCAGTGGCTATCATGGCCCTATTGAGGGTGGGATCTGAGTCTAAGGGGTAGAGCAGAAGCCCTAACGGGGTTGGATTTCTCTAGCTTATAATGGTTGGCTCCTCATAGTTTGGGTTATGAATGGGGCCTAAGGGCTTGAGGCTGCTGTTGGGTTGGTTTCACTTATTTCCTAGTGTGCTTGCCTTGATTAGAGGCTGGTTCAGCAGCAAAGGTGTTGGTGTAGCTTTACTGGGCTGGCTGTCTTCCAGGCCTGTCAGGGATGTCTGCTCAGGCAATGCCAGTTTCCCCACTCCAGTACTCTTGCCTGGAAAATCCCATGGATGGACGAGCCTGGTAGGCTGCAGTCCATGGAGTCAGACACAACTGAGCGACCTCACTTTCACTTTTCACTTTCATGCATTGGAGAAGGAAATGGCAACCCACTCCAGTGTTCTTGCCTGGAGAATCCCAGGAACGGGGGAGCCTGGTGGGCTGCTGTCTATGGGGTCGTCCAGAGTCAGACACGACTGACGCGACTTAGCAGCAGCCCTGGAGCTAGCTTCACTCCCTTCTAAGTCTGTGCAGGGAGTCAGACTCCAGAGAGGCGGTCTCCCCCCTGGAGCGAGTGTAGGTCCCTCCAGAGTATTTATTCTAATGTGTGTGCTTTCAATGGTTGCCTCTATCCTGGTCAGAGGAAGGACCTGGTTCTGTCCCAAGTGTCTGCACAGCAGCCTCTGCCTTATTGGGGAGCAGCACTGAAGCAAGAGGGGCTTAGAGTAGCAGCCCAGTGCCTGCTGCAGGGTGTGCTGGGGGTGATCCTGGCAAGTTTGCTGCAACTCTAGGCAGTTTTCAATCTGCTGCCTCTGTGCTGTGACTGAGGGCAAGCAAGCCTGCGCATGTGATTTTTATGAGCAGGCTTGGTTTCTTGCAGCCCTCCAGTATGCCCCACTGACTTTCAACCCAGCTAGTGGGGGCTCCTCTTCCTAGAGTCAAGGCTAGGTTGACTAACACAAGACTTAAATTTTAGCTCCTCAGGGAAACTTCTCGAACCTGTGATAATTCCCTCTCCTTCCTAGTCCTTGCTAGGGCTGCAGATTCAAATCAGGTCACTTCTCCCTTTATA
Source organism: Aepyceros melampus (assembly GCA_006408695.1). Lineage (NCBI taxonomy): Eukaryota > Metazoa > Chordata > Mammalia > Artiodactyla > Bovidae > Aepyceros > Aepyceros melampus. The sequence goes on from SJXQ01006112.1 coordinate 209,755, forward strand.
TAGCACTCAATGTGGATCTTTCTTTACCGCCTTGGTGGTAGAGGAGCCATCCCACTAGTTCCCAGGTTGATTTCAGTGAGTCAGTCCATGTGTAGTTGTTGTTTTGATGTGTTCGTAGGGGAAGATGAGTCCACCATCCTCCTACTCTGCCATCTTTATCCCACCACTTTGTTTCATTATTAATTGATCTAGCAGGTAACGGTTCGTTCAAAATAACAATGGCAACCATGTATTCCATAAATACTGCTTATGGAGAAGTGAAATAAATTACAGCAATGTTCTAAGATATGGGAGGGAGAAATTGGGAATAATCTGTTATATTCACTAGCTGTGAAGTAGTATACTGTTGTCTGAGAGTATACTTGTATTAGCTATAAAGAAGTTGCAAGCTTCAGGGCAATATGTAAAAGAATTATTTTAAATTTAGTTGCTATGGTAAGAGAGGAAAGAAAATGAAATTCTGTTAACATGCTCAATTAAAATCAGAGAAGTCAGATGAAGAATGGAAAAGAAACAAAAAAAGAACAAGGGCAAAAAATAGTAATAAATATGGAAGATATTAATCAAACTATATCAGTAATCATTTTTAATAACCATGGCCTGCTGCTGCTGCTAAGTCGCTTCAGTTGTGTCCAACTCTGTACGACCCCATAGACAGCAGCCCACCAGGCTCCCCCGTCCCTGGGATTCTCCAGGCAAGAACACTGGAGTGGGTTGCCATTTCCTTCTCCAATGCATGAAAGTGAAAAGTGAAAGTGAGGTCGCTCAGTTGTGTCTGACTCCATGGACTGCAGCCTACCAGGCTCGTCCATCCATGGGATTTTCCAGGCAAGAGTACTGGAGTGGGTTGCCATTGCCTTCTCTGAACCATGGCCTAAGTACATCAATGAAATGATGTAATTTACAAGTGGATAAAAAAGATCCAAATATATTTTCTACCAAAAAAATCCACCTAAATTTTAAAGACAAAGATAGATTAAATCTAAAAGGATGGAGGCAGATATACCATGCTAGCACTGATCATAAAGCAGGAGTAGCTTATATTAATTTCATACAAAGCAGACTTCAAAGTAGGAAAAATTGTCAGGAATAAAGTAGACCGCTGATTAATGTTAAAAAGAGCAATTACCAAGTAGACATAATAACCATTAATGTGTGTGTACTGAACAATAAAATAAGAAAATATGTGAGGCAAAACTAATAGAACTAGAGGGAGAGATAGTTAAATCAACTATTATGGTTGGAGACTTCTATACTCCTCTAACAGTAATTGAGAATACTTGATATCATCCTAAAAATTACAATATATTTAATTTTCTGTCATATCTAAAAGTCTTTGCCAACATAGGTCAAATTTTCCTTAGTGCTTCTGTCTATAAATTTTATAACCTTACATTTTGTATTTAGATGATTCATTTAAATTTAGGCCTATGATGTATTATTTGTATTCTGGCATATGATGTACTTTTTTAATAATGAAGTATGAGGTATGTTTCATTTTTTTGCACATTTTGACATTGTATATTATGACTTTGTTTTGATAGCCTTATGATTTTACATAAACAATCATGTTTTCTTCAAATACATATTTATCCCCTTAATCCCTATACTTTATACCTTTTTTTTCCTCACCTTTTTTCAATAGCTAGGGCAACTGACACAAGGACAAATAGAAGTGTCTAGGGCTGACACCTTTGCTTAATTCTTAAGTGAAAAACAATTCAGTTTTTCCATCACTGGTTAGATGTTAGCAGTAAGTTTTTATAGGTATATGTATTAAAAGAAATTCCTTTCCATTCCTAGTTTGCACAGTTTTTATCAGCAATAAATGTTAAATTTTGATACATGAATTTTCTGCATCCATTATGATGATCTTTATTTTTTTATTTTGTTGATTAATATAGCAGATCATACTGATTGATTTCCAAATGTTGAATGGACCTTATGCTCCTGGGACAAATGTTATTTCATAGGATAATAGGTACAGGACTTTTGTATGAGTATTTATGCTAATTTGGCTAGGAGTTAGGCCCTGTTTAATATTTCTTGTAGCTGTAGGCACCAAAGGCTGCAAGTTCCTGGAGTGAGCTTGTTCTGTCCACCTCTCCTGTCCTTGGGACTTCCCTTTGTATTATCCTCAAAGACAGTGTGTCCACAAGCTCTTTCATCTGTAATCCAACTACTGTTATTAACAGGGCTTCTTAGACTGGTGGTAGTATAGAAGAGGTGTTCCCTAATCATTTAAAGAAGTCTTGCTCTTACAATGGGCCTTTCTTGGGGGTGTGATGTTTTTAAATGTATCTGTCCCTCCTCCAGGGATAAAGCTTTTCTCCTCCTTGTTCCCTAATTTCTTCTCTGGCTACAGCATTCTCACGCTATTTCTTTCTTTCTTTTCTTTTAAACTTTCTTCCCTGTTGACTACAGCTTTGATTCATTTACATTTTTTTCTTTTAATTTAGGTAATACTGGAAAGTAAGAGTGGCCTGGAGAAGGGTGGTGATTCCTTTTACCCACATGGGCTAATGTTTCAGAATTATCCCCTGGTGAAATCCTTCCCCTGATTCTAGGTCTTTGTAAGGGTTTCAGAGGGTCTGAGGACCGTTGGAGTCCACATAGAGATTTTTATGAGACCTTCTCTTTGAGAACATGGCAAGGTTCCTGGAGGAAAATCCTAAAAAAATGTGGACTGCCTTTTGACCATAGCCTTTTAGGAGTTTCTTACTCTCATTCTAGTCCTCTCTCAGTTCCCTGACATTGTTTAAAATAGTATTCAAGTTTCCTAACAGATTCAATTACTATTTAAGACATTTAGTTATTTACAGCTATTACAATCGTGTGTGTATATATATATATATATACACACAAACACACACAAATATCAAGATAAAAATATAAGAATGTGCCACATAATTAAAAAATAATAAATAGCTATTACTGAAGTATCTAAAACAGTGAAGCTAAAAACATGTCTTGGATTAAAAAAATAACAAATTTAATCATAATCAGCTTTTCTGAAGCTAAGGAAATTTTAAATTAAAACACTAAATTGTAAACTATGATAGCAAAGAACATTTTAACTGGCTTGTGATCAGATACTAATAGAAAGTAAAAAAAAAAAAAAAAGTTCAGGGAGTGAAACAGTTTATTTTTCCTCCCAAGAAATATAAAAATGAAGCAAACAGGGCTACGGGGATGCATTCCTCATTAAGAATTTCAAATCACCGTGGAGCAAGAAAGAATTTCATCCAATAAGATTATATTTAAGCACATAAGAGAGTTTCCACAGTAGACTGGCAATCGAGAAATATTTTGATCTAAGAGAAAGATATGTGAGAGTTTTTACATTTAACATTATTTTGGCTTTTAAAATGTCTTCTCTCAACCACAATTCAAAGTTTTAGAGGAGAAAGAAATTGATATTTTAGACATAGAATATTTTATAAATTCATCCTCTAGAATGAATTTCAAAAATTTACTTGAAATTACTATTGTCATAGTTAACCTACAGTACAAAGCAGTGCAATAGTTTTTCATTTATTAACAAGAGACTTCTCTATTTTATTGACATTATTGCTCTAATAAATGCAGTCAAGCTTTGTGATTAAGTGAGGCCAGTAAAGAAAAGCAAAATAAACATGAAGAAAAGCAGTGGCAATGTAAATTAGATATAGCTGAAACTAAAAAGCAGTTTTATAGAGACTATAGGTAAATTTGGAGAAGGTAATGGCACCCCATTCCAGTACTCTTGCCTGGCAAATCCCATGGACAGAGGAGCCTGGAAGGCTGCAGTCCATGGGGTCGCTGAGGGTCGGACACCACTGAGCGACTTCACTTTCACTTTTCATTTTCATGCATTGGAGAAGGAAATGGCAACCCACTCCAGTGTTCTTGCCTGGAGAATCCCAGGGACGGGGGAGCCTGGTGGGCTGCCGACTATGGGGTCGCAGAGAGTCAGGCATGACTGAAGTGGCTTAGCAGTAGCAGCATAGGTAAATAGCCTGTGTAATTTTAAAAGGGTGCTTTTTAAAAATTTCACTGAATAGAATAAGCATATGGAATTACGGAGGCATTTTAGTTTTGAATCCTCTATAATTCTTTTGAAAAAAATACAAAATGGTAAGAATAAAAAATACTACATTTTCAATAAAAGTAGGAGGCAGAGAAGAACTTCAAACTCTGAATGATGTTTAAGGACTACAGAAGCCAGACAAACAACAAGTTCACAGATTTTCTTGATATCTTATCACAGTGCTGAGGACTTGAATATTCAAATAATTCAACATCTAAAAAGAGACCAGAGTTTGCAGGCAGTGATAAGACAGGATTACTGGCTTACTGGGTGAATAAGACAGCAGACACCAATAAGAACTGTTCAGCAAGTGATGGGTAAGTTAGTGGAAATTGAGTGTACTCTGTGTGAGATAGTGGGTCCCTTGGGAAACCAAAATTAGGTGAGGTTTATACCCTCTTACAGGTTTTATCTCCACCAAACTCATCTAATGTCCACATAAAATTTGCCAGAATACTGAGAAAGTCTCTCTTATGGTGCAGAACTGAATTTGGAAAACAGAATTCATACAAAGTATTTTCTAGGTCATAATGGAATGAAAATAGAAATCAATAACAAAGATATGTGGAAAATTCCCAAACATTTGGAATTAAGCACCATAATTTTAAATAACCCATTGGTTTGAAAAGAAATGAAAATATATTTTGAACTGTATAAAAAGCATTATTAAGCATATCAAAATGCATGGGATATGGAAAATACAGAGGTTAGTAGAATTTATAGCATTATGTGCTGATGTTAGAAAACATAAATCCTTCTTAAATCAGTAATCTAAATTTCCACCTAATAAATTAGACAAAGAAAAGGAAAGTAAATAGAAATTAACAAAAGTAGCCCCTTCATGGATCACAGCCTTGTCGTGGAGAAAGGGACTTGGTAAATGAAGCTATGAACCATGCCATGCAAGGCCGTCCAAGATTCTTGAGCAAGGTTATACTCAAAAACTTTCAAGCAAGGCTTCAGCAATATACAAACTGAGAACTTCCAGATGTACAAAGTGGGTTGCAAAGAGGCAGAGAACTAGAGATCAAATTGTCAACATTTATTGAATCATGGAGAAAGCAAGGGAGTTCCAGAAAAACATCTACTTCTGCTTTATTGACTATGCTAAAGCCTTTGACTGTGTGGATCACAACAAACTGGAAAATTCTTCAAGAGGTGAAAATACCAGGCCATCTTACCCATCTCCTGAGAAACCTGCATGAAGGTCAAGAGCAACAGTTACAAGACAGGGAACAACCAACTGGTTCAAAATTGGGAGGGGATATGACAAGGCTGCATATCATCACCCTGCTTATTTAACTTACATGCAGGTTCAGTTCAGTTCAGTCGCTCAGTCGTGTCTGACTCTTTGCGACCCCATGAATCGCAGCACGCCAGGCCTCCCTGTCCATCACCAACTCCCAGAGTTCACTCAGACTCACGTCCATTGAGTCCATGATGCCATCCAGCCATCTCATCCTCGGTCGTCCCCTTCTTCTCCTGCCCCCAATCCCTCCCAGCATCAGGGTCTTTTCCAGTGAGTCAACTCTTCACATGAGGTGGCCGAAGTACTGGAGCTTCAGTTTTAGCATCATTCCTTCCAAAGAAATCCCAGGGTTGATCTCCTTGCAGTCCAAGAGACTCTCAAGAGTCTTTCTCCAACACCACAGTTCAAAAGCATTAATTCTTCGGCGCTCAGCCTTCTTCACCATGTGAAATGCCAGGCTGTATGAAGTATGAGCTGGAATCAAGATTGCTGGAAGAAGCATCAACAACCTCAGATATGCAAATGATAGTACCACTCTAATGGCAGAAAGTGAAGAGGAACCAAAGAGCCTCTTGATGAGGGTAAAAGAGAAGAGTGAAAAAGGTGGCTTAAATTGTCATCACTTCATGACAAATAGAACAGGAAACAGTGGAAACCTTGGCTGACTTTATATCACTGCAGATGGTGATTGAAGACATGAAATTACAAGATGCTTGCTCCTTGGAAGGAAAGCTATGACAAACCTAGACAGCATATTAAAAAACAGAGACATCACTTTGCCAACCAAGGTCCTTACAGTTAAATTGATGGTTTTTACAATAGTCATGTACAGACGTGACAGTTGGGCCATAAAGAAAGCTGAGAGCCGAATAACTAATGCTTTCAAATTGCAATGCTGGAGAAGACTCTTGAGAGAGTTCTTTGGACTAGAAAGATATCAAACCAGTTAATCCTAAAATAAGTCATGCCTGAATATTTATTTGAAAGACTGTTGCTGAAGTTGAAGCCCCAATACTTTGGTGACTTGATGTGAAGAGCTGACTCTTTGGAAAAGACCCTGATGCTGGGAAAGACTGAAGGCCAAAGGAAAAGGGGGGTGACAGAGGATAAAATGGTTAGATAGCATGACCAACTCAATGGACATGAATTTGAGCAAATTCTGGGAGATAGTGCAGGACAGAAGATCTTGGTGTGGTATAGTCCATGTGGTCACAAAGAGTGAGACATGACTAAGCAATAGAAGAAATCAAAGAAATTAAAACAATAAACTAATAAAAATATCAATAAAATTGATGAAACTATAAGCTGTTTTTTGAAAAGATCGATTCAATTAATAAACCTCTATCTAGCTGCAAAAAGAATAAAAGAGAAAATAAAGTTTTTAAAGATCAGTTCAATTGATAAACCTCTATTTAGCTGCCTGAAGAATAAAGGATAAAAAAATTAAAGTATCCTGATATTGGCTATATATCAGGTTAAACTGTAGAAGTTCTATGGCTGAACTGTCTGTTTCTATGATTGATTCAATATCTGAATTTTTTTTTTTCTGTATTTGAGTATTGAAATTTTCTTCTTCAGACTAAATAGTACATAAATTCTTAGTTTGACTAATTAATTAGTTTTATATATTGGTATTTGTAATGCTTTTGCAGCCTTCCCAGGTGGCACTAGTGGTAAAAAAAATCCTCCAGCCAATGCAAGAGATGCAAGAGACCCAAGTTCAATCACTGGGTTTGGAAGATCCCCTGGGATAGGAAATGGCACCCCACTCTGGTATTCTTGCCTGGAAGAATATTCCATGGGGAGAGGAACCTGATTGGCTACTGTCCATGGGGCTGAAAAGAGTCAGACACAAAATAGAAGGTAAAAAAAGTGAAACAGTGACAGATTTTATTTTCTTAGGCTCCAAAATCATTATGTACAGTGACCTCAGCTATGAGATTAAAAGACACTTGCTCCCTGGAAGAAAGCTATGCCAAACCTAGACAGCATATTAAACACAAGAAATACACTTTGGGGACAAAAGTCCACCTAGTCAAAGCTATGGTTTTTCTAGTAGCCATGTAAGGATGTGAGAGCTGGACTATAAAGAAGGCTGAATGTCAAAGAATTGATTCTTTCAAATCGTGGAAAAGACTCTTGAGAGTCCCTTGAACAGCAAGGAGACCCAGCCAGTCAATCCTAAAGGAAATCAGTCCTGAATATTCATTGGAAGGACTGATGCTGAAGCTGAAACTCCAATACTTTGGCCACTTGATGTGAAAAACCAACTCATTGGAGATCAAATCCATCAATCCTAGGGAAATCAACTCTGAATATTCACTGGAAGCACTGATGCTGAACCTGAAGCTCTGATACTTTGGTCACTTGATGTGAAGAGCTGACTTGTTGTAAAAGCCCCTGTGCTGGGAAAAATTGAAAGCAGCAAGAGAAGGGGCTGGCAGAGGATGAAATGGTTGGATGGCATCATTGACTCAATGGACATGTTTGAGCCAACTCTGGAAGATAGTGAAGGACAGGGAAACCTGGTGTGCTGGAGTTCATGGGTGGTAAAGAGTCAGTCAGGACTGAGTGATTGAACAGCAGCAATACCTCTATGCATTGGTATGGATGTTACTTTATTGGAATAAATGAAATGTATCTTATAAGCTATGACAAATCACACCTTCAGACTGTGATGCTACAACTTTTCCTCTTTGACTTTTACAGAAATAAAGATGAAAGAACAAATTAAACTTACATAATCTTACATAATGTCATTCTCCATGAAATTAACCCAGGTCTTTCATGGATTCTTTCTCCTGGGAGTGTTTGCTGAAGTATGCTCCTGGCCATTATCTCCTCCCCTCCTATCATAGCTATGCTCATTTCTTTCCTACATATGAGTTCACTTACTGCTATGATACTCATTTATATACCTAAATTACTTTCTGAACCACTACTTTTGTAACACCCTGAAAATAAAAGTTTAAACACGACAGATATGGGTCTTGCCTGGTAAATGTCATGAGTTTAATTGTGTTCACCCCAAAGATATGTAAAAACAGGTGGAGAATCTACAGATGAATGGATAAACATGCTATGTATATGCATATAATGCAATAATGCTGCTGCTGCTAAGTCGCTTCAGTCATGTCCAACTCTGTGTGACCCCATAGACAGCAGCCCACCAGGTTTCTCTGTCCCTGGGATTCTCCAGACAAGAACACTGCAGTGGGTTGCCATTTCCTTCTCCAGCGCAATAGTATTTAGCCTTAAAAATGGAGGTAATTCTGACACACGATCCTTAAAGACTTTATGCTAAGCAAAACAAGCTAGTCACTGGAGGACAAATACTGCATAATTCCTATTATTATGTGGAGCCTGGAGTAGTTAAATTTATAGAGATAGAAAGTATACTGGTGGTTGTTGGGAGCTGGGGGCCTGAAATGTAACTGTTTAATAGGTACAGAATTTTAGTTTTGCAAGATGCAATATCTGAGCAATGTCTATTAATAAATGAGTTAAGAAAAATTAGTTGGTTGCAAGTTTATCTCAGGAGAGGGCAATGGCACCCCATTCCAGTACTCTTGCCTGGAAAATCCCATGGATGGAAGGGCCTGGTAGGCTGCAGTCCATGGGGTCGCTAGAAGTTAGAAATGACTGAGAGACTTCACTTTCCCTTTTCACTTTCATGCATTGGAGAAGGAAATGGCAACCCACTCCAGTGTTCTTGTCTGGAGAATCCCAGGGACGGGGGAGCTTGGTGGGCTGCCATCTATGGGGTCGCACAAAGTCGGACACGACTGAAGCGACTTAGTAGCAGCAGCAGCAGCATATATAAAATCCTAATATGTTATAAAGGAGGCATCATAAATAATTTAAAAGGATTGAATTATTAAATATATTATGTTGGAACAATTATTCAGCTTTTGTAGGTGAGGGCTGTCAATTAAGTTTGTCCGCTATTCAACATGCAAAGGTACATAGCAGATAAATAGTAACATCAGAGATAAAATGTAGAAGAAAATTAATAGAAGAAAAATTATTTATTTTTAGGGAATAAACACTTTAGAATTTAAAATGAGAGTAAGGGCTCATCTCCTGAATTAGATAAAAATAAGTTGGCACAGTTGTCTCACATGTACTTATGTGTCTATGAAAAATCTACTGAAAAGCTAGAAATTCATGAAATACGGGTCCTTTTTTAGACAGATGGAGTAAACATGGCAAGACATATGGGTATATTGTGAATGAAAGATGAAACAGAAGGAATCTATAACCAAAGAGCACAGTTTTATTTCAATTTTTTTAATTAAAAAGAATTATTTCTATTCAAGAAAGCTGAGAGTATCTCAAAGTTTTTGCATTACAGAAAGTGTGCAAATTATTTTTATAATGTCATAAAAATGCTATTGGTCATAAACATTTTAAAGCATGTTCTTTAATATTAAACGTGTCATTCTTAAGCAGTTTATTTTGAGCTAAATAACATACTCTGAGCATATAGGGCATTTACTGGAAAATAGGGCAAAATAAGGACAAGTGTAATGAGTAAAGAAAAGACCTGATCCACTTTCAACAGGCAGAAACATTACTCCTTACTTTTAATTAAATTCAAGATATGCCAAGTTTGGTCAGAAAGTGCTGTGCTTTTCTAGGGCAAGAGTCCAGGCAGCTTTACAGAACATAACAAAAATAGGGAGAATATAAATATAATAGATTATATCTGAATGTATCATTCATAGTAAGATATACTATTTGTGAAAGCTTAACATACTTTTATTAAGGGTGATGCATTCAGATATCATCTATCCTATTTTTTGCATGCACACATACACACACATGCACACACACAATTGATCAAGAATAGTAGTATGTTTTTATGTATTTGTATGTATGGCCATGTGAACTTACACAGGAACAGACTTGTTAAAATAAAGATCTAGATTATCTGATGAGCTAGATGCTGGTCTGTATATTTAAAAATACATAGTGGGTCAAAACCCATTAGTTACCTATAGACAGAGTGCGTTGTACTCTATACTGGAGGAATTCTGCTACTTGCTTGGAATAATGATTTAACCTGTCACAATATCATATTTCAACTATAAAAATGCTGAAAGCAAATTCTAACAGTTTATATAAACTATCATAGACTCAACATCTACTATAAGATAGTTAATCATGCGTTCAATTGCTCAGCCATCCTGGGGACAGCAAGGGAATAGTGCACTGGCCTACAGTGACTTTTCTCCTTTTACATGCTTTATCTAAGGAGGTCAAAATGAATCCTTAATTCAGATTCATAAAATACTATGATTAACTGATTTTTAGGGACTTCCCTAGTGGTCCAGTGGTTTAGGGCTTTCCTAGTGGCTCAGTAAGAATCTGCCTGCAAAGCGGGAGACCCGGGTTCAATCCCTGAGTAGAGAAGATCCTCTAGAGAAGAGAACGGCAACCAAGAGAACGGCAACCCACTCCAGTGTTCTTGCCTGGAGAATTCCACAGACAGAGAAGCCTGGCAGACTACGGTCCATAGGGTTGCAAAGAGTCGGACATGACTAAGCAACTAACACACACACAGTTGGTTAAGTGGTTAAGACTCTGTGCAGCCAATGCAGAGGTGTAGATTCAATCCCTGGTCAGGGAACTAAAATCCTGCATGCCACGTGGCAAGGCCAAAAGATAAATAGACATGCACACATAGTTCAATTTTTACCTTATGTTAGAAGCTTCTAATCTACTAAGATCCTTGCTCTTAATGTATTGAGAACTTCTATTGAAAAACTCTAAAATCCTTCTCAGAGGCATCCACTGCTTTACCAACAATGCATACACACTGGTCTGAGAGAGATTAGGTGAGTTCCGCCTCGGTTCTTGAAGAGGCAGAGCACGAACCATGGAAGGCAAGCGGCTGGTGGGTTCAAAACAATGATTTCACAGCAAACGTAGACAATATATTAAAAAGCAGAGACATCACTTTGCCGACAAAGGTCCATATAGTCAAAGCTATGGTTTTTCTGATAGTCATATTCAGATGAGAGAGATGTACCATAAAGAACACCAAAGAATTGATGCTCTTGAACTGTGGTGCTGGAGAATACTCTTAAGAGTCCTTGTGCTGCAAGGAGATCAAACTAGTTAATCCTATAGGAAGCAACTCTGAATATTCACTGGAAAGACTGATGCTGAAGCCGCTGCTGCTGCTGCTGTTGTTAAGTTGCTTCAGTTGTGTCCAACTCTTTGCGACTCCATGGACTGCAGCCTACCAGGCTCCTCCGTCCATGGGATTTTCCAGGCAAGAGTACTAGAGTGGGTTGCCATTGCCTTCTCTGGATGCTGAAGCTCCAATTCTTTGGCCACCTCATGTGAAGAGCTGATTCATTGGAAAAGACCCTGATGATGGGAAAGATTGAAGGCAGGAGAAGTGGGCAACAGAAAATGAGATGGTTGGATGGTATCATCAACTCAATGGAAATGAGTGTGAACAAACTCTGGGAGTGAAGGGACAGGAAGCCTGGCATGCTGCAGTTCATGAAGTCACAGAGTCAGATACAACTTAGAAACTGAACAACAACAACAAAATATTAACAGAACGAACTCAGAGCTTGTTTACAGCTTCACAAACTTCCAACTGGCTGATCTGGGGCAGGCTGGTCTCTCTCTGCCTCGATTTCTCATTGATAAATGGTGATAATATTACTAATAACTACCTCAGAAAGTTACTGTGAAGTTGTGATGAATAGACACACACACACATATATATATATATGTTTTTCCCACTGCATAAATATACACATACACACATAGACACATATCTGGTACAAATATAAAGCTCTAACATAGGTAGGTTATCAATATTATTATTGGTTGGGGAAAGGAGAGAGTGTATGACTAAAAATTAGAAATGTTTAAATATTTCAGACCATAAATATAAATACTTGCATCAACAACCACAGTGAGGTAATATGAACCTCCCCAGATCTTTTGAGGTACTTATTGTGATTTGGGCCATATATCTTGCCCCATCATTATAAAACATTGTTGTCAGGACTTGAGTCTTTCCTCTGTGCCAGATATTATATCAAAAGTTTTAAATCTGTGTCACTTAATCTTCATAAAATCTACACTGTAGATTTGTATCATGAGTCTATGACATATACTTTGCATGTAGAACTTTAAAATGTAATTTCATTTTGTTTTCAAAACAACTCAAGCAGCCTAATTTAGAGAAGAGATTAAGTGACTGGGCCAAGCTCAACAAGTAAATCAGCCAAACTGGGATTCAAAGCTCAGTCTCAGGTTTTGGGCCTTCTTGCTTCTACTTTTCCACATCACTTCATAATCAAAGTGTCTGCCCTTCAATCAGAACATAGAATCTTGTCTCCCATGTAACAATCATAGGATTTTCTGACTTGTGAAGATGTCTATACATGACAGAGCCTGAAGTCTATACCAAAACTGACCAGAGGTTGATTCATGTAGCTATCTGAGCCATTTTTCTAAGATGGGCAGGGCATGGACTCCAGGAAGCCTGGTAAAGAGGCAAAGAGTATTAGTAGAGAGAAAGTAGCAAGGATTTAGGGGAACAGATAAGGGTCCCATGTTTCACAACTCCAGGGCATGGTTTATAGGTCTAGACTTGTACAGCATAAAACCTACAAGGAAATATGAGATGACCCTGAACAAGAAGGGGCTTCCTCATTGGTTCAGTGGGTAAAGAATCTACCCACAACGCAACAGACACAGGAGATGCAGGTTTGATCCCTGGGTAGGGAAGATGCCCTGGGGAAGAAAATGGTAACCCACTCCAGTATCCTTGCCTGAAAAATCCCACGGAGCCTGGTGGGCTACAGTCCAAAGGGTTGCAAAGAATCGGACATGACTGAGCGACGCAGAGCTGGATAGAGTCGAGAAATCCTCCCAGAAGTACTCACAGGTCTGCCGATAAGTCAGACTCCTAACCGACTGAGGCAGGGACAGAGTTCCTGGGATTGCTTCGCTAATTTGTTCAGAGTGGCATATCCATCTGCTTTGAACAATAACAGTAACAACAAACATTTTTTCATTGTATTAGGCGTATGACTTGATGTGTATTGTTCTAAAAGCTTTAGACAGCTGAATCCATTGGAACTCAACAAAAGCCCTATGAGCATAATTCACTATATCTCCATTTTATAGATGGGACTGTTGAGATCTAGCGAGGTTGAGGGAACTTGCCCAAAGTGTCACAGATGTGGGATCCAGAACCTCCCACTCTGAAATCTCATCTCAGCTGGGGCAGAGTCAGCTGCAAGCATGCCTGGTCCATCAAAAAGGCAAGAGACTCCAGCTACTTTCAGCCCAGGGAGCAGAAGTAGGAGTAGAAAAAAGAGGCTTGTCCTCAGACGTCCTGAGAGGTATCAGTGCATGCATGGCCCCTTCGACCAGGGAGAAATGAAGGAAATCATACAATGAAACAGTCCTCATTACACACCCACATATGTACGAGAATAGATTAAGCAAAAGGTACTAACTCTCTCCCAGACAGCTGAATATCTTATACTTGGTCTAAATCCAATGATTCCACTTGCCTTATAATCTTCCAAATTTTAGCTTGGTTGGGACAAATATTCAAGCCTCATAAACTTTTATTGGCTCCATTTGCCAATGAGCTTAACTGCATGCATAAGGAGGCCACTTGTAGCAGAAGGGCAGTTAGGCAGCTATCATCATTGCAAATCACTAACAAGAACACTGGTTCAGGAGCACAGACATGGCCTAAAATCCTGCCTGGGACTCAGCATTGACTCTGACAGCTGTGATTTCATGCAGCACAGTGGTAAAATCATTATTTTAAACCTTTCACCAAAGTGCCAGGCTACAGACAAAACTGCAAGATTATATATTTAACATAGTATCTTCTTAAAGTGCTCAAGAATTTATCATTATAGTTTCTGACTTTTTATATCAACTAAGAAGACATAGCTTGATTCCATTAATATAACTATAAAGATGGATAAAACTAATTTAAGCTAGCAGAAGGCAGAGTAATGATTATTCACTGAAAACACAATGGAGACCTCTGGAATCCTGGTAACATACAGATTCTTGATCTGGTTGCTTGTTCCATGTGCATGTTTAGTTTGCAAAAAATTACCAAGCTATCTACTGATGAAAATGTGCTTGGCCCTGTGTGTGTTGTGTGTACATGCATGCACGTGCATGCACACACATGTGCTGAGTCACTTCAGTCATGTCCAACTTTGCTACCCACGGACTGTAGTCCACCAGGCTCCTCTATCAATGGAATTCTCCAGGTAAGAAGGCTGGAGTGAGTTGCCATTACTTCCTTCAAGCGATCTTCCTGATCCAGGGATCAAATCCAGGTCTTTGCACTGCAGGCAGATTCTTTACCACCTGAGCTACCAGGGAAATCCTTTCCTATGTATAATATATATCAAATATACTTTAAGGAAAATCGCATTACTCACTATAACTGGATGAAAGAGTAAATTCAGGTTAACACAGACTACTGCTTTGCTTATAATGAAATCATTTTTTCAATACTTGTCTGTTGATGAAAATGGTAATTACTGCCACTTTGCAAAAAACAGCAAATAGCCATTCACCTGAGCTATGGAAAAATTTATTGGAGTGTTTAATATTCAAGCAAAAGCATTTTTAATAAGTAATTTTTATTAAACATTTGCTATATTTTATAATCTTTTATACTGAAGTTTAGTTGATATACTATTACATAAGTTACAGATATTTAACACTCAGAATTTTCAAAGATAATACTCTATTTTTAGTTATTATGAAATACAGGTTGTATTCCCTGTGTTATACAATATATCCTCATAGCTGATTTTATCCATTACAGTTTGTACCTCTTAATCCCTTACTCCTCTATTGTCCCTTCTCCCTTCCCTCCCATCTACTGCTGCTGCTGGACCACTAGTTTGTTCTTTTTATCTGTTCCTTTTTTGTTATATTCACTAATTTGCTGTACTTCTTAGATTCCACATATAAGTGGTATTGTACAGTGTTTATCTTTCTCTCTGATTTATGTCTCTAAGCCTAAAGACCTCCAAGTTTGCCACTGTTGCAAATGGAAAATTAAAAAGTTATGGCTTTCCCAGTGGCTCAGTGGGTAAAGAATCTGCCTGCTATGTGGGAGATGCAGTCCAATCCCTAGATCGGAAAGATCCCCAGGAGGTAAAATGGCAACCCACCCCAGTGTTCTTGCCTGGGAAATCCCATGGATAGAGCAGCCTGGTGGGCTACAGTCTGTAGGGTCGCAACGAGTTGGACACAACTAAGTGGCTAAGCACATGTGCACACAACAGATACTCAAAAACTATTAAATAAAATTCAACATTTATTACAGATTGTTTAAAAATCTGGCAACAGAAATATACTCTTATAATAGCATTAGAAAAATGCTTTATGTGAAGCCAAGAGCAAGTTTCATTTTTTAATGGCAAAACACTACAAATGTGTTTCAGATTCTGTCATTTTTTTTTTTCCTTATCAATGCTGTCCTTTTTCTTTTAGCAATAGGATCCACAAAGTTTTACTTAGTTACACAGTAAAAGAAAAGAAAATAAGTTAACATTTTGTGTAATATGATTGCAGAACTTCATACTCCACAGGATGATTGAGAACTATTAAAAACTAAAACAATTTTATAAGATATTAATAAGACCTTATACTGGAATCTGTAGTTTTATTAACAGATCACTGTAGTTAAAAAAAGCAATACATAGGAAAATAAAATTAAATGTCTAGGAAACTACATCTAAATGAAAAAAAGAAATGGAACTTTATTTAGGAATAAAAAGTTGCATGAGAGTATGCTCTTAAGTGTAAGTGATATTAATATATCAGTTATCAACAAGTTAAAAAGAAATTCATCACTCTGAGTCACAAAGAGTTGGACACAATTGAGTGACTGAACTGAACTGAATCTAAATCTAAATCCCTATTAGAATTCCAATGGATATTTTAATCAATAAAAGTGTTCCTACATTAACACGGAACGATAAATGTGAAAAATTGTCTACACAGCCTCTGAAAAGAGAGGAAATAAAGTTGATATTTCTCTACCAAATATTAAATTGCAGTGACCTTGTGGCACTAATATAGGAATGGATTAGCAAAACAGAAGGATCAAATAAAAGGTCCTGATGTAGATAAAAGTCTCATGAAAACTAGGATAATTAGTATATATTAGATATGGGTTTCAAGTCTGTTAGAAAGACTGTACTTATAAGTATGATTGTATGTGTCTTATTGATATCTAGAAGCGCATGGTGCATTAAAAGATAGTAACTCTATCTGCCACTTACGTAGAAAACATTCTTTCCTAACACAAAACTTGCCTTTTAAATTAAATGAAGCACTGTTGATGTACAATCTTTGAAAATTGTTTGGGAGTCTAATCTACTTATCTGTCCCCTGACCAAATGTCATATCCATTCTTCCTTCTAGAGTGTGTCCTACACTGCCTGCTTCCTTTCTGGCCCTGAAAAATGCCGCTTTACCAGTTTTCTGTAGCATTTTTTTTCCCTTGAAATTTGTAAGAGTCTATTAAGCCCTTTTTCTTCAGGATTTAAACTCCTACATCTCTGGAAGATGAGGTGTAAGAACATCTCACAATATAAACATACTCAGATATCTTTCATTGTAAAGCAAACACATAAACCAACAACCAAAACACTTCCTCTCATAGTCCATTCACTCTCCCCCTTTAAATAACACCCTTCTTCTCTGATCCCCTACAAAGCTAATCACTTTGAGAAGACCATTTAAATCAGTGGTTACAAACTGAAAAAAAATAAAAAAGAAAGAGACTATATAGTTTCTGGTTCAATGAGTTATCAACCAGTTTTGTCAAGTGTATTAAAACAATTTGTCAGCAAAACAAGTGACATTGTCTGATTGTAAATCCCCTTTACAAAGCTGGTTGATGTGAAAACTATACAAAAAAGTAGCTGCTTGGTAGAGTCACTATTAATAGGGGCAAGTAGCAATGAACAGATCCAGAAGTTTTGTAAAAACTATGAATTCAGGGATTAATTGGGACAAAAACGCAGGAGCAACCACCTGAAGACCACTGTGGAAAGCCAGAGCAAAAGACCTGTTACCATGATTTGGGTCCATTCATAAGGAAAAAGAAAAACTGAAATATGAGAAAACAAAAATATTCTCCCATGGTGGTCTAAAAGCTTACACTGTATGATTTCTATTATTTTCAATTATTAAAGTGTGTTTTATGGCCTAGAATATAGTTTCTCTTAGTGAATGTTCCATATGAACATGAGAACAATGGATGGCCTACTATTTCTGGGAAGTATTCTATATGTATCATTTATATTTATTTGCTTGATGGTTTTTGAGTTCAACAATGTCTCTACTGATTTTCTGCCTGCTGGGTCTGTACATTATGGAGGTGCTGACATCTCTAATAATGGATTCATCTACTTCACTTTGCTGTTCGATCCATTTTTGCCTTATATATTTTGGTGCTTTGTTGTTGGATATATATGTATTAAGGATTAATATATATATAAATGTATATATTATGTATTTAAATTTTAATTTTTATATAATTTTTTAAAGTTATACTCTATAGTGATTTTGAAATATTGGCTATATTCCCCATTTATCAATATATAATAACATTCTTTATCCTTGACATTTTTCTTTGCTCTAGAATTTGTTGTCTACAATTAATATAACTTCTTCAGCTTTCTTTTAGATTATTGTTAATGTGGTAGATCTTTCTCCATTCCTTTACTTTCAATTTTTATGTGTCTTTATTTTGAAAGTAGGTTTCTTCTGAACAACAGAATCTTGTTTTATAATCTACTCAAACATCTGTTTTTAAAGTTGTTTTATTATCACTTAAAGTGATTATTAATGTATTTGGATGAATATTTGTTATATTTATCACTGTTTTTTACTTGTTATGTTGTTTTTTGTTTCTTTTTATTTTTTTCCTTTCTGGTTGTTTTCCAGTCTTTTTCTCCCTTCTCTGGTTTTTAACTGAGCAATTCATATGGTTACATTCTCTCCTTAACATATAAATTATACTTCTTTTTAAAAAAATGTTTTAGTGATTGTTATATAATTTGCAATATACCTATATAACTAACACAAGTCCACTTGCAAACAACACTGTGACACACCTCAGATAATATAAGTAACATCAATAGCATTCATCCCTCCCAACTTTTGTGTTATTGCTGTCCTCCATGTAACACTGAATACATTGTTCTGTTATTTTAAAACATATTATGTATCAGATAAATTAATAGGAAAAACAAATATGTGTTTGATCTTTACATATTCTTTTTCTAATGTTTCATTTTCTTCGGCGCTCAGCTTTCTTTATGGTCTAACCCTCACATTCATACATAACTACAGGAAAAACCATAGTTTTGACTAGACTGACCTTTGTTGGCAAAGTAATGCCTCTGCTTCTTAATGTGCTATCTAGGTTTGTCATAACTTTTCTTCCAAGGAGTAAGCATCTTTTAATTTCATGGCTGCAGTCACCATCTGCAGTGATTTTCTCTCAACACTTTTAAATATTCCTCTCTACTCTCTTTGCATGGTTTGCATGAGAAGTATTTTGTAATTCTTATCATTGCTCTTCAATAGTTAAAATTTTATTTCCTCTGCTTTCAAGTGTTTTTTAGAAAAATCTTTGAATTTCTGCTATTTAAATTTGATATGCCTAGGTATTGGTGTTTTTTTTTCCTTTCTTTGCACTTATCCTTCTTGATATTTTATGAGCTTCCTAGATCTGTGGTTTGGTATTTGACATTCATTTGGGGAAATTCTAAATCATTTTCACTTAAAATACTTCTCTTCCTTTTTTTCTCCTTCTGGTGGTATATTTACATATATGTTACACCTTTTATAGTTTCCCCATAGTTCTTAAATATTATTTTTTCAGTATTTTTTTTTCTCTTTTTAGTTTTGGAAGTTTCTACTGACGTGTCACTAACATGATTTTTTTTCCTCAGCCATGTCCAATCTACTAATGAACTTATCAAAGGCATTCCTCATGTCTGTTACACTGTTTTTGATCTCAAGTATTTAATTTTTTCTTTGATTTTGCATCTCTTTGCTTACATTGGCCATCTGTTCTTACATGCTGTCTACTTTATCCATTAGAGCCCTTAGCATGATAATCACAGCTTTATATCCTCCATCTGTAAATTCCAACAAGCCTGGCATATCTGAGTCTGGCTCTGATGCTCACTTTGTCTCTACAAACTGTTTTTTGCCTTTCAGTTGCCTTGTAACTTTTGTTTGTAAACTGAACATGACGTGTGAGGTAAAAGGAACTGAGGCAAGGTTTATTAATGACCAATAATCAGTAGGTCATTAGTGATGTTTTGGCAAGGAGTGTGTGGGAAGGTAAACATTCTCTCATTCCATGATTAGGTCTCAGTCTTTTTGTGAACCTGTGTCTCTGAGCTGTGATGTTTAAAGTGTCTCTCGGTGATTTTTTACAGCCTTAATTGGGACAAGCTGACAGATAGGTTGAGAACTGGATATTTCCCTTTCCCAGTGTATGAGGCTGGAGTGGGTTGGAGTTGGATGTTTCTCTGCCTACAGGTTGGTTGGGTCAGTCAGTCAGTTCAGTCACTCAGTTGTGTCCGACTCTTTGCAACCCCATGAATCACAGCACACCAGGCCTCCCTGTCCATCACCAACTCCCGGAGTTCACTCAGACTCACGTCCATCGAGTCCGTGATGCCATCCAGCCATCTTATCCTCAGTCGTCCCCTTCTCCTCCTGCCCCCAATCTCTCCCAGCATCAGAGTCTTTTCCAATGAGTCAACTCTTTGCATGAGGTGGCCAAAGTACTGCAGTTTCAGCTTTAGCATCATTCCTTCCAAAGAAATCCCAGGGCTGATCTCCTTCAGAATGGACTGGTTGGATAGGTTCTGGTAAGTGCATTTTTTTTTAAGGCATGTCTTGTTTAGGTCAGAATAGTCTATCTCAAAATGCTTGTTCCCCTCTCCCCATGCCAAAAATGCAAAGGAATTTTTCTTAACTCTTCACTATGAGAACCTGGTTGGAAACTGGAAGTAAAACTCACAAATAGGTGGTGATCTTTTTATGACTGGACCACTTGGAGTTTTTAACTTTCAGACTTATGCATACTAAGCTGTCAGTAATAGGCCTTATTACAATTTAGGTTTTTCTGCTTTAGCAGTGTTTCGCATGGAGTTTTCTGTTCATGGGTTTTGTTGTTTAGCCATTCAGTCATATCCGATTTACAACCCCATGGACTATATATAACCTGCAAGCTCCTCTGTCCATGGGATTTTCCAAGTAAGAATACTAGACTGGGTTGCTATTTCCTTCTCCAGGAGATCTTCCCCACCCAGGGATTGAACCTATGTCTCCTGCATTGGTAAGTAGATTCTTTACCACTGAGTCACCAGGGAAGCCTATTCATGGGTTTATGCTTCCAGAAATTATGATTCTCTGTAACCATCTATCCAATTTTAAAGACAGAAGTTTGCCCTGTGACCTAACTTTTCTGAAACAGCTAAGAAGCATTGTTGATTTTTAGTTTGTTCAGCTTTTTTTCTTACTGTTAGAATGAAGTGATGACTTACAAGTTTCATAGAAACTAGATTGGAAAGTGGAAAAGCTCTGTTTTTAAAAATAACACCTCTTCTTAATTTGCTAAGCATTTAAATCATGACTGTAAATTGATTGCTTTTGAATTATTTTTCTGCATCTATTGAAATAATTATGTATTATTTCTTTTAATTTCTTCATATGATAAATTGCATTGATTGCTTTTCAAAGGTTATATCAATCTTGCCTTCTTAGGATAAATCCTACTTGGTCAAAATACATTTGGATTTCAAGCACTAACAATTTGTTAGGGAATTTTAGCTTTATATTCATGAGAAATATTGGTGAATTTTTTCTGTAATGTCTTTTCTGATTGTTTTGCTGGACTCACAAACAAGGAGGGCAGTGATCCCTCCTTTTCTTTTTCAAAAATACTTGCATAATATTCATGTTATTTCTTCTTTAAATGTGCTCTTTTAGCAGAGGAGTTAATAAGAAATTTCATTTCTTTTTTAGAATTAGGGCTATTCAGATTGCAGCTTTTTCTTCTTATGTTAATTTTGGTTGGTTACATTTTTAAATAAATGTTTCCATTTCATATAAATTGTCATACATGTTATAAAAGTTTAAATGTGATCTCTTGTTATGCTTTCAATCACTATAACATCTGTGTTGATAAATCCTTTCAAAGCCTGATACTGGTAGTTTTTTGTTTTCTCTCCTATTTTTGTAATCAATCTACTAGAGATATATAAATTTTATTAATCTTTTTCTTCTGTTAATTTTCTCTGTTCCTGTCGTATATTTCTGTTGCTGCTATTATTCACTTACTTATTTCCACTTACTTCAAATTAATTTGATTTTGTCAAACTGAAGCCCTAGATCATTAATTTTAGGTCTTCTCGAACATAAGCATTGGTGTTGTATATTTCTGAATAAATACTGATTCAGTTTTATCTCTTATTATTTGATTTATAGGCCATATACTCTTTATGAATGTATTAGTTAATTTTATTTTCATTATTAGTGAATTTTATTAATGGCTTCCCAGGTGGCACCGTGGTAAAGAAACTGCCTGCCAGTGCAGGAGATGCAAGAGATGTGGGTTCAGTCCCTGGGTTGAGAAGATCCTCCAGAGAAGGAAATGGCAACCCACTGCAGTATTCTTGCCTGGAAAATTCCATGGACTGAGGAACCTGGCAGGCTACAGTCCAGGGGGGTCACAAAGAATCAGACATGACTGAGCATGCACACAAACATTATGATTACTTGTGAATTTTACTAGGGAATTATTACTAGTGATTTTTAGTTTAATTTCACTGTACTCAGAAACTATACTCCATATAGCTTTTATCTGTTTAAATATATTGATGTTTGTCTTTAAATTCCAACTTATTGTTATCAGTTTTAATTTTGCTTTGTCTGTTTATAATTTTAAAGTTAGTTTACATTCCCAATTTGAGTAAGTCTGTTACCAATCTCAGGACATAGTTACAGAATTAATTTTGCAAAACTAATACCCAAGTCATAAAAGGAGTCACATGAAACTTGAGAGAATACTGTCCCTTAACGTGGTAGGGAGAATGGGAATGGGGAATGAAGACTTACTGTTTAGTGGGGACAAAGTTTTAGTTTCAGAGAGTGAAAAATTCTGAAGATGGATGATAGTGAGAGTTCACAATAAATTGAATGTACTTAGTGCCACTGAAATATATAGTTAAATATGGTTAAAATAGTATGTTTTATATTATGTGACTTTTACCCAATAAAAGCACATTAAAAATTCTAAAAAGAAGAACACTGTCCCACTGACACTTCGTTCAGATTTTGATTCTCCTTCTACTGGTACTGTTTCTGAAATATCACATTGTAATTTTGTTATTGTCTAAATTAGCATGAGGTAGTGACTTTTTCATACAGAAAAAATTCATCCTAGCTACCAGAGTATTTTGAAGTTTGAATGTTCTTGACACTCAACATGTTCTCCTATATCTACATGAGCCATTTAGTACACCTACACATCCCATACACACTCCATGAAACCCCAGATGCTATTCTGAAATCAGCCTCAGGAAATGAAGAAAATGTTGCACACAATTATTTAATAGCCTGGAGAAGTTGCTCCAACAGTGACAGGTGAAAATAATTCTAGGAGGGATATAAGTCAAATTATTGTATATGTCCTAACTTTTCTTCAATGCATTGTCAGCTCTTAACTTGTAGTCATGTTGAAAAGACATTTTAGTCAAATTGATTTCTGAAGAAGTGGGCTTTTTATTAAGAGACCAGTCAACAGACCTTTGTTTCCAATTACTAAAGGCCAAGATTTGGGGACATGCAAGAGAAAAATGGCACTATCAGAAAACCACTGAGCAATGCAAGAAGTGATGAGATTTGGTGCAGAGCTATAGGAACTGGAGACAGAAATATTTACTAATATACAAATCTAATTTTTACTCCTAAGGTATTTGTTGTTGTACCCTACACATTTTCTTCATGGCTCTCATCAAAGTTTGTAATCATGTATGTGTATTTGTATGTGTGTATTGTATGTATGTCTATTCCAGGCTATATATGCTAAGAAGAGCAGATCCTGGATTTATCACGTCTGACCTATCTAGAACTAGTTGAGTGCCTAACACATATTAGACATTAAAATACTTATTGAAATTACACATCAGTAATTAAAGGAGTACATCAAGGCTATATATTGTCACCCTGCTTATTTAACTTCTATGCAGAGTACATCATGAGAAACGCTGGGCCGGAAGAAGCACAAGCTGGAATCAAGATTGCTGGGAGAAATATCAATAACCTCAGATATGCAGATGACACCACCCTTATGGCAGAAAGTGAAGAGGAACTAAAAAGTCTCTTGATGAAAATGAAAGAGGAGAGTGAAAAGGTTGGCTTGAAGCTCAACATTCAGAAAACTGAGATCATGGCATCTGGTCCCATCATTTCATGGCAAATAGATGGGGAAACAGTGGAAACAGTGTCAGACTTTATTTTGGGGGGGCTCCAAAATCATTGCAAATGGTGATTGCAGCCATGAAATTAAAAGATGCTTACTCCTTGGAAGGAAAGTTATGAGTAACCTAGATAGCATATTCAAAAGCAGAGATATTACTTTGCCAACAAAGGTCCATCTAGTCAAGGCTATGGTTTTTCCAGTGGTCATGTATGGATGTGAGAGTTGGACTGTGAAGAAAGCTGAGCACCAAAGGATTGATGCTTTTGAACTGTGGTGTTGGAGAAGATTCTTGAGAGTCCCTTGGACTGCAAGGAGATCCAACCAGTCCATTCTGAAGGAGAACAGCCCTGGATGTTCATTGGAAGGACTGATGCTGAGGCTGAAACTCCAGTACTTTGGCCACCTCATGCGAAGAGTTGACTCATTGGAAAAGACTCTCATGCTGGGAGGGATTTGGGACAGGAGGAGAAGGGAACGACAGAGGATGCGATGGCTGGATGGCATCACCGACTCAATGGATGTGAGTCTGAGTGAACTCCGGGAGTTGGTGATGGACAGGGAGGCATGGCGTGCTGCAATTTATGGGGTCGCAAAGAGACGGACACGACAGAGAGACTGAACTGAATTTCCCTGTCTAGTAGCCTCTATACTATAGAACACATTTTCCAAAGAAATTCTAATATTCTCTAAAAGGGCAGACTACATTGTCCAGAGACCACCATTTCGTAAAGGAGAAACCTGGGCAAGGAGGAAAACACAGAGAATAGTTGTGATTATAGGAAAGTTGGAATATTTTAATAATATATTACAATGATAAGGAAATAAGGAGAGGTAGCTGTCAGCAGGAACCTTTGATATCTTTGGTTTAAAAATATTAATCTTCCTAATATTATCCAATATATTGGATATATAAATGTAAAGGAAATATCAATAAGGATGAGGAATTTGAATTGTAGTTGGAGCTGGGACTAATATCAGCAATGCAGTCATATTTTAATAAATGAAAGTGGCTCAATCAGGTCCAACTCTTTGCGACCTCATGGTCTATATAGTCCATGTAATTCTCCAGGCCAGAATACTGGAGTGGGTAGCCTATCCCTTCTCCAGCAGATCTTCCCCACCCAGGAATTGAACCAGGGTGTCCTGCATTGCAGGCAGATTCTTTACCAACTGAGCTATCAGGGAAGCCCCTAATTATGAATCGTTGCAAATGTGAGCAAATGAGCCAGCACTGAGAATGAAAACAGAAATGAATAAGATTGATCAATCAATCAAGTGATTGATCTTAGGCTTGGTAAGTACTAAGAATTATAAAGCTTGAAAAGAAGACAAAGCAACAAAGAAATTAAAGCTAGCATTATTATTTTACTCATTTTCTGCCTTGATATTGTTAATGTTTAGGTAAAGAAGTCAATTTTTATCTCTGGAAATTTCTATTTCAGCTGGCAATAAAATAAAACAATCTTCCAAAATCAAGAATATGAAAAGTGAATCTTTAAAGAAATCTGCAAGTCTTACTTTTCTTACTCTTCCTCCCCTCTCTATCACATAATTAGTTTTTATAGCATTAAGAAGATTGGTAGAAGAGGAAGCGTCTATAATCCTGAAAGAAAAATGTTTTACAAAATTTAGACTCCAGGGAAGTTTCCCTGAAAAAAAAAAAAATAAATAAAATCTACTTTTATCAGAGATTTGTCTGTATATGTGCATAAGTCTGTACTTTTTCACTTATAATTTTCACATTTTTCTATGATCTGCAAGCTTCATATTTTCAAGAGTGTAATACAAATCAGAAGCATGAGAAATGCTTAGTTAGCTGAAGATTTGTTGCTCAAATGTGTCATTTTAGGAATCTAAATTGAGTAAGTAGGAAAGGAAAAACTTTAGCAAAAGGAATCAAGCAGACAGTAGCTATTTTCAGGTTTCATTTGTCAAACTGATGCAAAATTGTCACTACAAATAAATGCCTAAAAAAGAAGATACTTTAGTAAGTTTAGCAAGTCATTTCACTGTTCTGAGATGTCAACTCTAAAACCCCATGGCCTTAGGAGTCATTGAGAAATTTGCTTAGGGGTGAAAAAAATGCTTAAAATATTTCTATTCTGTGACATTGGAAGGGTGTCAAACATTCAGATAACAAATAATGAAAAGTTTAATCACACTCATTCAGAAAGGTGCATTCTTTGAATTCTCTCCAAAAGTCACGTTAATCAAAGTAGGGATTAGAAATACTAAATTTAGTTGAAATACAAACTTCCTAATGAAAGTTCCGGACCAAGACTCATTCAGGTGACACAAAAATTTGAAGGACATCTTAAAGGGAGACTAAAGCATTGTTGAAAGAGTTCTATATTTAAGCTGTACACAGATTTTTATTTGTATTTAAGGATACATGTCTTTACTCTGAAGAGTTAAGATTACAAGAATAGTTTTGTTGAGGAGAATTGCTTTTGATTCATTTTACACTATAACAACTTAGTACAAATGATGCTTGTACTTAAGAAAAATAAGGGTTTCCCTCTATAACTCTGACACCTGCCTTTTTTACCTTCCCCCATAGTATCAAACTCTTAATGACAGTCACTGCAATTGCTGACAAATCAATTTAAAGAAATACTCCAGCATTATCCTTATCAACAGTTGCAGAAACAGTAGAGAAAATCTGTCACTTGGTCAAGAAGTTTGGATTCACAAGCAAGATAGAAGCAGGCTTGCAAAGTCAAAATAATAAGACAGATGAGAGCTGCTATTATAAAAATAATGGAATAAAGAAGAGATGAATATCTAATTTTCTAAATGTTTATTTGCTGTTAGTAACATTTTTATATATACCAAAATAATAGATGGTCATTGTAAAACTTTTGGAAACTAAAAACTATGTAAAGGAGAGTATTCTAAAATCACATGTAATTCTATTATTTAATATTTGAAGATTGTTTTTATATGTTCTGTATAGTTGGTAGCATACTATATATACAAGTCTATATTCTTTTAATGTCATGAATATGTACATGTTCACAAAATCACTTTGTTACTATGATCCCAATGACCCAACAGTTTATCAACCACAAATGAACTATGTCATACAATAAGAATAGTAATTTAAACCAAAGGAAGTATTTCAATAAAATTTCCTGATCCTCATTACTTTTTATTTTGTGTGTGAAAGTACTTATTTTCTCCCGTATGAAGTGGTTAAAGATTAGAATGAGAGTTAAATCAGTCAATTGTGCTTATCTCAAGCTTAACTGCTGAAACATTTATGAACTCTTTAAGCTCAGAATTGTATGAAATAGAATTTGAGCAAATTTCCAACTTCTATTGACTTCTAATAGACACTGTCATCTTTTATTAAGTGTTTTCCCTACTCCATCTTAGACACCATTCCTCAAGGAGGCTTCAAGATAAATGTACATTAACTTTACACTGGCACACATTCAAATATTTGGGAGAAATTTACTTAACTGAATTGTGATTCAGAGCCTGTACAATGAAAATCATATTGCTAGAAAGTACTTTTAAAGCCTAGATCACAGCATCTGGAAGGTCACACTCTAATAACAGAAAACAGATAAACCAATCAAATGCTTATGAAGATATGAGGTTACAAAATGATACCAACTATATTTAGGCATACAAGAAAATGAGCTTTAAAAATGGTTCTGTTTCTGAGCTCACAAATCCCTATCTGCTTCAGGAAAGGAAGTAGGTGGAAAAACAAGTAAATTTTAGTATAATTTGGTAAACTCAGTCCAAGATTCACCTAAGCACTCCTTTAAGGTAAATACTTTTTTTTTTAACTTGGATTTTCCTAAACTGTCTGGAACCTCTCTTAGATTATTTTAATGATGACATATGAATATGTTCAAAGATGGTGTGTGATTGAAAAGTTTTGATGATGCAGAAAAGAGGTTGAATCACCAAAGTGCCCTGGTGTTTGTTCTGTCTTGCCATTGATTTCTGTGGCAATACCCTGATTGCCAGTTGAGTCTTGAAAACCAATCAATCTAACTCTTGCTCTCTCCCCACTTCTCCTTCTTTATCCATCTCATTCTCTCTTCCTGTCCAAAAGTAGCATTCAGGATTATTGTCTTGATGGGAAAGTTATAGGTTTAATGCACTCATCTCAACACCATGTTCTCAGATTCAATAAATGCTCAAAAATTCTGTCCTTCAATGACTCAAATGCGAATAGGGAAAAAAGAGCTTAGAAGATGGACAGCTTGATGTTTAGGAATGTGTGTTCCATGGAAGCAGGACTTAAGTTATGCACTGATCCTGGATATCTTCCTGACAACTCTTGCACCAAGCCTTCTGAGATCTCTCTGCTTTTCCTAGACTACTCATCACCACTTGGGGAGCTGTTTCTTTATTTGCCTCCACATCTCAAGTGGTTTACTCTCAATAAGTTTTATAAGGGAGACAATATGTGTGATGTTTAAAAAGCAGACCCTGGTCTCAGATAACCAGAGTTCAAGTACAATCATTAACACTGCCAGTAAGTTTGAATAACTTTGGGAAAGTTACTTTACCTTTTTAGGTTAAGTTTTCTCCCCTTCAAAAACAGAAAACAATAGTAATCTCACAAGATTATTGAAACCATAAATAAGGTGATAGTTTTAAAATATATACACAATGCACAGTTTGAGTCTTATAAACCCTCAAAATGTGGTAGATGTTTTAACTATTACTTTTGAGAAGTACTGTGATAACTAAGGTGTTCCTTAGGTCATTCTTATATCAGTGAAGTAAATGATTGTATATTATTGAACCAAAGAATTATAACTGTGGAAAATACAATGAAGTACTGTAAAGAGCTCATCCAAGTAGGAACTTGGATTATTGAGATCTTTCCTCTTTTCTCATGTAAGCATTTAATGCTGTTATGCCTCTGAGAACTGCTCTAACTTGTCCTGAACATTTTGATAACACTGCATTTTTATTTTCAGTCATTTTTAATTGAGTTATAATTGACATACAATATTATTCTAGTTTCAGGTATATACCAGTGATTTGATGTTTTTATACATTACAGAGTGATCACTGTGATGTCTAGCTACAATTTGGAATTATAATAATATTATTTACTATATTCTCTTTGTTTTACATTATATCCCAGTTATTTATTTTAGAGCTGAAAGTTTTCACTTCCTAAACCCCTTTACCTATACCACTTATCTTCCCATCCACTCCCTTCTGACAACACTAGTCTTTAATTTGGTTTCTGTTTTTCCTGGTTTGTCCATTTGCTTTTTTAGATTCCACAGAAGATTAAAATCATAAAGTATTTGTCTTTGTCCGACTTATTTCATTTACCATAATACCCTCTAGGTCCATCTACGCAGTTGCAAATAGCAAAATTCAGTTCTTTTTCTTGGCTAATATTCTACTGTATGTATGTATACAACTGCTGGGGGCCAGCATGAGGAACTCCGCCCATGGCAAAGGTCATGAGGAAGGAGGCTTGGCATACGCAAAGGCGTGATCAAGCCTCAGGAAACCCCCTGTTCCCGAGCATCTACCCCCAAAACCAAGAGTCTGTTTTATGCTCTCACCTACACCTCTGACTTTATGGGGGGCTCTCCCCCATAACCATTTCTCTCGGAGAAGGAGTTAACTTGCAGCTCCAGTTGATAAAATTCCTGGGCATGACAAGAGTGTTTCAGCTTACAGACTCCTCTGAAGGTTATCTAGCCTGCCTGTATAGGTTCGTCTGGCCAAATGTGATTATTTACAGCCTCCCAACAGCGAGAGGCATGAGATGTTTTAGACTTACTAAAGGCAGATTCTTTTGGGAAGTTAGAATTTATTAGTATAGTGGATTGATTAGGAATTGTATTGGTGAAGGGTTTTTCATTTGTTGTGCCAATAATTGCTTCTAATTCCCTGCCCTTATAATGAATATAACTAGCATATAAGAGAAATAAGTATTAACCTTTAAGATTAATCATGTTAACCTTGGGTTAGATAAATTCCTTTGATTGTAACTCATTACACCCTTACCCTATAGGAATGTGACTTTATCTGGAGGGTGGTGCCTGGTTTAAGAAAAAACACCCTTGGAAAAAAGAGTTTTTTGGTTATCAGAAAGAGAGGGTCATGAAGTGTCAGCAGGCCTCATGGCCAGAAGATGACGTTGAAACCCCTAAGACCTTTTTTTATGTAAAGCACCTGATTTTGATAAAGGTCAGGACTGCTGACCCCCACGTGACTCTGTATTCATCCCTATGTGTAAAAAAGGTATATAAGCAAACCTAAAAATAAAGAAAATGGGATCAGTTTCCGGAAAGGCTGATTCCCCCCGTGTCGTTCTTTCTTTCTCCTTCTGGCTAAATCTCCATCTGGGAAGTGGGTACTCACCAAGCCTACTAATTATGCCTGGGCTTCTAAGATCAGACCAGGGAGGCCTCAGTGCCTCCTCCTCTCCTTCGGGAGAACAGTAAGACGCCTGTGACCTACGTAGGTGGTGATTGGTATTCCACATAAATCAAGTTATTCAGCCTTCTTTTCTCCATCTAAACTTTCCTACTATACTATTATTTCCTAATCTAATCTTATATTCCTAAAAGTGTTTTCTCGCCGACTCCGTCTCCACCTTCGAATCACCCTGGATCCACCGGGGCTGGACCCCGGCATACAACCATCCACACACATACTCACATCTTCTTTATCCATTCATTATTGATGGAAAATTATGTTCCCCATTTAGCTCTACTTTTTTAAAAAAATTCATTTGAGTTTTCCTCTGTGATCCATGGGCTACTTAGAAGCATGTTTAATTTCCATATGATGTGAAGTTTGCCTATCATTTTTCTATTATTTATTTCTAGTTTAATTTCATTGTTATAGAGAATATACGCCAAATGACAAATTCTTTTAAACTGGATGAGTTTTGTTTTATAGACTAGAATCTGATCTATCTTGGTGAAGGTGCTGCTGTTCTTTAGTGTTCTATATACGTCTATTGGATCCTGTTGGTTGATTGTACTATTCAAATCTTCTGACTAGTAGTTCTGTCAACTGTTGAGAGGAGACTATTGAAGTCTTCAGCTGTATGATTATGGATCTGTGTATTTTTCCTTTTAGATCTACAAGGCTTTGCTTCACATATTTGAAGGCTTTATTTGGTGTGTAA
This sequence comes from Aepyceros melampus, assembly GCA_006408695.1. NCBI lineage: Eukaryota > Metazoa > Chordata > Mammalia > Artiodactyla > Bovidae > Aepyceros > Aepyceros melampus. The sequence goes on from SJXQ01006112.1 coordinate 240,758, forward strand.
CATACTTAGAATCTGTATGCTTCGTGATGGTTTGATCTTTTTTGTCTTTACATTATATTCTTATCTCTTGTAACTTTATTGACTTTTAAATCTACTTAAAAGTCTACTTTAAGTCTACTTTGTAAGATATTAACATAGCCATTGCTGTTTTATTTATTAATGGTTGTTTCATTTATTAATGGTTGCTTATCTTATTCAATCATTTTACTTTCAACATATTTATACATTTGAATTCAAAGTTAATTTCTTTTAAGCAGCATATAATTGAGTCATTTTATAAGTTCACTCTGGAAGTCTCTTATCTTTAAATTGGTATGTTTAAACCTTTTACTTTCAAAGTAATTATTTGTATATTATCACTTAAATCTGACATTTTATTACTTTTGAATCATCAGTTCAGTTCAGTCGCGCAGTCGTGTCCAACTCTTTGCCACCCCATGAATGCGAGCACGCCAGGCCTCCCTGTCTATCACCAACTCCCGGAGTTCACTCAGACTCATGTCCATCGAGTCAGTGATGCCATCCTGCCATCTCAGCCTCTGTCATCCCCTTCTCCTCCTGCCCCCAATCCCTCCCAGCATCAGAGTCTTTTCCAATGAGTCAACTCTT
>SJXQ01006112.1:243152-337380 GCA_006408695.1 Aepyceros melampus
GCATTCTTTGGCATTGCCTTTCTTTGGAATTGGGATGAAAACTGACCTTTTCCAGTCCTGTGGCCACTGCTGAGTTTTCCAGATTTGCTGGCAAATTGAGTGCAGCACTTTCACAGCATCATCTTTCAGGATTTGAAACAGCTCAACGGGAATTCCATCACCTCCACTAGCTTTGTTCGTAGTGATGCTTTCTAAGGCCCACTTGACTTCACATTCCAAGATGTCTGGCTCTAGATTAGTCAACACATCATCATGATTATCTGGGTCATGAAGATCTTTTTTGTACAGTTCTTCCGTGTATTCTTGCCACCTCTTCTTAATATCTTCTGCTTCTGTTAGGTCCAGACCATTTCTGTCCTTTATCGAGCCCATCCTTGCATGAAATATTCTCTTGGTATCTCTAATTTTCTTGAAGAGATCTCTAGTCTTTCCCATTCTGTTCTTTTCCTGTATTTCTTTGCATTGATCGCTGAAGAAGGCTTTCTTATCTCTTCTTGCTATTCTTTGGAACTCTGCATTCAGATGCTTATATCTTTCCTTTTCTCCTTTGCTTTTTGAATCATAAACATACATTATCTGCCAAACCTTGGTATTTGTAGATGGAGATAAGTGAATGGAAAACAAGTATGAGTTCACATTATGTGGTCAGAAATTTAAAAGAAAAAATTTTCAAAGAAATAGTTTAATAATTTCCCATAGCTGATGAAGGGCCTCCCTGGTGGCTCAGCTGGTAAAGAATCTGCCTGCAATGTGGGAGACCTGGGTTCAATCCCTGGGTTGGGAAAATCCCCTGGAGAAAGGAAAGGCTACCCACTCCAGTGTTCTGGCCTGGAGAATTCCATGGCCTATATAGTCCATGGGGTTGCAAAGAGTTGGACACCACTGAGCGATTTTCACTTTCACAGCTGATGAAAACATGAGTCTTCATATTGAAATAACTTGGTAGTTATAAATGAATGACTTAAAAAATGATCTATCATAAATATATTTTCATCATATTTTACAATCACAAGGATTAAGGAAATATCCTAGTAACTCCCAGAAAGCAAAACCAATATAACAAAAAAGAATGATAATTAGACAGGCATCATATTTTTCAGCAATAAAATCGGATATTAGAAGACAACTAAAGACATCTCCAAATTTCTCAGGGAATATTATTTTCATTCTGAAATATTTTTACTGAGCAACAGTATTGTTCAAATGTGAAGACAAATATATTTCAGATATAAGATGACTCAGGAAGTTTATCTCTTATTCAATACACCTGAAGAAGTTTATTGAAACAGAATACAAATTAAACAAAGAAGAAAATAGAAGACATAGGATAAAGTAAGCACTATTTCTTATTGTTAGAATATTCTTATTCTTAAGAATATTAAGTAAGAATATTGTTATTCTTATTCCTTCTTATTGGAAGGAAATTTGACATGATTATAGCCTCCAGATAACTAACTTTAATGCAAACTCGAAGTAAACAGAAGATAAATATCACCATCACTGCAAGCAAGAAAGGCTGCACAGAAAAGGGACTTTCACTTACTACTCTTACTGGTACGGTAAGAGCCTAGGTAATTCTTATCACTGTTGCAGTACTATTTTATCTCAAATAGTTAATGTTTCTTCCTATCAGCAGGCAAACACTTCTCCCTTGGGTAAATACTTTGGGGATCATCTTGATGATGAGTCTAGGAAACACTGCCCTATCTTCCTATAAATGGAAACACTCTAATATTGTTATGGCCTTAGAGATTCAGAATGGCCTTAGAGATTCAGAACTCTTTTATACATCTGTTTTAAGAGTGAGTGTCTAATGTAATGATTAGACAGTTTATCAGATAATCAAGTTAAAACATACACACACACTCAACAGATGCTTGAAAATAATCCCAACAGATTGAAAGATTACAGTTAAAAGTTTCCTGTTTATTTGCCATGCCAGAAAATTTATTCTTTTCCACTGAAAATAAAGACAAGTTTATTAGGAGATTTCTCACACACTCATCAAACAGCAGATAGAAATTCATTGAACTCCAGTCTATTTTTTTTTAATGTTTCTTTTTTTTAAATTAATTTTTATTTTTTAGTTTGTTTTGCTTTACAACACTGTATTCATTTTGCTATACATTGACATGAATCAGCCACGAGTGTAGCCACGAGTTCATGAACTCCAGTCTTTAAATGCTCTTATACGTCCTCTCTGGCAGCTAAAACATCCCTTATCCTATCACATGACTTTTGATTTCAAACATTGTACCAACTTTTCTAACACTTTGCGTAGCATGACTTAAATTAGACTAAAGGTTGTTTGCTATTCCTTTTTTACTTGCTTACTAAATAGTTTTGAGGGCACAGGAAAGTTCTATCCTGAATAATTCTTTTAATATGTAGTAGAATGCTTGGAGAAACCACTTGAGACAGGATTTTTGCAGGGTCTACCTACTGTACAACTTCTAAAAAGTTTAATTTATTAGTTGTAGAGGCATTTTCCAGAGTAGAGCCACATGTCAGTCCCCCAAGTGAAGATTAGCTGTGCTACGCTCATTAAAGCTAATGTAGGTGACACAGTTACATCACATTGTACTGAAAATACTTAGAGGCACTTAAGGGCCCTTAGTTTGTAAACTGGGCAACAGGGATGGAAGTGCTTATGGGAGCTGCACTTCACGGAGAGTAGATATTTAGTTTAGACATGATGCATATAAACAACCTCCCCTATGGATTATCAATAGAAAGAGTAAAATTAGAGCTTGCAAGATAGAAGCTGTATTCAGTCTAAAAACAGATATGTATGTCTCTCTTTTCATATATGGGTCATTTAATACTTCTTAATTTTTCTGTTTCATTTTTCCAAAGAAATGAAGATATTGGTAGGTACTACTTCTGCCTTAAATGAAATCACTGGAAAGATTTCTATTTGCTTTCCAAAAAAAAGATTTTAAAATGTTTCCGTTGTATTCTATATGCATGTTTTATTTTTGAATCTAGATTGTCAATTGTTTCTAAGCAATAAAAATAAGAACTGTAATTTACAGCATTTAGTATAATATCTTGACACCTACTAAAGTTACCTATCTGCAAAATTAAGCCCCATTTATTACATGAAAGTAATAAGGTCTGTGGATATCTAAAATTACAAACCATTTTTCAGTAAAAGTACCTATGAAAGAATATTAAAAATAACGTTTGTAGCAGACAAAGTCAGGACTTATCCAAATTTCTTTGAGTCTCTTTTACCATTTCTATACATGCTACCCTCAAATTTGATGTGCTTTTATTACCAAAGGCATTTTTATTTCTGAGTAACATTCTAGGGCATATATATACTACAGTTTTTTAAATCATTCAATAGTTGAAGGATATCTGGGGTGATTCTAATTTTCAGTTATTACAAATAAACCTTCTATCAACATTAATATATAAGTTTTTTGTGAATACAAGTTTTCATTTATCTGGGATAAATGCCCCAGAGTTCAGTTGCTGGGTCTTGCTATAGTTGTATATGTCAGGCAATGGATGAACAGACTGGGATGCATTTATGTAATGGAAACTGTTCAAGAATATAAAGGAACAGATAAAAATGGGAGGGAAAAAAAAAACTTGATCTCCTAAATGTATACATTGTATGACTCTATTTATATGATGTTATAAAACAACACAAATTTACAGTGATGAGGAAAAGATGAGTAGTTGCAGATGGGGTGGGTCTGAGGAGGTACCTATAAGGGGCAAAATGAGATATTCTGGAGCGACGGGAGAGTGCTCCATATGTTGATTGTGGTGCTAGTTACATGACTGCTTGCCTGTCACAACTATATGTCTGCGGTGTTGGTTACATAGTGTATGTCTTTATATACTATGGATGAATTTTATATAATTAATCATTAAAACATAAAGGAGAGTGTTATATATAAATAATAATTAAAAAATAAAGGAGAATATGACTTATGTTTGATACTCTACCTGAAAACTTTAGGTTGAAATCTAGGCAATGGCATTTTCATCTCTTATTTTGAAATAATTATAAATTTACAGGAAGCTGCAAAAGAGAAAATACCCAGGGAGGCCCTGTGTGCTCCTCATGCAGTTGCCACCAGTGGCAACATCTTGCATCACTGTTTGTGCTTTGTTGCTCAGTTGTGTTGACTCTTTGTGACCCAATAGACTGTAGCCCACCAAGCTCCTCTGTCCATAGGATTTTCCAGGCAAGAATATGGGAATGAGTTGCCATTCCCTTTTCCAGGGGATCTTCCCAGCCCAAGGATTGAATGCAGGTCTCTGACACTACAGGCCGTCTGAGCCACCAGGAAGTTGCACAATTCATAAAGCTTATTCAGATTTTGCCAGCTTTATGTGCACTTTTGTGTATGTGTACAATTCTATGCAGTTCACACAGTGTCACACATGTTGATTTGATGTTGATGTGATCACCACCACAATCAAAAGCAAAGTTCTTCCATTATTTCTAGGATCCACTGTGCTACCCCTCCATAGTTACTGCTTCTTCCCCCTCATCCTTAACATCTGGCAACTACTAATCTGTTGTCTGTCTCTGTATATTTGATTTAAAATGTTACATAAGTGGAAATAAAGTACATGATAATGAGTTTTGAAAAAAAAATGCCCTCAACCCAGAAATAAATCCATGCACCAGTTAATCTTCAACAAAGGGGGCAAGAATATACCACAGAGAAAAGACAGTCTCTTTAGCAAGTGGTATTGAAAAAACTGGATAGGTGCATGTAAATCAATGAAGTTAGAATACTCTCTTATACCACACCGGAGAAGGCAATGGCAACCCACTCCAGTACTCTTGCCTGGAAAATCCCATAGACGGAGGAGCCTAGTGGGCTGCAGTCCATGGGGTTGCACAGAGTCAGACACGATTGAAGTGACTTAGCAGCAGCAGTTTATATCACACACAAAAATAAACTCAAAAATGACTTAAAGAGTTCAATAAAAGATATAATACCATAAAACTTCTAGAAGAGAACATAGGCAAAACATTATCTAACATAAATTGTAGCAATGTTTTCTTAGGTCAGTCTTTCAAGGCAATAGAAGTAAAAGCAAAAATAAACAAAGGGATCTAACCAAACTTATAAACTTTTGCATATCAAAGGAAACCATAAACAAACAAAAAGACAATCTATGGAGTAGGGAGAAAGTATTTCCAAATGATGTAACCAACATGAGATTAATTTCCAAAATATAGAAACAGCTCATACAGCTCAATATCCAAAACCCCTAAACAACCCAATCAAAAAGTGGACAGAAGTTCTAAACAGACATTTCTTCAAAGAAGACATACAGATGGCCAATAGGCACATGAAAAGATGCGCAACTGGCTAATTATTGAAGAAGCGCAAGGCAAAACTGAAATGAAATATCACCTCACTTTGGTCAGAATGGCCATCATTTGAAAGTCTACAAATAATAAATTCTGCAGATGGTGTGGAAAAAGGGGAATCCTCCTCTGTTGTTTATGGGAACGTGGATCGGTATAGCCACTATGGAAAACAGTATGGAGTTTCCTTAAAAAACTGAAAAAAGAGCTGCCACGTGATCCAACAGTCCCACTCCTGGTTGTGATCTGGAAGATAGTCTAATTTGAAAAAAATACATGCACTCCAGTGTTCAAAGCAGGACTATTTACATCAGCCAAGACATGAAAGCAACCTAAATGTCTTTGACAGAGGAATGGATAAAGAAGCTGTGGTACATAAATATAATGGAATACTACTTAGCCATAAAAAGAATGAAATAATGCCATTTGGAGCAACATGGATAGAGTTAAAGATTATCATGTTAAGCGACCTCATACCCAGAAAGAGAAAGAGAGTTACCATATATGATAAGTTATATGTGAAATCTAAAATATGATACAAGTAAAATTATTTACAAAACAGAAATGGACTCACAGACATAGAAGACACACTTATGGTTACCAAAGGGGAAAAGTGATCAAGGAGGGGGAAATTAGGAGTTTCGGATGTCCAGATACAAACTACTATATATAAAATAGGTCAACAACAAGGGCCTATTTTATAGTATAGGGAACTATACTCAATACTCTGTTATACCATAATGGAAAGAATATGAAAAAGAATCACTTTGCTGTACATTAGAAGCAAATAATATTGTAAATCAACTAAACTTAAATTTTTAAAAATGCTCTCTTGTTAATGCTAATGTTCTGCCAAAATTTGAGAGCCTACATAAATTTTAAACCTTCTCAATTTGTTTCCCATATTACATCATCTTAAAAATATCTTCTTCTCAGGGCTGGGCTAGGGACATTAATAGTTTTAGTTTACTCTAATTTACTCTATTGCATTTGGCCTTTATTTTTCCTGACTTCCCACTTGACATTCAGAGTACTAACAGAACTTTTTTCTAAAGGAAATGGCATCTGCCATGCAACAGGAATTCAATATTCAATTTGAATAAACACACATCTTTGTTCACATTTCTATTTATATTATCAGAAGTAGAATTTCTGGCTTAATAGATATATCTATTGAGCCAGTGTGTGTGTGTGTGTGTGTGTGTGTGTGTGTGTATTTAAAACTCCTGATTCATGTTACCAAAGAGGTCTTTATACAGACTGGACACATTTCACCCAGATCAAGAGTAAACTGGTAATGCCTATCTCCTCTGACTGACTTTTCCTTCACCTACATTGTGAAAGATATATTTTTAATTGCTTTTGGCCACATCAATTTTATAGCCAAGACAAGTGCATTTTACTATTTTATCATTCATTTAGTCTCTATCTCTAGCTTTTGAATTGTACATTTAAGTCTTCAGTTATTTATCTAATAGGACAATTTTAATTTTAAAAGTATATAAGTATAGTTTATTTAAGAAAGATGTTAATAATTTTCTTGCAACAGTGTAGTAAAATTACACTTCATCCCCACTCCCAGTTAAGAGTTGATTCCCTTTTAATAAAATTATCTCATCAGTCAAAGCTTATAGACATACTATACATAAGCAAAGTACACTTTTAATAAAATTAATGCATACTTATTAGCTACAACTCAGAGACACTATACCTGTCAGGATATGTAATCAAGAACAACAGAGAAATAAACATGATCTTAACGACACTATACCTGTCAGGATATGTAATCAAGAACAACAGAGAAATAAACATGACCTTAACTGATCCTGTTTTTAGTTAACTTGAAAACACACACGCATACATCTCCATACATGCACACACACAGCTTTTAAGTAATATAATATTTCCAATCAGAATTCAGTTATTTCCCCAGATGTGGGAAAACTGCTATCATAAATGCAATATTGTATGTTAATTTTTGTCTTTAAGGATAAAGGGGTAAAAGGATCTTTTACCCTTCTCAATTAATTACTCAGTGGTAATAGGATCAGTGTCTTAAAAAGATTAATAGCATCATGGTAGTTTTCCTTTTGCAGTAGTAAAATATCCTACTCCAAGGGCAATGAGATAAACTGAAAGTTTTAAGAGATAAGATCCAAGATTTTCTTAAATGATGGAAAAATAATCTCTCCACACACAGTTTTATACCAACACTGAAACCTTAACACTTTAGCAAAGAAATTAAGATCTCTCATTGTTTCCTCAGGCAACTGAAGTAAGTGTTATCTTTTAGTCCTTTTATTATTGGAATAGATTACCTGATCACTCAGAAGCTTTGAATATCTTCTAGAAACTTTCACATTTGGCAATTTCTCATTTCATGTATATATAAAAATGTTCTTGATTTCTTAAAGTTCCCTTCTACTAGTCCTGGGCTATAAGGATCTATCTATCAGTTCAGTTCAGTCGCTCAGTCGTGTCCGACTCTTTGAGACCCCATAAATCGCACCACACCAGGCCATCCTGTCCATCACCAACTCCTGGGGTTCACCTAAACTCATGTCCATCGAGTTGGTGATGCCATCCTCTGTCTTCCCCTTCTCCTCCTGCCCCCAATCCCTCCCAGCATCAGTGTCTTTTCCAATGAGTCAATTCTTCCCATCAGGTGGCCAAAGTATTGGAGTTTTAGCCTCAGTGTCAGTCCCTCCAATGAACACCCAGGACTGGTCTCCTTTAGGATGTATAATATGCCAAAAGACTGAGTTTTAAATTATGTTTTTATATAACAGAAAAGTATACTTTTTTACAATGCTGCATAATTTATTGAACTCCTGGTGCTGAGTTACACAGATAAACAAGACAGACCCAGGCTCTGCCCTAAGGAGCTCACATTCTAGTGTCTCTCGGACAATAAACAAATGATGACCAGAGTTCATCGTGGTGTTATGAAAGCAACGCACCAGAGGCCAGGGAACAGACACTACAGCTACCTGAAACTACAAGCAAGGAGCAGTCTGTGCCTTGATCAGGAACTCACTCTTCCCCATAAAAAACTGAGACGGAAAATATAAAATCATGTCTGTAATTTTTATGCACACATCTTTTGTAAAAATAGTTTTGAATTTATTTAGTATCCCTTTCAGAAGCATTCAGTTAACAAACCTCTTAGTGTTGTTATAGTAAATTCAATTTTACCTATATGCTTGAATGGTTCCTATTAAGAAACACACAGAATTATGTTTTTGCTTTGGCTCCCTGGCAGAACAAAGCTACATTTGCTATTCTAATGAAGCAATTACCTTTAGCTTACTTTTTTCTGATATAATGTACTGATCTGTCTCTACCACCCAATCAGATTTCACCATCACTAAAAACCATACATGCCACTTACAACTCACCATTCTAAATTGAATCCCGTGGTTCATGTTGCTTAGGTCATGCTTGATGAGATGTCCTATACTCCATAGTTCTAAGGAAGAAAGAGAACGCTCCTGTCCAGTCTTCTGCATGTACAGTTAGATTGGACCTTCTCATTGCCTCAATTTAGCCCTTAGTTCTATTATTCTGTATGTAGTCCTTTGAGAGTCAGTACTGCTTCATGGCTCAGAGTGTGGACTTCAGAGCTCACTGCCTTGTTTTAAATCTCAAATGGCCACTTGCCAGCTTCTTACCATAGCAAGCAGTCTAACTTCTCAGAGCCTCAATTTCCTCTTTAAGAAAATGAAATCACAGTGTTGCTGTGGGATATATGAGATGACTCCTGTGAATTATTTAGAATCATCCCTCAACACACTTAAAACATTCAGTATGTGTTAGTGGTATTTATTGTTCTCCATTCATGTCATATATGATGCTATGCTGGATTTATTTGAAATACTTTGGTACAGACAATCTGTCATTACATATGTACGTGGAAGCCACACTTTTAGATAATTTATTTGCATGTATCAGAAATTCAGCAGACAATGGACTTAGCTACAAGCCTGAGGCAGCTACTTTAGAAATTGCAGCTCTCCTGGTCATCATCTGAGAAGCTTGCGTATTAGCATATTATGTTACAATTATCATTTTGTTGAAGAAACTCTGTGAATTAACACAGTGGTAATCTCACTGGTGACTTGCAAAATGTGTAGACTGGTTAAAATATTTTAGAGATAATTTGCATGAACAGGGATAAGACTATAGCAAACACTGTACCCTTCATCTATATATCTTTGAGTATGACATTTTTGGCTTGATTCTTAAATATTTGTTTTCCATTACTGATTTTAAGGGTATTTTTTTAATGACTTAATAGATTTCTCCAGATCTAACAATAGAATATTGCCACATGACTCAAGTGAATTTTTCACACAAGTTTTTTTCTATATATAAGCTAGAACTTCATCAAAAAATTTTCAACAGACAGTATGTTTGATTGTTACTACATGTTTGGTGTCAGTGACCAAATTTGTCCTAAGATATCCTTTATTATAAACTGGGAATGACATTTATTTATTCAATTTTGCTGATACATGCTTGTGCACACACCTAGTGATTTTGGCAAATTTACAGCCAAATGCCTCCCTAATTCTACTAGATAAATTCCTTGAGAACAGAAGTCAAAATGTATCTAGCATTAACTTATTCAATAAATATTTCAGTTCAGTTCAGTTCCTCAGTCATGTCTGACTCTTTGCAACCCCATGAATCCTTCCAGAGAGGATGATCTTGTAAGCAAAAACTATGGCATCATTGACTTTGAACTGAAAAATGACTCAGAGGATTAAAATTCAAAATGTAGAAAAGTTTTTAGGAATAACTTAATCAGAGTATCAGTTCAGTTCAGTTGCACAGTCATGTCCAACTCTTTCTGACCCCATGAATCGCAGCATGCCAGGCCTCCCTGTCCATCACCAACTCCTGGAGTTCACTCAGATTCATGTCCATCGAGTCAGTGATGCCATCCAGCCATCTCATCCTCAGTCATCCCCTTCTCCTCCTGCCCCCAATCCCTCCCAGCATCAGAGTCTTTTCCAATGAGTCAACTCTTTGCATGAGGTGGCCAAAGTCCTGGAGTTTCAGCTTTAGCATCATTCCTTCCAAAGAAATCCCAGGGCTGACCTCCTTCAGAATGGACTGGTTGGATCTCCTTGCAGTCCAAGGGACTCTCAAGAGTCTTCTCCAACACTACAGTTCAAAAGCATCAATTCTTCAGTGCTCAGCCTTCTTCACAGTCCAACTGTCACATCCATACATGACCACTAGAAAAACCATACCCTTGACTAGACGGACCTTTGTTGGCAAAGTAATGTCTCTGTTTTTGAATATGCCATCTAGGTTGGTCATAACTTTGCTTCCAAGGAGTAAGCGTCTTTAATTTCATGGCTGCACTCACCATCTGCAGTGATTTTGGAGCCCCAAAAAATAAAGTCTGACACTGTTTCCACTGTTTCCCCATCTATTTCCCATGAAGTGATTGGACTGGATGCCATGATCTTCGTTTTCTGAATGTTGAGCTTTAAGCCAACTTTTTCAATCTCCTTTTTCAATTTCATCAAGAGGCTCTTTAGTTCCTCTTCACTTTCTGCCATAAGGATGGTGTCATCTACATATCTGAGGTTATTGATATTTCTCCCAGAAATCTTGATTCCAGCTTGTGCTTCTTCCAGTCCAGCGTTTCTCATGATGTACTCTGCATTGAAGTTAAATAAGGAGGGTGACAATATACAGCCTTGACGTACACCTTTTCCTATTTCGAAGCAGTCTGTTGTTCCATGTCTAGTTCTAACTGTTGCTTCCTGACCTATATATAGGTTTCTCAAGAGGCAGGTCAGGTGGTCTGGTATTCCCATCTCTTTCAGAATTTTCCACAGTTTATTGTGATCCACACAGTCAAAGGCTTTGGCATAGTCAATAAAGCAGAAATAGATGTTTTTCTGGAACTCTCTTGCTTTTTTCATGATCCAGCAAATGTTGGCAATTTGATCTCTGGTTCCTCTGCCTTTTCTAAAACCAGCTTGAACATCTGGAAGTTCACAGTTCACCTATTGCTGAAGCCTGGCTTGGAGAATTTTGAGCATTACTTTACTAGCGTGTGAGGTGAGTGCAATTGTGCGGTAGTTTGAGCATTCTTTTGCATTGCCTTTCTTTGGGATTGGAATGAAAACTGACTTTTTCCAGTTCTGTGGCCACTGCTGAGTTTTCCAAATTTTCTGGCATATTGAGTGCCAATATATATTTAGTGACAATAAATATTTAGTGACCATCTAATGATTACAAAGTACTGTTACTGGCAGTGGGAATTTTCACTGAGTTAAGGTCTTTATTTTCATTAAAGTTGCAATTTTGTGAACTCTTTTTTAATATAATCTCTCTTGCAATACTTTGTATAGAAACATTCTTGGCACTACTCAGTAAAGTTACTTGAAAGATTTCTCCCAGGAAAATTATATCCCAAAATTTATAACCACTTTCTCCCTCTAACTAAAGGGGCAGTCCTTGTAAATTTTCCCAGTAGTAAATCAGATATACTTGTCATGAGGTAAAACTCATGAAAATTAAATTGTTTTGTAAAAAAAAAAATACTGCTCTGTAATAAGTTAACTAGTTTCCTTAGCCTTGCTGTGATGAAAGATTCATGCAATGGAACACGATTAGTTGTATGGGGGAAAGTTTCCAGCAATACAAAATAACATAGTTTCCCCTCTAAATTGGATTTTTAAATGTATTTTTCACCTGAGGCCTTTCTGAAAAAAAAAAAAAAATCTTGTAAAAGCAAATTGTTTTCTGTTTATCCCATAATTCAGGTGTGCTATGAAGAAGAAATAAGAGTTAAGGCAAAGTTTAACTCTAGTTTATTATTCTGTTTCTTATTTTTTTTTTTTAATTTTCATCTAATCTGGTACAATGGTAGCCCTTTGGCAGAGCTGTTCAATCAATGTCACCTTTTGCTTGACTCCCATTTTATCTTATATGCGGGACATCCAGGCCCCAGTGTTCTCCCTGATGTCCTCCATGATTACATAATAATTGACTTGAGTGGCAACAGGCCTTTCCTTCTTTCCCCATCTCATTAAAGTAGAATCTCAGCAGGGTCATTTCTATATGATAGGTGAAAACGAGTGTAATACTTTAAATTAATACATCCTCAGCGATGCACTGGCTAGCTCAGATTTGTTCTTCTTTGGTAACCAAAATATCTTAATTCATTATAATGGCTTGTTACTTGAAGAAACATTTATAAGGTAGAGAATTTCAAGTACTTTAGTAAACAAAGAAAGGAAGCACTTTTATGTTGACAGGAATGTTTTCTTTAATCCACAATAAAGTCTATCCATCTTGCCTGCACTTATGGATTTAAAAAGTTATGTGGTTTGAGCCCATGATTATAACAGACATGATTTTGGAGAATTGGAATTCTATTTTCAGATAAAGGCATTCATTAGTAACAAATGGGGAAATAGTCTTCTAATTGAATGAATTAAGTTGTCTTTGGAAGCAGTAATAGAGTCAAGTTAGTAGTCTAATCATAGGCTATATTTTTGGAAGCTAGTGATAAAACACACAATGGGATCCAACAGGACTTAGATGATGGGAATCATCAAAATACAGCCATAACTGATATAATATAACAAAGTCAAAGGAACTGAGTCACTGAGTCTTTGAAAAGTTGTAGTCAGAGTTTAAATCTCAGGTAGCTTCTACAAGACTCTCTGCACTGACATTTGACTGAATCAGGAGAGTCTTTTTTATCTGATTCGGGCCTGACATATCTAATTTGATTTCCAGTTAGGCTGAAACAAGAAATCACATGTAATTATTTAATTTAGAAAGCACAGAGAAAGGAGAAAATCTGTTAAAATTCAGTATTAAGCAGGTTAATACAGTGAGCAAGTCTAGGAACTGTGTGAAACACAAGCCTCAGAATTTTTCTGCTCAAGGGACCAGGAAGACAGTATATTTATACACCAACTTCTGAGAGTCACTGGTTGTGGGGTACTCTCAGGGGATAATGTTTCCTTGGCATCTTCCTCCTACTCTAGAAGTGAGAAGGAAGTTCTAAAATTCTAAGATAAGTCCTCAAGTACAGAGACCCTAATCCTGGCTCTGTAAATTTAGCTAGAACCTCTTGGAAAGTACAGTGTGAGGGTTGGCAACTGACAGAATCAGCCTCATTAGAAAATTTCAGACTTCCTTTACTTTTGATATATCACATTAAGAAATCTAGTAGTAATTCAATCTTATCAACTAGAAATTATTTTTCTAGCATGCAACAGAAAAGCTAACAATATCTAACTCCAGTAGTCAGTCCAGATCTTCAGCAGCCTAATGATATTATGAAGTTCAGTTCAGTCGCTCAGTCATGTCCAACTCTTTGCAACCCCATGAATTGCAGCACGCCAGGCCTCCCTGTTCATCACCAACTCCCGAAGTTCACTAGATTCACGTCCATTGAATCCGTGATGCCATCCAACCATCTCATCCTCTGTCGTCCCCTTCTCCTCCTGCCCCCAATCCCTCCCAGCATCAGAGTCATTCCAATGAGTCAACTCTTTGCATGAGGGGGCCAAAGTACTGGAGTTTCAGCTTTAGCATCATTCCTTCCAAAGAACACCCAGGACTGATCTCCTTTAGAATGGACTGGTTGATATTACCAAGGACCTAGGCTTTTTCCATCCTTCTCTATTATCCCTAACATAACAGCCTTTGGTCCTCATTCAGGTAGTAACTACATGGTTGCAAGATAGCTGTGGTAACACGGAAACTCATAACAAAGATCAAAGGAGGAGGAAAAGGAAAAGGACAGGGAGGAGCAGGACAGCCCAACTAAACTTTTTATCCTTGTATCTTTAATCATAAAACAAACTTTACCAGAAGAATCCAACAAACTTACAACAACCTTGTCAATTACTATGTCACAAGGTCAACCATACATGCAACACAAGTGAATAGCTGTTTCAGTTGAGTTCACTCTAGGAAACACAAGCCTCTCTAGGTATTTTAAGCAGAAGAGAATTTTCTACAAGAATTAAATGTTTATAAAATCATTGCAAAGACTAAAGCAGTGAGTTCTAACCTGGGCCATGTATGATTCCTAGAACCACTTAGCTCAATTTACACACCAAGTCTGTGATGTGGCCGTCATTAAGAAACTGGGGGTGTAAGACAATACTAGTCACCTGCGCAGTTTAGGAAGACTCACCTGAGGTGTGATCCAGTGATTACAAAGCCAGGTTCAGAGAGTCAAGACTGCTGGGAACACTGCAATGCAGGCTGGGAAGCCACTGGGGGGGAAAAAAAAGTGTCTCTGTGAGTAATTGTCATTCAGAACTTTTCCTACAAATGAAATTGAGAAATGTAGACATTAAAATGAGGTTAGCTTAAATTGAACAAACTAGATCATGACTCTTCTGTGGTTAAGCACATTTTATTTCTAAACCCATCATAGTTCTGTAGCAAGGAAAATTTGGGAGCAATGACTATTGGAAAACTGATCAGTAATAATGACTTCACTCCTCCTTCTAGGACTCCACCAAGAGGTTCCCTCTTGTCAAAATCCTTCCCCTGTAAAGATTTCTTTGATTAAGTTCAAGGTTAACAATCATAGATCCCTGGCTAAGTAATAGATCCCTTGACTAAGCATAATGAAGAGCAGCAAAAAAAAAAAAAAAAAAAGGAGGCTATAAAGGATTGGGGCTTCCCAGCTGGCTCAGTGGTAAAGAATCAGCCTGTAGTACAGGAGACACGGCTTCAAGCCCAGGGTCAGGAAGATCCGCTGGAGGAGGAAATGGCAACCCACTCCAGTCTTCTTACCTGGGAAATCTTATGGACAGTGGAGTCTGGTGGGCTACAGTCCATGCGGTTGTAAAAAGAGTTGGACATGACTTAGCAATTAAACAACAACAACATAAGGGAATGAGAGGTACTTCAATAAAAATATGCTTTTAGTGAACATAAAATAAAAATCCATTAAGCTTTACCTGTCTTGGGAATTTTCAAATATAAAATAGATCAGAGTACAGATGACCAGTTTTGTTCTTATTCAAAAGAACAATCACATTGTAGCTAAATGTTATCTTGGAGTAGAAATTCAAAATCATTTTGAAATTAAATTTGTTCAAAGTCTAAAATAATAATGCTATATATTAAAATATATTTAATGCTGAAGCATTGTGGCAGAATAACATAATGGATTTTCATTTTTGTTATATATTTTAGGCAAAAAATAGAGATGCTGAAATGCTGTTGCTTCTGATAGAGAAAAAGAGACAAGCAAAGCTCATGCTGTTTCTCTTGTAAATTCCAGACAGGCAGTTTAATATATCTTATTATAAAGCATGAAATGCTGCCTATAGACTGAATGGGAATGATATAATAGTTCTAAAGGTGAACAATGCTAACAGGTTATGAAAGCCCTGCTAGCATTCTGGTTCTAAAAAGAAAAAAAAAAAAAAAGAGTTTGGTTACACATTTCAAAGAAAACTTTAACAATATAAATTTCTCACCTCCAAATATTATAGTCAGTGAATTGTCATATGCATAACAAGAAGAACATCAAAGGAAAAAAATCATGCAAAATGCAATGAAAAATATATAGCTTTAGGATACGTGATATTTTATTACATAAGGTAGAATTACTCTACATTCTGGAAGATTGCCTAGAGCTACTAGTAAGTTTACTTAGGGCTCTACTTTGAATTTTCAGGGACATGAAAAATCTATCATAAAGCAATAATTTGGAATTTAAGAGCAAATATCAGGAGTACTGATGGTTTTCTATAAATGGGTTTGTTGAGAAAGAGAAAAATGAATATTGTATATTAACACAAATATATGGAATCTAGAAAAGTGATACTGCTCAATCTATTTGCAGGGCAGGAACAGAAGCACAGACATAGAGAGTGGACTTGTGGACACAGCAGGGGAAGGAGAGGGTGAGACAAATTTAGAGAGTATCATTGACATGTACACACAACCATGTATAACAGTGACAGCTAGTGGGAACATGCAATATAGCCCAGAGAACTCAGCTCGGTGCTTTGTGATGACCTAGGCAGCTGGGATGGGGAGGTGGCAGGGAGGATCAAGAGGGAAGGAATATAGGTATACTTAGAGCTGATTCACATTATTGTACAGCAGGAACTAACACAACAACATGGGAAAGCAATTATCCTCCATTTGAAAAAAGATGGGCTTATTAACTTCCATGACACCACTGAAACACTGAAAAGAGCCAAGAAGCTCAAGTGTAAGTTTTTAATGTGACAAAGCAACAAGAAAAGTGTCAACTGTCGCCACAGATCCTTCCTCTATCAAAGAATGCTTGCCTTCAGATATTGCGGGGAAAGCCATCATATGGCTGTGTATGTATCTGTTTGTGTTTATTGTGGGGTAGAAGTGAGGAAGAAGGTGAAAAAAATGGTAATACAAGGTGATTAGTGAGTGGATTTTTAAAGTTTATAGCTAAGTTTTTGACTATGGAAAGAGTCTGGGATTCATGAATTACAGGACCATGCATGAAAGCTCTGTTGTCCTAACCCAAACAAGATACTACATTTTTCAATAAGTAAGGCATCTTAGTTTAAAATAATTGGACTTCTAGTGTTCCAAAGGCAAAAGCTACCTTGAAGACCATGCTGAACATCTGTGAAAACAAAGAAAAAGTATTTTAAAGTGAGGAGGAGTGTCATTCCTGATAGCCATGGGAGCTTAGTTTTCCTTTGCGCTATAATTTGTAAAAGAAATGTTTGAAGGAAAATAACAGATACATCTTTTCCAATAGTTTTCTTTCAGATTGTCTCTGTTACATTCTAGTAGAATTAACCCATCTTAATTAGTGCATTTTACTTTCTCCAAAAGGAATTACATTATGCGTAAAATATATCTTTATTCTTTAGAATTCTAGTACAAAATCGTGTCCTTCTAATTGTTCTAAAATATAATTTATGCAATTAAATGTAAATGAACTAACTAATCTGATCAAGATATTGAGCTTGTAATGGATAAAAAAAGCAACAACAAGCTACAAGACCCATAAAAGAGGCTCATTAATCACACATACAAAAGATGAAAAAAAGTACATTACTGCAGAAAAGGCCAACATTAAAAGACCAAGAAAGATAATTAATAACTTTATGACAAAACTTTAAAAATTTGATAAAATGGATAAATTCCTGCAAACATACACACAACCCAACAAGAAAGACAGTGCTGAATTAAATAAAAATTATTATTTTAAAATATTGAATATATAATAAAAGACCTTCTACATAAGAAAAGAGTAGCCCAGAAGTTTTCCACTGAAAAGTATTACAGCAAGCTGCTGCTGCTGCTGCTAAGTCACTTCAGTCATGTCCGACTCCGTGTGACCCCATAGACAGCAGCCCACCAGGCTCCCCCGTCCCTGGGATTCTCCAGGCAAGAACACTGGAGTAGGTTGCCATTTCCTTCTCCAATGCATGAAAATGAAAAGTGAAAGTGAAGTCTCTCAGTTGTGTCCGACTCTTTGTGACCCCATGGACTGCAGCTACCATTTTAAAATATTGAATATATAATAAAAGACCTTCTACATAAGAAAAGAGTAGCCCAGAAGTTTTCCACTGAAAAGTATTACAGCAAGCTGCTGCTGCTGCTGCTAAGTCACTTCAGTCATGTCCGACTCCGTGTGACCCCATAGACAGCAGCCCACCAGGCTCCCCCGTCCCTGGGATTCTCCAGGCAAGAACACTGGAGTAGGTTGCCATTTCCTTCTCCAATGCATGAAAATGAAAAGTGAAAGTGAAGTCTCTCAGTTGTGTCCGACTCTTTGTGACCCCATGGACTGCAGCCTACCAGGCTCCTCCAACCATGGGATTTTCCAGGCAAGAGTACTGGAGTGGGGTACCATTGCCTTCTCCATTACAGTAAGAAATCAGTTTAAAACAAACTCTTCAAGATAATAAAAGTATAAATAATCAACAACTTATTTTATGGAGACAGCATAAGCTTTGTGGTAAACATTAATAAGGACATTAAAGGAAAATGACAGACCAATTATTTCATAAATATATAAAAATCCTTAACAAGATATTGATGAAGCAGTTAGCGAGATGGAAAAATAAAAAAGGAAAATAGTAGCTAAGTTGTATAGAATATTTTGGGACAAGGAGTGAGAGACGAGAAACTTTTGTGGATTCGTAAGGACTTTGGCATGATAGATGAGTAAAGAGAATGAGTAGGCATTTATGTGAGTACTTGGAGAAGGAAATGGCAACCCACTCCATTATTCTTGCTTGGACAATTCCATGGACAGAGGGGCCTGGCAGGCTATAGTTCATGGGGTCGTGAAGAGTTGGACATGATTGAGTGACCATAACTCACTCACTATGTGAGTACAGTTTCCTCTTTCAATATATGTTCAGGAGACCTCTGTTTAACTCCAAGTTTGGAGTGGATTTTTTTTAAAATGTGAATTCTTAGTGAGGCAGCCCTATTCTATTCATTTTATCATAAAATGGTAATAGCAAAATAAATAATATATAATAGTATTAATATTACTGTTTCAATAATGCCAGGAAGAGCTTAGCAATACCAGGGCATTTGTGATATATTATGTTGAAAAAGTGTTCACATGTATTAACTAAGAAAATGTCATTTTCTACTTTACTTCCTCACTACAATTTTTGACGTGTTTTTATACTCATTTGACAAACTGGGAATCTGTAATATGGAGAAAATTAGCTCTGGTAAGCTCACACGCTGAGTAAGTGTTTTTGTTGTTGTTTAGTCACTAAGTCATGTCTGACTCTTTTACAACTCCATGGACTGTGCTCATCAGGCTCCTCTGTCCTTGGGATTTCCCAGGCAGGAAGACTGGAGTGGGTTTCCATTTCCTTTTCCAGGAGATCTTTCAGACCCAAGGATCGAACTCAAGTCTCCTGCATTGACAAGTGGATTCTTTACCACTGAGCTACAAGGGAAGCCCCTTAATAAGTATTATGAAATGCAAATTAAGCCACAGCTGTCTGACTTTGGAGCCTAAGGGCTCAGCCTCTTGACTATATCCTAAGCATATACACTTGCACTCAGAATTCTGTACAGAGGACACATAGTTAAAGCTATTCCTGATGTATCCTGTCAATGTCCTGATCATAATATGAAAGATAAATTTTAATTGTGTTTTAGTTATATCTGAATTGGAAAGTTTTCAAAATAAAAACAGTAAAGATTAATACTATACAGAAAATAAGGACAGAGACAATAAATCTTTTGTGTCAAAACTCTTGGCTCAATTATGAGAACTCTTTGCTGGTATATGAAAATGATGGCCTGATTTCTTATGTGCTAAAGACCCTGATTCTGGGAAAGATCTATGGCAAGAGGAGAAGTGGGCAACAGAGGATAAGATGGTTGGATGGCATCACTGACTCAATGAACATTGAGTCTGAGCAAACTCTGAGAGATAGGGAAGCCTGATAAGCTGCAGTTTATGAGTTCACAAAGAGTCAGACAGGACTTAGTGACTGAACATCAAACTCCTGACTTTTAATAAGGAAGTAAAATGAAGAAGCTGATTCCTTCTGAGCTGCTAGCTGACCCTTTATTAGCTTAGATGGAACTTCCAGAAAACCTGATTCTGACATTTCCTTCAAATGGCTGTGGTTCAGAATTTATCACTGCCAGTGTTTTCATATCTAAACCTCTCTCTTTCTACCTCCTCTCAATATTTTATCACTTAGATATTGATGCCAGCCTGAATGGTTCTTAAGCTCATCATATCAGCTTTGCAATTCAGACTTGAAATTGGATCAAGGGCAGGAAATCACCTCTTATGAAGTCTCTACTATCAGATTCAACTTTTCCATCTCGAAGGGCCTGGCTCTTAAAATACATTTATTTTTAAGATCTTAGTTATAATTTTCATCAAAACAAAACTGAAGACTAAAGAAATGTAAAGCAAACTGTAGCATCATGACTGAAGATGATCTTGGACAAATGGAAGACTTAAAAAGCTGAGTCCTGAATTGAGCACAGAGGAGGCACCATTGAGATTATTTCTAAGAAACTCTAAGAATTGACATTGAAAAGTCTTCCCTAAGTTCCTAATATTTCTCTGGTTCACTATGAGACACAAATAATCACCCTTTTAAATCATTCTTCCTCTACCTCCTTACAGTGTAACTCCAGTTTTAATGCAAGCATAATTTCTGGTTAAGGTTGGGATATTCATGGATTTACAACATTTGTATAGCCTATATATTCCTTTATATTATTCCTTTATATATATTCCTATATATTCCTACAAATAGCTGTGAAAAGAAGAGAAGCAAAAAGCAAAGGAGAAAAGGAAAGATATAAGCATCTGAACACAGAGTTCCAAAGAATAGCAAGAAGAGATAAGAAAGCCTTCTTCAGCGATCAATGCAAAGAAATAGAGGAAAGGAACAGAAGGGGAAAGACTAGAGATCTCTTCAAGAAAATTAGAGATACCAAGGGAACATTTCATGCAAAGATGGGCTCGATAAAGGACAGAAATGGTCTGGACCTAACAGAAGCAGAAGATATTAAGAAGAGGTGGCAAGAATACACGGAAGAACTGTACAAAAAAGATCTTCATGACCCAGATAATCATGATGATGTGATGACTAATCTAGAGCCAGACATCTTGGAATGTGAAGTCAAGTGGGCTTTAGAAAGCATCACTANGAAATCTGTATGCAGGTCAGGAAGCAACAGTTAGAACTGGACATGGAACAACAGACTGGTTCCAAGTAGGAAAAGGAGTACGTCAAGGCTGTATATTGTCACCCTGCTTATTTAACTTCTATGCAGAGTACATCATGAGAAACGCTGGACTGGAAGAAACACAAGCTGGAATCAAGATTGCTGGGAGAAATATCAATAACCTCAGATATGCAGATGACAGCACCCTTGTGGCAGAAAGTGAAGAGGAGCTAAAAAGCCTCTTGTTGAAAGTGAGAGAGGAGAGTGAAAAAGTTGGCTTAAAGCTGAACATTCAGAAAATGAAGATCATGGCATCTAGTCCCATCAGTTCATGGGAAATAGATGGGGAAACAGTAGAAACAGTGTCAGACTTTATTTTTTTGGGCTCCAAAATCACTGCAAATGGTGACTGCAGCCATGAAATTAAAAGACACTTACTCCTTGGAAGAAAAGTTATGACGAACCTAGATAGCATATTCAAAAGCAGAGACATTACTTTGCCGACTAAGGTCCGTCTAGTCAAGGCTATGGTTTTTCCTGTGGTCATGTATGGATGTGAGTGTTGGACTGTGAAGAAGGCTGAACACCAAAGAATAGGTGCTTTTGAACTGTGGTGTTGAAGACTCTTGAGATTCCCTTGGACTGCAAGGAGATCCAACCAGTCCATTCTGAAGGTGATCAGCCCTGGGATTTCTTTGGAAGGAATGATGCTAAAGCTGAAGCTCCAGTACTTTGGCCACCTCATGCGAAGAGTTGACTCATTGGAAAATACCCTGATGCTTGGAGGGATTGGGGGCAGGAGAAGAAAGGGACGACCGAGGATGAGATGGCTGGATGGCATCATGGACTCAGTGGACATGAGTCTGAGTGAACTCCGGGAGTTGGTAATGGACAGGGAGGCCTGGTGTGATGCGATTCATGGGGTCGCAAAGAGTCAGACACGACTGAGCGACTGAACTGTTTCTAGTTTGTTCCTTCATTTGTGTAGTATTTTTCTGCTTTTTCATTATTTTATTTTATTTAACTTGTTGTGTTTGAGATCTTCTTTACCTAGGCTTCAAGGTTGAATTCTTTCTTCCTTTTGGTTTCTGCCCTCCTAAGTTTGGTCCAGTGGTTTCATGTAAGCTTCTATAGGGTGAGATTTGTGCTGAGTTTTTGTTTGTTTGCTTTTCTTTTGATGGGCAAGGCTGAATGAGGTCTTAATCCTGTCTGCTGATTATAGAGTTTGTATTTTTGTTTTGTTTATTATTTAGATAAGGCATCCTGCACAAGGTGCTTCTGGTGGTTGGGTGATGCTGGGTCTTTTATTCCAGTGGTTTCCTTTGTGTGAGTTCTCACTATTTGATACCCCCAAGGGTTAGTTTTCTAGTAGACTAGGGTCTTGGAGTCAGTACTCTCACACCAAAGGCTCAGGGCTTGATTTCTGGTCAGGAAGGAAGTTTCCACAAGTGGTTTGTTATGGTATTAAGTGAGATTAAAACAAATATCCAAAAGCAAGAAACCAAAGATGAACCCCAGACAAATGGCAGTTACAAATTCAGGCAAATAATAATTAAAATAATGGACTACACACAAGTACATAAACCCCCAAGAGCAAAGTCAAAACACTCCAACAAAAATAAAGTACAATAAATAGACTCAGTGAACAAAGGAAATAAAAAATTATATTACCAGTTAAGAATAAAACTAAAGCACGAACTGGAAAACAAAACTAAAGCAAGGTGTCAGATGTGGAATAAAGCAATGAAAACAAAACTAATAAGTATGTTGGAAAGAAAGGACAAAAAGAAAAGAAAGAATAGATATGTAAAGTTAAACAGAGATAGATGAGAAAATTTATATACATTAAAGATTAACTGCAAGGGAAAAAGAACAGTAGTAAATGCAAACAAAGGAATAAATGTAGGGAAAATATTGTTTTAAAAAAATTAAAAATTAAAATAATAAAAAAGAGAAAAGAAAAAAAATTGGAAGAAAAAAGGAAAAACTCCACAGAGCTGCAAAAACCCAATGTAGAGGCAGAAGTTTATAACAACAATAAAAAATGTGACTGAATATACACATATAGACCCATAAGCAAAATCAAAAGAGTCCAACAAAAATAAAGTACAATAGATTGATTATGTCTACCAGAACTAAACTAACTAAAGCACAATCTGGAAAACAAAACTAAAGCAAGGTGCCAATTGGGGAATAAAGCAATGAAAATAAAACTAAGAGATATGTTGAAAAGAAAGGAAGAAAAGAAAAGAAAGAATAGATTTGCAAAGTTAAATAAAGGTAGATAAAGAAGATTTATATATATTAAAGATTAACTGCAAGGGGAAAAGAACAGTAGGAAAAGCAAACAAAGGAATAAATGTCGAAAAATAATAATAGGTTTAAAAATTTTTAAAAATTAAAAAAAAAAAGCAACCTCCACAGAACTGCATAAGTCCAACATAGAGGCAGAGGTTTACAACAACAATAAAAAATATGACTGAGAAAAAGAAATCAAAAGCTTAATTAGATTTCATATTGCCAATAAAATTGACAATTACAATGGGGTGTTGGAGGGGAGGAAAAGAAAAAAAGAATCCATAAGAATCTACAGTACAAGTCAGACATAAGAATAATAAATGTTTTACTTGAGTCACTGCTGTCAGAGTCTGCCTCACCTCCCTCGGATACCCACTAACACTGTGCTGATCTCTGGACCTGCTGTGGGGGCAGCTCAGATTCTAACCTGGTCTTCCTCCTCTGTGTTCTTGCCCCCAGTGTCCACAGCTATCAGAACTAGTGCGCTTTCTTTTGTGGGTGCTCTCAGTGACCTTTTATATATTCTATAGACACAGAGTTTGCCTAGTTGATCTGTGGATTTAATCTGCAGCTTGTACAGCTAATTGGAGGGTTTGGGGTCTTCTTTCTTAGTCACACTGCCCCTGGGTTTCAATTGTGGTTTCATTTCCACCTCTGTATGTGGATCGTCCACGGGGGTTTGCTCTTGAGGCTGCCCAGGAAGATTTGGGTTTGCCCCAGTGAGGGCCAGATGTGGAGGTGGTGCAGCTGCTTGGGTCGCAGGGGTTCTGGCAGCACCAGGTACTCAGGGGAGTTGGCGGCTAGGGCAGCAGGAAATATGGTGCTCTAGAAAGGTATGGCAACCAGTATTGGCCAATACACTTCAGTGTTCTTGCCTTGAGAAGCCGTCTCACTAACAGAGAAGTCTGGCAGGGCTACAAAGAGTTGGACATGACGGAAGTGACCCTGTGTGCATAGGTGCAAGACTATTTTGCCTGTGGCATCTCTGCCCCAGTGAGAGTTGAACAAGAAGGTGGCACAGCTGCTGGGCTTGTGGAGACCCTCGTGGCACCAAGTGTGCAGGTACACAGACTGACTGTCACAGGAGTTATGGCCCTCTCAGAGACTTTTTTTGAGCCTCTTATAGCTGGCAATCAGAAGGCCTCTTTGGCCAGTCTTTCTCCATAGCTCCACCTGTTTAGGCACTTAGAGGGCTTCTTTGCCTGGGGTCCTTCCCTGTTGTTGGGCACATCAGGCACTCAAAGGGCCACCCTGGGTGGGGTCCTACTCTGTAGTTCTGTGCATCAGGTGTTTGATGGGCCAGCCTCTATTGTTCAGCTGCCAATGCTGGCGTGTGGGGAAAAGAGTCTATGGGGATGGCTCCACCCTCTACGTGTGATTTAGCAGTATCCCCTTGCTTCCATGGCTGCCCAGCTTTCCTCCACAGGCATTTCCCACCACAGTCACCTCCCTCACATCCCCTCGATCTGTCTGCCTGCAGTCAATAGCAGCTCTTGCCCGGGGACTGCTCCACAGTCCCTAAACTCCAGCTCCCAGCTTCTGCACCTTCCAGGGGATCCGCATCCCTGTCTGGGGTTGTAAGTCTGTGGCAAGGGCTGTCTGATTCTCATTACATTAGGCTGCCACAGATCAGCTGTTTCACTCTCAGCCTTAAATGTTTCTCCTGTGACTCAGACATTAGTCCGATGTGGGGATTGGACCCCTGCTTCAGTTTCCCCACCTGCCGAGGGTGGGTCCAGTCCTTCTAACACTCCTGTGTTTCCCCCTAATTCCTTCATCCTACCAGTTTTTGTGTGACTCCTTATATTCTTTTCCACTGGTCAGTACCTACTCCTGTCCTCTCTCAGCTGGTGTTCTGCATGCACTTCTGTGTCTGAAGGTATAATCCTGATGTAACCGTGGAGAGAGATGTACTCCATGTCCACCTACTCCTCTGACATCTTGTTCTCCCCTGCAAGTATCCAACTTTAATTTGACAGAGGTTGTGTTGAATCTGTAGATTGCCTTGAAAAATCTTGAATAATAATTTTGGTAATATTGATTCTTCCAGGGCAGGGGCATGGTGTATTTTTACATCTCTTAGTGTCATCTTTGACTTATTTCATCATTTTCTTACAGTTTTCAGAGATTTTTTTTTTTTTTTGTCTCCTTAGGTAGGTTTATTCCTAGATGTTGTATTCTTTTTGATATGATGGTAAATGAGACTGTTTCATTAAATTCTCTTTCTGATACTTCATTGTTAGTGTATAGATGTCCACCATATTTCTGTGCATTAATTTTGTATCCTGCAACTTTGTCAAATTTGTTGAGGAACTCTAGTACTTTTCTGAGAGTATCTTTAGGATTTTCTATGGATAGTATCATGTCATTTGCAAACAGTGAACATTTAATTTCTTTTTTTTCCAATGTGAATTCTTTTGTTTCTTTTCTTTTCTAGTTGCCATGGCTAGGACTTCCAAAACTATGTTGAATAAAAGTGATAATAGTGGATATCCTTGTCTTGTTCATGATATTAGAGGAAATGCTTTCAGCTTTTTCTTGTTTATTATTATGTTAGCTGTAGGTTTGCCATATATGGCCTTTGTTATGTTGAGAAAGTTCCCTCTATGCCCCCTTTCTGGAAAGTTCTTATCATAAGTGGTTGTTGAATTTTGTCAAAAGCCTTTTCTGGGTCTATGGAAAAGATCATACGGCTTTTAGTCTTCAATTTGTTAATGTATTATATCACACCAATTGATTTGTAGATATTGAAAAATCCTTGCATCTCTGGGATAAATCCCACTTTCTTGTGGTGTTTGATCCTTTTAACCTGTTGTTGGATTCCAATTGCTAGTATTTTGTTGAGAATTTTTCTGTCTATGTTCATCAGTGATATTAGCCTATAATTCTCTTTGTTTTGTGGTATCTTTATCTGGCTTTCAAGGTATTGGTGGCCTCATAGAATGAGTTTGAGAGTATTCCTTCCTCTACTATTTTTTTGGAATAGTTTCAGAAAGTTAGGTATCATCCCTGTTTAAATATTTGATAGAATTTGCCTGCTATCCTGGACTTATGTTTGTGGCAGTGTTTTAACCACAGTTTCAATTTTAGTACCTGTGATTGGTCTGTTCATATTTTCGATTTCTTCATGGTTTAGTCTTGGGAGATTGTACCTTTCTAAGAATTTGCCCATTTCTTCCAGATTGTCCATTTTATTGGTGTGTAGTTGATTATAATAACTACAAAGGATCTCATTATCCTTTGTATTTCTTTTTACATTGTACAAAGAATGTAACTTCTTTTTCATTTGTAATTTTATTGATTTGAGCCCTCTCCCTTTTTTTTCTTGATAAGTCTGGCTAAAGGTTTATCAATTTTGTTTATCTTCTCAACCAACTAGCTTTTAGTTTTGTTGATCTTTTCTGTTGTCTTCTTCATTTATATTTCATTTATTTCTGATCTAATTTTTATGATTTCTTTCCTTCTACCAACTTTGGGTTGTGTTGGTTCTTTATCTAGGTGCTTTAGTTGTGTGGTTAGTTTGTTTATTTTTTACTTGTTTCCTGAGTTAAGATTGTAATGCTATAAACTTCCCTCTTGAAACTGCTTTTTCCATGTCTCATAGGTTTTTGGAGCATTTCCTTTTTCTCCAATTGCCTATAGGTATTTTTTGATTTCCTCTTTGTTTCTTCAGTGATCCATTGGTTGTTTAGTAACATATTCTTTAGCCTGCATGTATTTTTGTTTTTTACAGTATTTTTTTTCTTGTTCATTGCTAATCTCCTAGTGTTATGGTTGGAAAAGATACTTGATAACATTTCAATCTTATTAAATTTACCAAAGCTCTCTTGTGGTCCAGTCTATGGTCAGTCCTGGAGAATGTTGCATGTTCACTTAAGAAAAAAGTGCATTCTGCTGCTTTTGGATGGAAGGCTCTATAAATATCAATTAAAAATATCTGGTCTAATCTGTCATTTAAAGCCTGTGTTTCCTTCTTGATCTTCTGGATGATCTGTCCATTGATGAAAGTGGGTTGTAAAAGTCCCCCATTCTTACTGTGTTACTGTGAATATCTCCTTTTATGGCTTATTATTTGCTTTTATATATTGGGATGCTCCTATGTTGGGTGCATGTATATTTATATTATTATATCTTCTTACTGGATTGATCCCTTGATCATGATTTAGTGTCCATGTTTGTCTCTTATCAGTTCAGTTCAGTCACTCAGTTGTGTCTGACTCTTTGTGATTCCATGGACTTGCAGCACACCAGGCTTCCCTGTCTGTCACCAACTCCCAAAGCTTGCTCAAACTCATGACCATGGAGTTGATGATGCCATCCAACCGTCTCATCCTTTGTTGTCCCCTTCTCCTCCTGTCTTCAATCTTTCCCAGCATCAGGGTCTTTTCTGAGTCAGTTCCTCACATCAAGTGGTCAAAATATGGGAATTTTAGCTTCAGCATTAGTCCTTCCAATGAATATTCAGGACTGATTTCCTTTAGGATTGACTGGTTTGATCTCCTTACAGTCCAAGGGATCCTCAAGAGTCTTCTCCAACACCACAGTTCAAAAGCATCAATTCTTTGGCGCTCAGCCTTCTTTATATCCAACTCTCACATCCATACATGACTATTGGAAAAACCATAGCTTTGACTAGACAGCCTTTGTTGGCAAGGTAGTGTCTCTGGTTTTTAATATGCTGTGTAGTTTGGTCATAGCTTTTCTTCCAAGGAGCATGCATCTTTTAATTTCATGGCTTGAAAGGCTATTTGGTCTGATATGATTATTGTTATTCCAATTTTCTTTTGATTTCCATTTGCATTGAAGAACTTTTTCCTTCCCCTCACTTTCAGTCTGTATTTGTCCCTATATCTGAAGTTGGTCTCTTGTACACCACATATATTTGGGTCTTGTTTTTGTATCCATTCAGCTAATCTGTCTTTTGGTTGGAGTATTTCATCCGTTTACACTTAGAATACTTTTTGATATGTGTGTTTCTTTTGCTATTTTGTTACTTGTTTTGAATATGTTTTTGTGTTTTTTCTTTTTAATGTAAATGTATTTTTAATTTTTATTTATTAAATTTTCAGTCTTCATTGCTCTGTGGACTTTCTTTAGTTGCAGCAAGTTGGGGTTACTCTTTGATGGTGCACAAGTTTCTTATTGCAGTGGCTTCTTTCATTGCAGAGCAGGGCTCTAGGCATGTGGCCTTTAGTACAGTTGCAGCATGCAGGCTCAGTAATTGCAACACACAAGTCCTAGAGCGCACAGGCTTCAGTAGTTGTGGCTCGTGGGCTCGGTAGTTGTGGTGCACATGCTTAGTTGCACCACAGCATGTCAGATCTTCCTGGACCAGGGATTAAACTTGTGTACCCTGCATTGGCCGGTTGATTCTTAACCACTGGACCTCCAGGGAATTCCCTGTGGAAAAAAGGAAAGTTTATTCATTTCCTCTTTTGTTCTCTTCTCTTGTGATTTGATGACTAATTATGACTAATTTTAGTATTGTGTTTGGATTCCTTTTTCTTTTTGTATTGTGTACCCATTGTAGATTATCTGTTTACAGTTAACAGGATTTAATGTAGCTGTCTATATACAAACAAGATGATTTTAAGTTTCTGTTTCTTTTTTTTAATATCAAATACATTTTTAATATGCTGCGTGTGTGTGTTCCTCTTCTCACATTGCCAGGTTTGATATCATATTTGTGATTTTCTATTTTGGGCTTCACAAGTGACATTAGTGGTAGAGAATCTGCCTCCAAATGAAGGAGATGCAGGGAGCATGGGTTCAATCCCTGGATCTAGGAGATCCCCTGGAGTAGAAAATGGCAACCTGCTAAGGTATTCTTGCATGGAAAAGTCCATGGACAGAGAAACCTGGCAGGCAACAGCCCATGGAGCCACAAAGAGTCAAACATAACTGAGCACACATATGCCTTTACTTTATGTTTGCCTTTACCAGTGAGCTTTTCCTTTGTAATTTTCTTTTTTTCAGCAGTGACCTTTTAGATATGTTCCTTTAGCATTTGTTGCAAAGCTGTTATGGTGGTGCTTATTTCTCTTAGCTTTTGCTTATCTATAAAGCTTTAAATTTCTCTGTAGAATCTGAATGAGAGCCTTTCTGGGTAGTATATTCTTGGCTGTAGATTCTTCCATCATTTTAAATATATCATGTGACTCCCTTAGACTTGCAGAGTATCTGCTGAGAAATCAGCTGATAACCTTATGGGCAGTCCCTTGTCTGTTATTTTTTGCTTTTCCCTCTTTGCTTTTAATATTTTTTCTTCATAATTTTTTTTTCAATTTGATAACTATATGTCTTGGCATGTTCCTCCTTGGGTTTATCCTGGCTACAGTTGTCTGTGCTTTCTTTACTAGGGAGATTGTTTCCTTTCTCATATTAGGTTAATTTTCAGCTCTTATGTCTCAAATATTTTCTCAGATCATTTCTCTCTTTTTTTCCTTCTATGACCCCTATAATGTCAATGTTAGTACATTTGATGTTGTCACAGAGGTCTCTTAGACTTTCCTTCTTTTTTTTACCCTTTATTCTGTTCTGAGACAGTGATTTCCACCATTCTGTCTTTCAGGTCAGTTATTCATTCTTCTGCCTCAATTACTGTGCTATTGATTCCTTATAGTGTATGTTTCATTGTAGTTACTATATTGCTCATCTCTATTTTATTATTCTAGGTCTCTGTTAACATTTCTTGTATGTTCTCAATGTATACCTCCATTCTTTTTCCAAGGTCTTGGATCATCTTTACTATCATTATCACAAATTCTTTTTCCAGCAGATTGCCTATCTTTGCTTTATTTAGTTACTTTTCTGGGGTTTTATCTTGTTCCTTCATCTGGGACATATTCCTCTGCTATCTCATTTTGTCTAGTTTTTGTGATTGCAATTTCCATTCCACAAACAGCAGGCTTGTAGTTCTTCTTGCTTCTGCTGTCTGGATGAGGCAAATCGAAGAGGCTTATGCAGGCTTCCTAGTGGAAAAGCATGGTTCCTACCCACTGGTGGATGGATTTATGTCTTGTCCCTGTGGTGTGCAGCGTTGTGCTCATGAACACTCTAAATGGACTCACTACTGATGTGTAGGGCTATGTTCCCATCCTCTTGGCTGTTTGGCCTGATGAATCTCAGCACTGGACCCTACAGTTAGGTGGGCCTCAGTCTTAGGGTCGGGGGAAATGATGGCCTCCAGGAGGACTCATGCCAACGAGTACACACCAGGGCTGCCACTGCCAGCGTCTTATCACAATTAGAGTATGATAGGAACTGATTAATAAAAGAGTAAATATTTATTTTTTTTTCCATATATGAACTTTGCCACTGGATCACCAAATAATTGATTTGAGGTTATATCTCTATAACAGCCCCAATAATAAAAAACAAAGAAGTTATAGAATTAAAATACCACCATTTTGAAATATCCAGTTAAATAATAGGTATTGCTATCAATTGTTGTTGTTCATTCACTTATTATTGTCTGAATACTATGTCAGAAAAGAGAGAGACAACCAGATAGTATATGCTTTCTATAGATCTTGCCAAACAACGTGTATAATCATGGCACAGGGATCAAGTCTCTGTATTCACCAGCCATTTTGCTGGAAGTAAAGTGAAAAATAACCATGTTAACCTAGACCTTGAACATGCAATCAATAAATTCCAGCTTCTTAGATCTTCCAGACCTGAGGATTGAACCTGGGTCTCCTGCATGCAGTCAGTTTCTTTACCATCTGACCACAAGGGAATTCACACATTTAAAAGTAGTAGGTACTATGCATTTAAATTTTTAAATGGTCATTTTTTTTTTTCTGAACACTTCAGTTCAGTTGCTCAGTCATGTCCAACTTTGTTACCCCTGTGAGCACCAGTTAACCCAGCATATGAAGCCTCCCTGTCCATCACCAACTCCCGGAGTTTACTCAAACTCATGTCCATTGAGTCAGTGATGCCATCTAACCATTTCATCCTCTGTTGTCCATTTCTCTTCCCACCATCCATCTTTCCCAGCATCAGAGTATTTTCAAATAAGTCAGTTCTTCACATAGCCAAAGTATTGGAGTTTCAGCTTCAGCATCAGTCCTTTCAATGAATATTCAGGACTAATTTCCTTTAGGATGAACTGGTTGGATCTCCTTGTTGTCCAAGGGACTCTCAAGAGTCTTCTCCAACACCACAGTTCAAAAGCATCAATTCTTTGGTACTTAGCATTCTTTATAGTCCAACTCTCACATCCATACATGACTACTGGAAAAATCATAGCCTATACAAGATGGACCTTTGTTGACAAAGTAGTCTCTGCTTTTTAACATACTGTCAAGTTGGTCATAATGTTTCTTCCAAGGAGCAAGTGTCTTTTAATTTCATGGCTGCAGTCACCATCTGCAGTGATTTTGGAGCCCAAAAAATAAAGTCTGTCACTGTTTCCACTGTTTCCCCATCTATTTGCCATGAAGTGATGGGACCAGATCCCATGATCTTAGTTCCCTGAATGTTGAGCATTAAGCCAGTTTTTTCACTCTTCTCTTTCACTTTCATCAAGACATTCTTTAGTTCTTTTTTGCTTTCTACCATAAGGGTGGTGTCATCTAAATATATGAGGTCATTGATATTTCTCCTGGCAATCTTGATTCAAGTTTGTACTTCATCCAACCCAGCGTTTCTCATGATGTACTCTGCATAGAAGTTAAATATGCAAGGTGACAATATACAGCCTTGCAGATGGTGACTGCAGCATGAAATTAAAAGACGCTTACTCCTTGGATGAAAAGTTATGACCAACCTAGATAGCATATTCAAAAGCAGAGATATTACTTTGCTGACTAAGGTCCATCTAGTCAAGGCTATGCTTTTTCCAGTAGTCATGTATGGATATGAGAGTTGGACTGTAAAGAAGGCTGAGCGCCAAAAAATCGATGCTTTTGAACTGTGGTGTTGGAGAAGACTCTTGAGAGTCCCTTGGACTGCAAGGACATCCAACTAGTCCATTCTGAAGGAGATCAGCCCTGGGATTTCTTTGGAGGGAATGATACTGAAGCTGAAACTCCAGTACTTTGGCCACCTCATGCGAAGAGTTGACTCACTGGAAAAGACCCTGATGCTGGGAGGGATTGGGGGCAGGAGGAGAAGGGGACGACAGAAGATGAGATGGCTGGATGGCGTCACTGACTCCATGGTCATGGGTCTGGGTGAACTCTGGGAGTTGGTGATGGACAGGGAGGCCTGGTGTGATGCGATTCATGGGGTCACAAAGAGTCGGACACGACTGAGCGACTGAACTGAACTGAGTATTCCTTTCCCTATTTGGAACCAGTCTGTTGCTCCATGTCCAGTTCTAACTGTTGCTTCCTGACTTGCATACAGATTTCTCAAGAGGTAGGTCAGGTGGTCTGGTATTCCCATCTCTTGCAGAATTTTCCACAGTTTATTGTGATCCACACAGTCAAAGGGTTTGGCATAGTCAATAAAGCAGAAGTAGATGTTTTTTCTAGAATTCTCTTTCTTTTTCAATGATCCATTAGATGTTGGCAATTTGATCTCTGGTTCCTCTGCCTTTTCTAAATCCAGCTTGAACATCTGGAAATTCATGGTTCATGTACTGTTGAAGCCTGGCTTGGAGAATTTTGAGCATTACTTTGCTAGCATGTGATATGAGTGCAATTGTGCAGTAGTTTGAGCATTCTTTGGCATTGCCTGTCTTTGGGACTGGAATGAAAACTGACCTTTTCCAGTCCTGTGGCCACTGCTTAGTTTTCCAATTTGCTGGCAAATTGAGTGCAGCACTTTCACAGCATCATCTTTTAGGATTTGAAATAACTCAAGTATATTTCCATGACCTCCACTAGCTTTGTGGTGATGCTTCGTAAGCCCCACTTGACTTTGCATTCCAGGTTGTCTGGCTCTAGGTTGGTGATCATACCATCATGATTATCTGGGTTGTGATCCTTTTTGTATAGTTCTGTGTATTCTTACCACCTCTTCTTAATATCTTCTGCTTCTGTTATGTCCATACCATTTCTGTCCTTTATTGAGCCCATCTTTGCATGAAATGTTCCCTTAGTATCTGTGATTTTCTTGAGGAGATCTCTAGACTTTCCCATTCTATTGTTTTCCCTATTTCTTTGCATTGATCATGGAGGAAGTCTTTCTTATCTCTCCTTGCTATTCTTTGGAACTCTGCATTCAAATGGGTATATCTTTCCTTTTCCTCTTTGCTTTAGTTTCTCTTCTATTCAGAGCTAGTTGTAAGGCCTCCTCAGACAACCATTTTGCCTTTTTTGCATTTCTTCTCCTTGGGGATGGTCTTGATCCATGCCTCCTGTACAAAGTCACTAACCTCTGTCCATGGTTCTTCAGGCACTCTGTCTGTCAGATCTGATCCCTTGAATCTGTTTGTCACTTGCACTGTATATTCATAAGGGATTTGATTTAGGTCATACTTGAATGGTCTAGTAGTTTTCCCTACTTTCTTCAATTTAAGTCTGAATTTGGCAATAAGGAGTTCATTATGGTCTGTGCCACAGTCAGCTCCCTGTCTTGTTTATGCTGACTGCATGGAAATTCTCCATCTTTGGCTGCAAAGAATATAATCAATCTGATTTTGGTATTGACCGTCTGGTGATGTCCACGTGTAGAGTCTTTTCTTGTGTTTTAGGAAGAGGGTGTTTGCTATGACCAGTGCATTCTCTTGGCAAAACTCTTTTACCCTTTGCCATGCTTAATTCTTTACTCCAAGGCCAAATTTGCCTGTTACTCCAGGTATTTCTTGACTCACTACTTTGCATTCCATCCCCTATAATGAAAAGGACATCTTTTTTGAGTGTTAATTCTAGAAGGTCCTGTAGGTCTTCATGGGGCCATTCAACTTCAGCTTCTTCAGCATTACTTGTTGGGGCATATACTATGATATTGAGTGGTTTGCCTTGGAAATGAACAGAGATCGTTGTGTCATTTTTGAGATTGCCTCTGCTGCTAAGTCATTTCAGTCATGTCCAACTCTCTGTGACCCCATAGACGGCAGCCCACCAGGCTCCCCTGTCCCTGGGATTCTCCAGGCAAGAACACTGGAGTGGGTTGCCATTTCCTTCTCCAATGCATGAAAGTGAAAAGGGAAAGTGAAATCGCTCAGTTGTGTCTGACTCTTCGCGACCCCATGGACTGCAGCCTACCAGGCTCCACCGTCCATGGGATCTCCCAGGCAAGAGTACTGGAGTGGGCTGCCATTGCCTTCTCTGGAGATTGCCTCTAAGTACTGTATTTAGGACTCTTTTGTTAACTATGATGGCTACTCCATTTCTTCTAAGGGATTCTTGCCCACAGTAGTAGATATAATGTTCATCTGAGTAAAATTCACCCATTCCAGTCCATTTTAGTTCGCTGGTTTCTAAAATGTTGACATTCATCTTGCCATCTCCTGTTTGACCACTTCCAATTTGACTTGATTCATGGACCTAATATTCCAGGTTCCTATGCAATATTGCTCTTTACATCACTGGACTTTACTTCTATCACCAGTCACATCCACAACAGGGTGTTGTTTTTGCTTTGGCTTCATCTCTTCATTCTTTCTAGAGTTATTTCTCCACTGATCTCTAGTAGCATATCGGGCACCTACTGACCTCGGGAATTCATCTTTCAGTGAACTATGTTACATTTCAGTACTGTATTACATTTTATATTAATATAATTATAATCTTTTATTTAAAGAGTTGGAAAACATATTTATGTATAAACATTTATCTATAAATTTCTATTTAAACATAGAAAGTTAAGAAAAATATTACAATATAATTAAAAATTTCTACACTCTAAGTAAAGCATCTTGTATTTCATAAACATGTCACTGTCCAAGACTTTAATTACTTTGGAAAATCAGTACTTTGCAGTGAGACTGTTTGATTCACAGATGAGATAAGTTATAGAAAATGTCAAAATGACTAGCAATTCATTAAAAGGCTGGGAGCTGGTAGAGGAAGGAGTTTGAGGCAGTACACACATCAAGGGCAAGGGCACAGAGCTATATATGCTCTGAAATAGGTATTTATTTGTAGGGGTGAATAAAGAGGATGTTTTAGCATGGAGATGTATCACATAAGAGCAAAGTTATACTGTATGGAGCCTTGTAGTTCAGGAAAGATATTACTGTTTTTAAATTAGCGGATGGCATAATCAGAATTGTAGTAAGTTGACTCTAGATACTATATGTAGGGAAAGAGTTCTTAGTTGGCTGCAAGAACAATAAGAGATCCATAGATAGACCTTTGAAGTTATGAAAACTTCAGAACTTCATGTTATGTTATGAAATTGTATGTGAAATTTGGAATTGTACACTTGTGCATCTTTTCTGAGAGTTCTATTGTTTTACCAAAATATCCCATAAAGAATAATAGAACTATAAGTCATGGATGCCACTTAGGAAATTTATTAGAGTCTTAGGGCTATTGTAAGAAAGTATGGCAAACTGAGTGGCTTAAAAGAAGAGAAATTTCTTCTCTTCCATTCCCAAGCTAGAAGTCTGAAATCAAGTTGTCAGTAGAACCATGCTACCTCTGAAGGTTCTAAGGGAAAATCCTCTTTGCCTCCTGCTAGCTTCTGTTATCCCCAGGCAGTTCGTTTCATACAGCATCATTCTGCCTCTGTCTTCATATGACCTTCTTCTCTATGAGTATTTGTCTTCTCTTCTCTTACCATACGAACACTAGTCATTGAATTTAAAGGACGCCTTGAATCAAGGATAATTTCATCCTGAGAGCCTTGCTGTTAATAATTGCATCTGCATACTCTGTTTCCAAATAAAGTCACATTCCATAGTTCCCGGTGGACTGACTTGAAAGTCACTGTTTCACTACATGAAACTGGTTATTTTAGTCCAGGAGAGCTGTGATGGGATAGAAGTGGAATAATAAAACAGGGGGTGTTTAGAGCATAAAATTTTGTGTATGAAGTAAAGAAGGAATTCAAACAGTAGAATGCTTACATGTAAAAATCTTTGAAACTGAAGCAGCTCTGAATGCTGAGCTATTTCTTTGAAGAATATAGGAGAATATCCATACTGCAGAGGAGTCAAAATGCAATGGAAAGAGAGGAAGCCAGAATATACAATGTTGACACACTTACCAGAAGCATAAATGGAAAGGAAGCAGAGAGAGACAGAGGATCCTACAGTATCAAGTGAGGTGCTTGTTTTGTGTGTGTGTGTGTTTGTGTGTGTGTGTGTGTGTGTGTGTGGTAAAATAAATATATTTCTGTGCTAATGGAAAAGAATCAATGAAAAGGAAAGTGAAGACAAAATAGAGGGACATTTGATGGGCAAGTAATAAGAGAAAAGAAAGGAACAGAATCTTTCATGCATGGGGGAGTTCTAGCCACAGGTAAAACTGATAAGCAGTGTGTGTATGCTAAGTCACTTCAGTCGTGTCTGACTCTTTGCAACCCTATAGACTTGCAGCCCACCAGGCTCCTCTGTCCATGGGATTCTCCAGGCAAAAATATGGGAGTGGGTTGCCATGCTCTCTTTTAGAGGATTTTCCCAACCCAGGGATGGAACCTGCATCTCTTATGTCTCCTGCATTGGCAGGTGGGTTCTTTACCTGATGAGCAGAGAAGGTGCTACGTTCTTTGTATGCAAAGAAGTTGAGAGAGGCAGGAAATGGAAGGAGGTCACCCTTAGTGTCTTATCTGAGAAGTAGGAGGAGTTTCCTGCTGAGGTGAGGTCACAGATGGCTTGAAGAGTATGGTGACTATTTAGAAGAGCCACTGCTTAGCACAGAACACCAGCGGAAACTGGAGGCTTGTTGTGGCTTTTTCATTACACTTAACGATTACGTAATGCTTGAGAATCTCCCGGGCCTGAGCTTTCTTACTGGAGTTCTCAAGTGGCATGGAAAGACTGAGGTTATTTACCTCTGAGCTGGGTAAATGATGTTGCCTTCAGTGCTTGTCTACAAATAGGAAAGAAAAGTCAATCGTGTAGTCCATTATTTTCTAAAAGGCTGTTGGAAATTTATTCAAGATATTGACTTCCACAGAACCTACATACAGATTGTATTTATGTCCTGCTGACACCAAGCAATTTATGAAGCTAAATAGAAAGATCAGTCTTGGAAACAGGGTCATAATATTTCCCTGTAGCTATCACCTAAGTAAAGTGAAACATATTAAAGATCTCATTATAAAGAAGCTTATCGTCCACCAAACCCTGGAAATGAACTCTGAAAACTAGCCAATGACTTTGAGATTCAAACAGTTTCTTAGATAAGCATTTGCTCCTAAATTTAATCTGTAACAAAAGAAGAAAATGGAATGGTATTCATCATATCACTTTTCAGAGTAAAGCACTCAATCAGAGAATTGGTTGGTGATTAAGAGAATGGGCACTGGAGCCAGAAGCCTGGGTTTGACTTTGCGCCTTATTACTTCTGTAACCTTATATATGTTAGTTAACCTTTCAGTGCCTCAGCTATGCCATATGCTAAATGCCATATGTAAGATGAGAACAGAAGCAACATCATGCCTGGCTGTATAAATTGAATTAATAGTTATAAAGGTACAGGTAAAGCCTAGAAAATAATAACCTTAAAACATTCCAGGTGCTTTACATATAAGTAAGATTTCATAGGATAAAATCAATTTACACACATGCACATGTATATATACACTCACACACACTCTATTATTTTTCTTATTGTTGGGTAATTGAGGATGAATAATACCTTCTGAAAGCCACCAGGATGCAATTTAACCCTATTACAAAATAGGATTAATCAGATTAGCAAATTATTTTTTGGTCAAGCTATAAATGAGTCTCTGAACATTAATGAGAAATGCATTCTTATGTTTTCTCTTGTTCCCAAAGGTATTTAATAAATACTGATTCTTATATAGATACAGGATGGTAGGTTAGGTTCTCTGCTTGTGCTTTTCAAATTCTTTGTCTTCTTTCTAAATAGGTTATATATATCATTTCATTTATTATATATAATAACTTTAAATGGGAGGTGTGTAAATATTGATGGGATTCCCCCGTGGCTCAGATGGTAAAGAATCTGCCTGAAATGCAGGAGACCCAGGTTTGATCCCTGGGTTGGGAAGATCCACTGGAGAAGGGAATGGCTATATTATAAAATATAAACCTCTTGAGTCACTTATGAAATTGCAAATATTACATTCAAATCTGTGGAGATCTCCTTCTTTGTGTAAAAATGAATTTGTGTGCTCCTACTCTAAAACATAGAATTTCACATATGTTTCCATATGTGTATTGAAAATCTCTGTATGATCTGAACAAATCTCTAGCATTTTCATTGGCTTTATGAAATTTTTCCTTGTTTTCAAAATGGACATTTTTCTCCTAGCAACCGGTCTGCATGATTTGCCCGTAGTATGTTCAGCAATGTACAGTAGCCTACCGTCAGCCTGGTACAGATTCACAAACACACTGAGATCACGGATTTCAGGGGGGTACATTTATAAGCAGGTAACTAGTGTATGCTTGTCTTCTGGGCATTTATGGCTCCTTTTGTCGTTGATCTTAGTTTTTTGACTCCTTGGACTGAAAAGTGACCTCAGGAAGTTCATCATTGCCCAGGAATATGTATACTTTGAAAATATATTAACAGCACAACAGTTAACATTACTGCCTAATTCTTAAGGCATATAGTTTTACCACTTGTACTGAAGCCCCCATGTGATTTTATAGTATATATTATCTAATAGTGCTCTGTAATGGTTTGGCTCTTACTATATCATACTTGTGAGACTCTAAATTCTCCAGAGTTCCTTACAAGAGACACTCATGTGGAACCCCAGCACAGACTGCTGACTCACCCTTTTGTCTGTCTCGACATTTTCTGCATGTGCTTTAGAGTTGAACTCAAATTCCAAATCACCTTGACAGTCTGTGTTGATTTCTCCCTCTCCTGAATTTCCAGAGCAATACTCTATTCCCAGTAGTTTGCAGGGATTTTCCCCTCAACTACTCATATATAGACAAGTGCTTTTATTTGGAAATGCCATGTATTTGTAATTTGTTTCCCCTGTTCCACTGTAAGCACTTTGGCATACTTTGTAATCCCTTGGATGGGCCACGACACTTTCTTCAGTAATTTGCATAGAGCATGAAAAAACAAACACTTGGAAAATAAAAATTTATGCAACTTATGTGCATAAAATGCAGCAGTTTTGTCTCATATTTCTTTCCTGTTTTCTATATTACCTAGAATAGCTGAAAGGCCATAGTACTTTTTTCCAAAAATGTGTATGTGATGGCTGTTACCCAACTGATAGCCCCATAGAAAATCTGTCATGACGTTCAGATGGCTTTGAGGAAATGTGACAGAGCATAGAAGAAGCAGATTATTAATTTGAAACCATGGTAAAATTCCCTTTAGTAATAAATAGATGATGTGGATTTACAAGGAAAGGTGTGCATTTACAGAAAAGACAGCTGTCATACAAAAGAATAAACATGGATTTTAAAGTCTTATTAGAGTTTTACTCCTGGCCCTATTTCTTAATAGCTATGTGATTTTGAAAACTTTTTTTTTTTTTAACTTTTCAGAAATTCATTTTTTATGTAAGAAACTCATTTTTTATTTTTATGTAATGAAACTTATACCAAAAGGTTTTGACTTAATGTGACAACAGTGACAGAAGTGCTTTTAGCTATATGAAGTTAGAGTTGTTAGAATTATTTTGATATTAAAATATGTTACTCCAACAGAATTCATATTTCAGTTCTTTAAAAATTTAAACACTATCTTACCTAAGTAATATAGTACCATATACAAATATTCTTCACCAAAAAAAAAAAAGAAAGAAAATAAGAAGAAAGCAAAAACCACCTTGTATTTCTAAAGTATTTTCTTTGTGACAAGTTGTAACTCAACCAGAATTTATTGAGTACCTCTTGAAACAAAACACATTCTTATCTGTAAAGAACAAAAAGGGCTCATGGAATGAAATATCATGAGTCATCCTTTTACGCTACTATGCATGCATTTTTATTAAAAATTTTAAATCAACACTTGAAACTGAAAACATTGTAAAACTTTTCTTGTAAAACTTGTAAATTTTTCTTGTAAAACTCTCTATCTTCCACAAGTCAAAGGAAAGTTTAGTAAATTAAGGAAATCAGACACTAAGCTACTGTTCATTATTCATTCATTCATTCACACATTCAATATTTACTGAATATTTGTTTTTTGGCCCAGCATGGTAAATAGTGTATATTCTAGGTAGGTAGTTGTAAACTATACATAACATGTACTCTCCCTTTATAGAGTTTATGGCCTAGTCAGGAAACAAAATGTATGCAGGGAAACAAATTTAACATGTATATAAATGAAATTTGTGATAAATAAAAAAAGGAATAAAGGGGAGTATAGGTTTTGAGACTAACAATATAGGACCTACTTTGAAAGAAAAGGAAGGAAACTCTTCTGCAGTGAAGTGACTCTCAGTTGAGTCCTGAAGGATCAGAAGTCAGTGTTGTGAAGAGCAGAGGAGAGGTGTTTACCAAGCCCTTGAGGAAAGGAGTGCAGTA
This sequence comes from Aepyceros melampus, assembly GCA_006408695.1. Classification (NCBI taxonomy): domain Eukaryota; kingdom Metazoa; phylum Chordata; class Mammalia; order Artiodactyla; family Bovidae; genus Aepyceros; species Aepyceros melampus. Next base: position 284,018 of record SJXQ01006112.1, read on the forward strand.
CACTTCTAGACTTCTAAGCCTAGAAACTTCTGTGGCTGGAGCAGGAAGAGAGACAGAGGTGGAACAAGAGAGGACAGTTGGATAGACAGGATTGGAATCAAGCAAGATCTTGGGAGCCATGGTAAGAAGTCTGGATTTTATGTGAGGTGCAAAAGCAGTGATCTTACCCTGTTACAAAGGGTAACAGATTGGTACCTTTAAAAACGGATTTTCTTTAAGTTGGAAGAGAGTAAAAGACGAAACATCGAGATTGTCCGAAGCCTCTTGCAGAAGCCCATGTCACCTCAGGGATAGGTGATAGTGGTTTGGACTAGTGTGGTTGCAAAGTAATAGCATCTGTCTGTTAAAGTCAAATAGCATTTGACTTTAAAGGCAGAACTGGCAGTGGAGGAATTGAACTGGGGGTTCATTTAAAATTCTTGACTCACTTTGGTGAGAGGAGGGAACAGAGATTTTTTATTAACTTTACTGCTACCCATACAAATATATTCACAGAAATCATATCTCTGGTCTGCCTGGCCCTAAAATACTTTATCTTGGAATATGCTATTACTTCTAGGAAGTTATGGTCTACAGATTGTCAGACATTATTTCTTACACATATATTTAGCACTTTCTATGTACCAGATACAGTGATAGATGTTTTCTGTATATATTTTCATCTGATTTCCTACCAATATTATCTCCATTTTTGAACTAAGGAAAAAGGAGAAAATAAGAAACTTGTCCAAGGTCATACCACTGATTACATTTAGTGACTAAATCTAAACTTGCCTCTACCTGACTCAAACTTCATGTTTCCTGTCCTAATTTACCAGTTATGTCTTTCCTTTTTCCTTCCTTCCTCTCTCTCTCTTCATTTCTTTCTTTCAAGAAGGTATAAGTTTATTCACATTTTAGGGCTTTTTTTTTTTTTTGCACTGATTTTATATTATTTTATTCAGAACATTTACTTTCTGGGCTCTACAAACAAGTTCTTCATTTCTCCTTACTGTTCTGACACTCTAAATAAAACACAGAGGGGAGGTATTAACAGGTGATTTATCCTGAAATAACTCTAAATCACTGTTTTCATTCTGAAACTTCCAGGCTCCCCAGAGGCAAGCCTAGCTCTGCCCCAGCATGCTGATAGAAATTTGGATGAATTTACCACTTGTCACTTGAATTTACCAGTAAGACATATTCTGAACTTGGCTTCTTATCAAACATTCCTATGTTTTCCTACAAATATTTCATGTACTTAAATGAAAATAGACCCCAGATGGACCTAGCTACTCTTACTTCTTTAATATAGTCTACCTTTAGAACTTGTTACTATGAAAACAAATGGATAAAGTTAAGCAGTACAAAGCCATATGAATCCCTTTGAGTAGAATGGGGGGAATCGCCTAAAACAGTAGTTGTAGAAAAAACAATATAAAGGAAAGAAATATCCTGGACTGACCTAGATCAGTTTCTCAACCTCAGTACTACTAACATTTTGGGCTGGATAATTCTGTATCATGGGGGCTGTCCAGTGCACTGAACGTGTGTACCAGTGTCTATAGATCAACTCACTTGATTCAAGGAGCAACACACCCTTCCTCCCCCCAGTTATGATGACTAATAATTTCTCCAGATATTGTCAGATTTCCTGTAGGCTCAAAATCACCTCTGGTTGAGAACTATTCATCTAGAGCACAGGATGCTACTCAGGAGTGTGGCAGAGGGGGAAGCTGTTTTAGAAAGTTCCCACAATATTTTTTAATTGCTAAGTACTAGCTGGGTTATAGAAATGCATAAAAGATGCACTCAGTGTTGGGGACGTTGACTTAGTACTTACCTAATGGTATAATAATAAACATTTGTGTTGTTCAGAAGAAAAAGAAATGAGTAACTTTGACTGGCGTTTGGGCTACTGTGAAGATGACACAGCCCAGGTGTTGCTCCAGGTGGATGGGGCGGGGCAGCGGTGTCTACAAAGAAGATGAACCTCCAGATAGAAAAGAAATACCCTAGCAAAAACACCAACTGCAAATGTGCTTGATTTTGTTTGAAGATGTGAACATTATTTATTCACTGTACAGGGTAGAAAAGAAGTTTGCTGATATGCTATCAACTCAGAAGAAAAAAGCCTCCTTATGAGAATTTCTAGTGGTTCAGTGGTTAGGACTCAGCACTTTCATTGCAGGGAGCATGGGTTCCACCCTTGGTCAGGGAACCAAGATCCTGCAAACCTAGTGGTATGGTTGGAACAAAATAGTCTTCTTATGCCTAGAAGTTTATGTCATATTCCAGAGACAAACAGAAGTCATTAAATGGTTGCAAGCAGAGATTTTGTGATACGCTTCTAGCAATGGAAAGTTGTGTGAATAGGTAAGAAAGTTGTAAGATTCGCAGGTCTGTATTAGGTGTCAGCAAACTACAACCTGCGGGCAAAATCCAGTTCATTCACTCCTCATTGTGTAAATAAAGTTTTAGTGAACACAGCCTCACTCACTCATGCTGCAAGGGCAGAGTTGAGTAGTAGAGACTGGATGGTCTGAGTGCCTAAAATATTTCATATCTTGTCCTTTTACCAAAAAAACTTTGCTGCTACTTTTACCCAAACTCCTTGCTGGCTCCATGAATTGTGTCCACTCAAAATTTGTAGAGTGAAGCCTTGGCCTTCGATGTGACTCTGTTTGGAGATAAGGCTTTTAAGGAGGTAATCACAGTAAATGAGTTTCTGAGGGTGGGACTGTGATCTTATATGACTGTTGTTTTTATGAGAGGAAGAGGCTCTCCTCTGCATGTTGCACAAAGGAGAGTCCATTTTGAGGGCATAGCAAGAAAGTAGCCACATACGATCTAAAGAGAGAGGCCTCATCAGAAGTCAGAAATCTCCAGAGCTGTAAGAAAATAGGTTTCTGTTGTTAAGACACCCTATTTGTGGCTTTTACTAGTAGACTAACACACTGACCCTTAGCCTAGGTCATTTATTTAAGAACATCATGCATGTATGATATATGTGACAGGATTTTTAAAGAGCTTTAAAATGACAAAGATGAGAAAATCATCTCTCCCTTTCTGAAGCTTATGTAGTCTAGTAGAAAGAGATTGATGACAATGTGAGAAAATTCCCTACATGTATAACTTTAAACAGTTTTATTAGATGGATCCGCCTGGCTTGTCCTTTTAGTTACCCTCCAAGAGTAAGAAAAGCAAATATATTTTGTTACCCACTGGGAGAGTGTGCCTATTTTTTCTTCTTTTGTTTAAAAAAAAAAGGGGGTAAATAGAATATACACATAGTTTAGTGTCTCATTTTAATGGTTTATCAGAAGACATTGTCAAAAAACAAGATGATTTGAAGGAAGAAGAGAAATGCCTTGAAGGTGCAAGAAAAATGCATGTGTCACACCGGAAAGAGATCACCCTGGCTGAGGGAGGGCTGGAAAAAATACATCTTGTTCTAGAACCTTAGCATTCAGGGCCCCTTTTCCAGCAGTAGCTCAAAGTCATAGCAGAACTCCATGAAGGATGGCTTCCTAGTAGGTCTAAGAGAGCAAAAATGGGTTCTTAAATAGTAAAAAACTGTATAATATGATAGTTTGTGGCCTCTTAAATGATCATAACAGACTATAAAGAGATGGACAGTATTGCTATATAGAGGCAATTATTAAGGGGAAAAGAGTTGGGAAATAGGAAAAGTCTAAGAAATTGGACTGATTCTAAGAATCCCACTGAGGGTCCTAGCAGCTCTGTGACACTCCTGTCCCAAGCTTAGATAGAAGCAGAAGAGGAGCCACACCTAAGGACCATATGGGCATCAAAATCTATACTTCAGCAGTAAACTAAAATGATGGGTGATTGAGGGGCCTCACCACACTTTGGTACTGTATTAGAGTCCTTCAGAAATGTGGTAGCAACCTTGGGACAAAAGAGCTCTAAGAGTAGTTGAAGTGGAGTTCTTCACCATAGTGGGGCTCAAGTTGAGAACCTGGGAAGTAGACTATTATGGCTTCTTGTACTGAGTTGGCAGGGGCTATTTAGACCTGTTGCTATGAAAACAATAATAAGGAATAAATGGTTAATAATGATAAGTCTGGAGGAGTAGGTGCTGAGAAAACAAATTAATACTAAACTCTAAGACAGGATGCAGAGGAAAGGGTAAGGTATTTTTAGGAAAAGATCAGTAGGTAAGATTCCAATTAAGGGGTGATGGCAGTCAAGTGGAAAACAATGGTAGTAGAAATTGGACATTTTCTACAGAGTAGAGATTTAAGAGATATTTAGAAGGTACAGTTGATGGGATTGGGCTACTCATTGAATCTCAAAGACAGGGAGTGTATGAAGGAGGTAGGTATTTCCTTTCTAGAAAAGTAGGAAGAAAAGCTGAGGTCCTGGGAGAAAAACAATGCTGGTTTCCTTAGGACAAACCCAAAGTTCTAAATACTTTGTAATAACTTTTGGTAAAGATTGCTTGTCTTAGAACACAGTTTGTAAATTGACAGCCATAGGCTAAATGCCTTCCGAGAGGTCTGTTCATAGAATTGTATTGTTACTGTTCAGTTGCTAAGTCCTGTCAAACTCTTTGAGACCTCATGGATTGCAGCACACCAGATTTCCCTGTCCTTCACTACCTCCTGGAATTTGCTCAAACTCATGTCCATGGGGTTGGTGATGCCATCCAACCATCTTATTCTCTGTCACCCCTTTCTTCTCCTGCCCTCAATCTGTCCCAGTATCAGTATTGGCAAAACATTTAAGAAATCAATCTTCTTTAAAATAGAAAACAATAATTTGTCAACATCTAAAAATCATACAATATATTCATAATAAACCAGATTTGTGAGAACTTGGGTCTTTATTCTCACCTAACCACAAAAAACTCAGCTGGAGCTGTGGCATGGAAGCTTCCTTTAGAATGGGAACATGTCCAGTTAACCTTAACCTTTCCCACTCCCCTGAGGTCTTCCCCTCTGCTTCATTCATTGCCTGACTGGCTCCACAGGACTTCAGCAAGTACCAGAACTACAGGAATGAAACTATCAAAGGCATCATAGGATGAAATATGCCTCCAACCCAGAGAATCAAGGGTGTGCAATACAAAAACAAAAGTTTAATTGAAGCCCTGCATTTGCATGTCATTCATGTTAGCAATGTTTCAAGAAAAGAGGAAGACTAGCTAGGATAGATTTACAAGAAAATTAAACATGAAAACAGAAAATATGCACTCAGAAGAGATGCAATAAAATACTATAATTGAAAGAAAAAGTCAAGTAGGCTTTCCAGTTCTGGTAGAATTTCCAATTATTTCTAAATTCTGAGTGAATGGGCTTTCTAAATCTAGCCCCAGAATTTAAACTTTTGAGATAGTTATTTGTTATAATTATCAGTGATGCCTACCTACCCAAGAAAATGCACCGTCTCCAAATTATCACATAATGTTTACCCCTTCAAAAATTTTACATTTTTGCACACCTATCTTCACCACATCCATACTTATTTATTTAAAAGCTGTTCTCTTAGGCTGATTTTCCTCCAGTGCTAGAAAGAAAAGTGCTAAAGAACAAGCCCATTTTATCACAGAAAGTTCACTGTGGTGACATTCTTCTCTGATTTCTGAAAATACTGAACCATTTTGCACCCAGCTTGACCCAACAGCTGTAGCTCTTCTGGTCTCCTTCCCTAATTTGTTTGCATTTGGCTTATATTCCTAGCTCTTCAGAGTGCTGATAATTATAGTTGTCTGGGAGGCTTCGAGGCTGTAAAAAATCTGGACCTTCTCACATTTCAGCACAGGCAGACAGGGTTCAGGCTCCAATTTGGAACTGCAGAGACTTAAATGGGGCATGTGATCCCAGAGACATCAACAGCAGTCAGCCAGCTTGAAGACTCTTCTCCAAAGCCTCTCGCCATATGTTTGGCTACAAATTGTGGACCAAACAGGCCAAAGTATTACACAGGATTCAAATGGACCACTGTTAACATATGTGGTTGGCATGGAGCAACTGAAGTGTTGATAGTTAGAACCTCATAATTCCAGTTACAATATCAATATCATTGGAATATTTTCCTCCACTTAGAAACACCTTTACAATCTACTTCTTAAAAAAAAAAAAAAAAAAAGACAGCTTCATAAAATGATTGTAGAGAACTTTGAATGGAAAGAAAAGCAAAAACAATAAAAATTTACATTGAAGTTTGTTTTTAGGCGATATGGACAAGAAATGATGTCAGATATGTTTAAATGATAGTGATCATATCAGTTTGCAAAAATTTTAAAGTTATCGAAAAGATTATCCAGATATATAAGAACATTCTTATATTTCATAGTTAATAATGAATTTAGATACTGGGGCTGAGTACATGGAGAAATTTAAAACATAGCGCTTCCTAGAGATTCTAAATTGAAAATCTAAAATGGAGTTGAGTTCATGTTAAAACATTAAATTTAGGCTTGAAATACAGTTTCAAGGATTTGGAAATGTGCTTTAAAACATTTAAATTTGGTTTCTTTTATGTCACACTGACCTAGTCAACATGGAGCCAAAGATGCTGTCAGAAGTGACTTCATTATCAGTATTAATGTCATTTTTGTTTAGTTTTTGGAGAAGCAGTAGTCATGTTGGTGACAAACTCACTCATCTTAAATGGTTGTTGTTTAAAGATAAACCTTTTGTAAAATCAGACAGGGATTTTGGACTTACAGCTTTTTTCCCAATGAATTTTCTTTTTACCTGTTTGGATTTGAGATTGAATGACTAAGCAATTAGGAGAAGATTATATTTTGCCTATTTTCAACCTCTCCTGTGAATAAAACTTCTACCTTATTATACTTCAGAGATGTCAACTGCTTCAAAGAGCTATCACATTCATGTTTTAAAAAGCTTTTTGTTTTCCAAAGACTGCAAAAATAACCCCACTGAGTTGTTAATTATCATTAAACAGTGAACATTTTTAGTGCTTCTCCAAGTCAAGTCATGGTTCCCAGAAAGAAGGGGAATTAGAGTTACATCAAGCATGAAACATGTGTTTTTTAAAAAGTGACTTGCCTCAGAACTAGAACTTCATATGGGAGCTTAAAAGATATTTTATTTAGTTTTAGCACTTAATAAGATAGACTTCACAGTTTTGAAATGTGGCTGCCTTGGAAAATCACATTTGGAGAATGTGTATGAATCTGTAAAAACAAACACACCCTATAGAGAGCTTTTCAGCATGGCTGGAACTGACAGAAATCCAGATGTTCTTTTTTATATTCTTGGATGACCACCAAAGAGCAAAAAATAGTACCGGTCAGTGCTGACCCGTATCACTTGAAGAGGAAGTACTAACCCTTAAGACAGCAGGAATTATTCAACATTCTTCAGCAGAAAGCTGGAGATCCTCGCAACTTGACACCGCTCTGCACGTATGAGTCCCAGTTAAACTTGCCGTTACAAAACTATGCACTTGCCTGTATACCACCTCCCACCTGTACACACTCCAATCAGCCCGGTTGCCCATTTTATTGAAACTTCAGTTTTTAAAACAAACACTGAACAGATCAGGGCTCTGGCTCTTCTAAATCAACAAAAACAGAAGATAAGATAAACCTACTTGAAAAGCCAACTGCTTGCCTGTCAAGAGTGTGACAATTTGCCAATATAAAAGTTTGAACCCCAATTCTAATCTTTGCTTCAACACCTTCTACTTCTGTGGGTACCCCAAAGGATACAGTCTGACAAAAGTACCAAACTATGGAGATATAATTTCCTTTCTCCTCTTATTTATTAAAAAAAAGTTGAATTAAGTGCAGGCCTAACTTGAAAAAGTAAAAGATACCACTAAGAATTAAATGCTGCTATTAAACAAGAAAGGTGTCTCTTAGTCCTGGAGAGTCTGTGTGTGTGTGTGTGTGTGTGTGTGTGTGTGTGTGTTTACATAATTTTCTGGGGTCTATTGAGGCAGATGCAGATCAACTATGGAGTGTGTTGATGGGTTTGAAGGAGAAATCTGTGATTGAGGAAATATGAAGTGTGGAAAGAAAATAATAGTCTGAAAACTATGGGAAATCTGCTACCTTTGCCTTTACAGAGAAAAGAAATGTCTATGGGAAGATAAAGGGCAAAAAAATGGAAAACTTTTCCCAAAGCAGAAATGAAACAGCTGGAAATTAAAAGGATCAATAAAGGTTAAATCAGTGAGAAAGCAAATCTTTGAGAATTCAAAATACCAACTACCAAAAAAATTCAATATCAGAAGAAAAGTAAGTCTTCATTATGCTCCATTTTTCATATGCTATGTTCTTTATACCATGTATTAAAATACAAAAATATTTGTGAAATAAAATTTCATAATAAAAATTTAGATTTACTCACTTTATAGCAGAAATTAACACAATATTGTAAATCAACTATACTTCAGTCAAAAAACTTAGATTTAGCTTTATTAATTTTATCCACATATTCTAAAAGCTATGTTAATATCTATTTTATTATTTTTTTTGTTTTGTTAATATCTATTTTAAAAATATATGATCAGGTTTTGTGATGAAGCTCATAGTTCACTCTACTGTGTATGTATGTATATATTTTTCAGATCACATATCTAAAGAAATAAAGCATGGGATTAGATAAACACTAGTAATATGCTAAATAAATAAATGTATTAGAAAATAAATACTGCTACTATTCTGTTTAAGCTATTTTATGTAGATGTTTATTTTAACAAGAAATACCATTGTCTCAGTAAGTGTACTATTTTTTTAGTTTCTCTTCAAAATCATTCTGCTTCTACATTATGTAGAAAATAGCTTTGGCTAAAGTCAAGTGGTTTTCTTTTTTAAAGTTTTTAACAGTTAACCAAGATGGCAATTCTAGGAAAATGAGTGCCATTTTTTAATACACTGAAAAGGTAATGTTATTTCTAGATGCATCATATATATAGTTTAATACAAAAGAGTGAGTCAAACAATGCAATTCATCAAAATCCATAAAGAGAATTTTTAATACATGGCAGTCCCTTTCAGGTTAATGATTTGTCTGACTCTCAGGGGGATGGCTTCCAATCGCATCAATTCTTGGCAGATTGATAGACAGGCATTTAAGTGAATCTCTAAAACTTGGTTCTGTCACCTAATGACAAAAACAACCTGATGGTATGCAATTATTTCGATCAATCAATCAACAAGGATTTTGAGCACACACTGTTTTCTCATCATTATGCTAGATGTAAGGAAAGTATAAATATAAAATATATATAAAATATATAAAAAATGATAAAATATAAATAAAGGGAATGTAAGACATTGATCCAAACTTAAAAAGTATGCAAATTGGCTTGAATAAGTAAAAACAATACATATGAAATAATTAGCAAAGTTCATGGCATATTCTTAAGAGATGATTCATGTTGAAGAGCCAAAATTGCTATAGAATGATAAGGATGGTAAAATGGTAAATAAGTGTCAGAATGATGAGAAGTAATTTCAATGGGACAGACTTTGGAAGGGAGTAAAATTTAGATAAGGAAAAGGCGAAGAAACTGTTTCCACTTAATGAATGAACATGCATAGCATAGCAGAGTGCATAGCCCTCACCAAACATGGACGACAATGGGAAATAAGTACAAATTTTGGCTGGCATGTGAAATGAGCCACTTGGTCAATGCAAGTGGAAGGATCTGTCAGATAACAAAGCTAGGTACATATTGATAACCCATAGATGTACATGGAGAGCCTTGAAAATCAGGCAGAATTTGAGCTTGATGTGATAAAAGACTAGGAGTCAGTAGTAATTTTATTATAGAGGAAAATATGAAAGAGTAAACCTAATATAGAATGCAGATGAAGAGGAGAGAAAGAGTGCTTGAAAGGGCTAAAGCATTCTTAATGAAGATAGGATATACCGTAAATTAATATCACTCAAAAGTAAACCTGGTTTTCAGCAGTCAACCATGTAAACTAACCATGCAAATTAACTAAATTTCATATCAGATACCATTAAGTGGTCATCTGAGTACTGGATAGTGGCAGTGTTACCAGCATTCAGAGAATGGTGATATAAAGGATAATTCAAAGGAACACTAACACAGCAGAAGATGAGCAATATAGGCTACACTCTTATTCAGACGCCAGTTAATTTTACTGCTGCCTTTAGGCAGACCTTTCTGTGTGTGTGTGTGTGTGTGTGTGTGTGTGTGTTTAGTTTGTTTTTCTTTTGCTTTGTTTTGCTGAAAATTATCAGTAGAAGAGTAGTTGCAATTTTCTCCACCTGCCCAATAAGTTCTTTTTAGTGTAGGGGGAAGTTATGCTGTTCTGTGAGATAATACATATGATATATTATATGATGTATTTTCTCATAGAACAGCAAAATTTCCCCTTACACCAGAAATAATTTATTGGGGCTTCCCTGGTGGCTCAGGTGGTAAAGAATCTTCCTGCAATGCAGGAAACCTGGGTTCAGTATTTGGGGTCGAGAAGTTACCCTGAAGAAGGAAATGGCCACCAACTCCAGTGTTCTTGCCTGGAGAATTCCACGGAAAAAGGAGCCTGGCAGGCTACAGTCCATGGGGTCATAAAGAGTTAGACACAACTGAGTGACTAACACTAAACTGTTCTGTGAAAATACATCAAAAGCTCTTTTCATGATGATACAGTGTGCATTATTTCAATCAATTTCATTGTCTTTATGGGGTCTCATGTTAATTAGGTACAATATTACTTTGAAAAGCTTAGTTGGTAAAACATTTGAGTTCACAGCATTTTTTAGTTTCTGTACTTTCATTGCTTTAAATATTCCTGTCCAATTAAGGCACTAAGAAATGGCCACTGAGAAGAAATTCTGTATATGCTCCTTCTATTGACATCAAATGGCCACGTGAAAGTAAATGTGTATGAGTATAACTGGTTGCTTTTCTATAGTAACCACATTTATGACTCCTTTGGGAACCAGTTATACTGCAACATAAGTTCCTAAAACCTTCAGAAGGCCACAGTGAACGGAATCTGAGGAAAGCCCATTAATAGCATTGTATAACTTGTTATATAACCTTAATGAAAAAAGAATTATCAATTTCACTCCCTCATTTTCCATAATAGATGAAATGAGGTATTAGACATCCAAACGATCAGTTCATGAATATGTATAAAATTTTATTAGTATAAAATAATAGGAATTATTTTATTGATATATATTATGATTGATATAGGCTTGTGTTCTTCAGATACAGCTGAATATCATGGTAAAATCAGTATCTAAATGTATTAAGACAAACTGTATTATTAGTATGTGTTAAAATGGCATAAGAGACAAAATGAGAGTAAGAGAGTAAAGACACCTTTCTCATCCTCACTGTTTCACCAAGTATATATAACTTAGGAAGTTACTTACCTTCCAAGGATCAAGTAATTTTCATCTGTCAGTTGATGTGATTTGGGCTAGGCCAACATGTCAAAATAATGTTACAGCAAATAACATATTTCTACTGGATATACATATTTATTAAGGAACAAAGGTAAATTGCATTAGCTTTGTAAACAGCTTAAAGAAAATTAAGGAGGTTTCTTTACTGCAGAAATTCCCAGAGATTTTGATATACTCAGATGTCACATAAACAACTGAATATTTGTTTATTGTGAATCTCCAAACAAGATGATTAAAGAGTTGAGTATAAAATCAACATGATTTCCAAATGTATTCTGTGTTGTAAAATTTGTTATGACGACAGTTTAGGCAGTATGAGACTAGACCTTACTCTTACATTTTACACAGTACTGAAAATCTTTTTACCCTATCCTTTGTCCAATAACTGGCTTTTCTAGTGCTCTGTGTTTCTCAATATGGTCTGTCTAGATCCCAGGTCCCCTGGATCATCTTTTTCTGAGGATTTGTCCTAGCAGGTCGGACTGAGAATCAAATGGACTAATCAAAGCTTAGTGTATTTAAACAACAAAAACAAAATAATAATAAAAAATCTGGCCCATAACTCAAAACTCAGGATTTTTAAATCAGTGTGTTATGTGGTTTATTATAATACCATGCTTTAATTGAAATAGAGTTGAATTGCAATGTTGTGTTAATTACTGCTGTACAGCAAAGTGACATATATGCATATATATACCTGCTTTTTCACAGTCTTTTCCACTACAGGATATTCAATATAGTTCCCTGTGCTATACTGCAGGACCTTGTTGTTTGTCTATCTTGTATGCACCAGTTTGCATCAGCTAACCCCAAACTCCTAATCGTCCCTCTTCCATTCCCCTCCCCCTTGGTTACCACCAGTCTATTCTTTCTGTTCATGATTCTGTTTATGTTTCATCTATAGGTTTATTTATATTCCACATATAAGGGTTTTCATATGGAATAATACCACATTATTAATCACGCCTCAAAGCATTTTGAGAATAAAGTGTGCATGTTGCTCTCAGTTTAGTAATCTTGTGATTATTATTTCTCTTCTCTATTTGAACAAGTTTGTTTTTTCAAGTAAGTTTATTTTACTTTTAGTAATGCCGTATGAATAAGACTGGCTTTATTGTTTAGTGTTGGTGAGCACCTAAGTCTGCAACTTCCGGTGACCCTCTTACAGATGCCCTCCTTCCCAGCAGAACAGGCTAGATCTCCTGCTGACAGTCTTACACCACCCTCCATTGGTCATCACAGCGCTTAGCACAATTTGTAGATACATACATACATGTGTGTGTTATTGGTGATCATTTGATTAATTTAGACTATTTGATTAATGTTTCCCCTGCTCTCATTGAAGATTATAAACTGTATGAGAACAAAGCCTAGTCTTTGCTCGCTATTCAGAGAAGGCAATGGCACCCCACTCCAGTACTTTTGCCTGCAAAACCCCGTGGACGGAGGAGCCTGGTGGGCTGCAGTCCATGGGGTCGCTAAGAGTCGGACACGACTGAGCGACTTCCCTTTCATTTTTCACTTTCATGCATTGGAGAAGGAAATGGCAACCCACTATTATTTTTTGCTAAGTCTAGAATCCTGCCTTACCCATAGTAATTCCTAAACAAATGTTGAATTTCAAAGGCACTTACTTTATAGCCTTCTACATGTAGATATTTGCTCTTAGATCTAACTGTTCTTTAGCAAAAAGAGATGATACCCATTTCCTTAATTTAAAACTTTTGATCCTTATGGAAATAAAATTTTTTCCTGTCAGTGGTAATGTTTTAAATAATTATCAACCAATCATGTTTACCTTAGCTGAGAATGAAATATCTGAGAATAGTATGAAATGAGAGAGAGACTGCGGATGGTAGATAAGTGGAGAAATGATAAATAATAAATACTTTTCCTTAAAATTACTTTGCTATCAAATAATTGTGTCTGAATCTAGGCTTGGATTTTTAGTTTTCTAATAATTCTCTTTTAAGAGAAAGCTCAAATATAGTCTTTTATTTAAGGAAAGCCGATGTAATCTCTATTTTGCAATGACTGTATTTTCTAAGAGGAGCTAAGGCACTTCTTAAAGCTATATAGCAAGTCAATAGAGAAAAGGGAAGTAAACCAGAATCTCAGAATACATCTGGACAACTCATGAGGATTCTGCCCATAATCACTATAAAACACACAGCCAAAAGATACATGAGGAAAATTTATCCCCATCTATAGAGAACATATTTTGTAGTTTGTGTTACTTTTAAAAAATGAAACAAAAAATAGAGAATTTTTATGTGCAAAACCCTACCTTATAGCAGAATAAATGTGAACTATTAAATATGTATTACAGATTTGAAATTATAGGCACCACAGTGACCATAACCCAGTTCACATAAATGTGAAAGAGTTTATGATATTTTATACAATGCAAAGAATGCCATTTGCCATGTTGCTTACTAGTGGGTTTTGGGGTTAATTTGAAAGTTTAAAGTTTATACCACCATAGTCTGAATTGCTTTGTTTTTAACAATATATTCATGTTTTTTGTATGATCATAATTATTTCCATTCAACTTTATTCAGTGTAAAGGACAAAACAAGCAAGTGGGGAGGCCATACATTAGTAGTAATTTTTTTTTAGTTGAAATTAGTACTTTTGTTGCTCTCTAGTATACTATCAATCTAAAAATCCAAGTTTAATTTCATAATAGTGCATCTATATTGTGCAAGCCATGTGCTAGCTAGTGTAGGGAATGAAAAAAATGAATAAACCACAAATGTTGCTACTTTAGGATCTAATATCCTAGAAATGAATAAGCAAGTAGCTAAATATGATGGTTAGTAGTGGTATTAGTCATTCAGTCATGTCTGACTCTTTGTGACCCTATGGATTATAGCCCTCTAGGTTGCTCTGTCCATGGGATTCTCCAGGCAAGAATACTGGAGTGGGTAGCCATTCCTTTCTTCACGGGATATTCCTGACCCAGGGATCGAACCCAGATCTCCTGCATTGCAGGCAGATTCCTCACCATCTGAGCCTCCAGGGAAGCCCAATATGATGTTACATGCATGAAAAACGGGAGTTTTGGAGAAGAGAACCAGGAGAAATACAAAAGAAGGAGGGACCATATCTACTTGATTGCTCAGAAGAGACTAGACTTGAGAGTGTGAGTTGATCTGGGTTTATGGAAATGAGTAAAATGTCAACACGAACCTTATCTATAGATAGATTGTATTTTAGCATATCACATTTACATTCATACTTAGGACATTATTTCAAAATGATTTTTCTATACAATCAATCAAACTCTTTTGATTCTAAATTCAGGTAGGAGTTTCACCATCATGAGTTAGTAAAAATTTTAAAGAAGCAACTTCTTAACATTTGTAATTTGGGTTGGAATCATGAACTGTGAATGAATTTACACTCCAAATGTATATTCTTTGCCACCAGTATACATACTGCTGCTGCTAAGTTGCTTCAGTCGTGTCCAACTCTGTGCGAATCCATAGATGGCAGCCTACCAGGCTCCCCAGTCCCTGGGATTCTCCAGGCAAGAACACTGGAGTGGGTTGCCATTTCCTTCTCCAATGCATGAAAGTGAAAAGTGAAAGTGAAGTCACTCAATCATGTCCGACCCTCAGCAACCCCATGGACTGCAGCCTTCCAGGCTCCTCCATCCATGGGATTTTCCAGGCAAGTTACAAAAACACACACAGTACTAGGCTACACGCTCTCTTACAGATAGAGACAGGCCTTTGTCAGTTTGTCTCTCCACTTTCCATCTATAAGGCTCCCTTTGTGTGGCAAAGCACCAAGTGTAGCGATATAAAGGGTAAAAGAGATAGGGACCTTCAAGAGAAATAATTCTAACTGCTCTTTTATTCTAAGTACAAGCAGTTTCCAGTGACACCACAGTACATCCACTGCAGTGGAATTGAGAGGGAAGAATAGATCTCTTAGTTGAGAGAGAAAATGCTTAAATATTAACCAGATAACATGTGTAAGGAGTGTTGAAATCTGGAAACCATTTTCAAAAGTAATAAAATACTTAAGTTTGAGACACTGGCTTTAGTTATATATGGTGAGTGTATACATTACCAGTTGAAAGAGACATAATATGAAACAAGAAAGAGAAAACTTAGACATGAATCATTAAGGTCTTATCATTTATTTTAAGGATTCAAATATTGGATAGAAAACTTCTAACTGCTAAAACAGAGCTACTCATTATATAAAATAAAATTGAAAAAAAAATAAGGAGGTATTTATAAACCCATAATACTTGGGAGATCTTAATATAATCCTTTCAGAAATTGATATATCAAGCAGAGTATAATATGAATACAGAAGCTTTGAACATAGCATGAATTGATCTGTTGGTCATATGTATACCACTGTATATTCTCAAATTGTTTTCAAGCATACATGGAAATTGAAACATAAAATTCAAAAATGAAACACTGACATTGAATGGATAGGACTTTGAAGAATAGGTAGGAAGTTTTAAAAAATTGGATCAAAGTGGGCTACATAAGACAGTTCAACCATTAATGTATTGTTTTAGTTCTTTACTTTTTTTACAAAAAAGATACAAAATGTTGAGGGTTGACAAAGCTTGGCAGTAAGTGCATGGGCTTTCATTTTTTTTAGTTTCCTATAAGCATGAAATATTTAATAATTAGAAAAAGGTTAGATATAAAAGGAAAACTTGTAAAAAGACAAGGATGAAGCAACAAGGGAGGAAGGTCGACTTCTAGAACATGGCTATTGAAACTAAGGGAAGGAAAGAACTATTCCAAAGAGGAATTGATCAGTAATATACTTCACAGGTGGCACTAATGGTAAAGAACCCGCCTGCTAATTTGGGAGATGTAAGAGATGCGGTAAGATACTCAGGAGATGCAAGAGATGCAGGTTCAGTCCCTGGGGTGGGAAGATCCCCTACAGGAGAGCATGGCAACCCACTTCAGTATTTTTTCCTGGACAATCCTATGGACAGAAGGGCCTGGAGGGCTGCAGTCGGTAAGGTCACGAAGAGTTAGACATGACTGAAGTCACTTAACACACATGTACGTAATAATATAAAATGCTTGTGAAAATAATTATACACGTACCCACAAGCATAGACACAAATACTGTAGATGAAAATGGTCTTGCTGAGAGATGTTTAAAATATCAGTGAGGAGAAGGCCATTTCTCAATGCACTGCGGAATGAATGGGCCGTGAAGAAATGAAGAAAGAACACGTGTACAGCTCAATAAATAAATCTGACAATAAAGGAAGGAGATTGGAGTTTAGGAAGGTTGATTTTCAGTTTTTCTTTTTTCTTAATGACTGGAAATCTTTGAAGTTATTTCAATGGTGATAAAATGAAACCAAGAAAAGAAGGGTCTACTAACATTGTCAGATAAGATAAAATATAATAGTGAAGTCATTAAGAAGGATAAGTTTAATGATATCTAGAGTATCATTACAGGGATTAACCTGGTGCTAGAGAAATGCTTCTTTGATTCTACCTGAAAGCATGGAAACGTGTTCCATGTGCAAATTGGGTGGCAGAAAATTAGTGAAGATCTCTGGATTAAATATCCTTTGTGATTTGAGAAGCAACTTCTAAAAGTAACAATGGCAGAGTGATGACTATTTTAAATAAGCTGTGGCAAATGAGAGGGACTGAAAAATAATCTGCTGGCAGCTCTGAGGATTCAGTTAAATGTGAAAGTGAAAGTGAAGTCGCTCAGTCGTGTCCGACTCTTTGCGACCCCATGGACTGTAGCCTACCAGGCTCCTCTATCCATGGGATTTTCCAGGCAATGGTACTGGAGTGGATTGCCATTTCCTTCTCCAGGGGATCTTCCTGACCCAGGGATTGAACCCAGGTCTCCCACATTGTAGACAGACGCTTTACCATCTGAGCTACCAGGGAAAGGTCAGTTAAATGTAAATATCATGAATTCAGTCACAGATTGCACTGTTACAGCTTTTCTCCAGCAGTTCAGGAATCTGCGTGTTGCCATAGGAAAGTGAATGTTTAGAAGAATCTTTAGTGTAAGCATTTGTGAGGCATGTACAGCAAGAACAGAAGGTAAATGGCAAGGTACAGAAGGACAAGAAATTTAATTGTAATGATACAGAATAGATTGAAATAATGAATCATGTCCTCCCCTGAAGTCTTTTCTCACCCACATCTAACATTCTGTGCCTTTATCAATTCTGTGAAATTAATGAACTATATACAGATGGTCCCTAATTGTCAATAAATAGAAAATGTTTTCATTTATAATATATGTCAAGTGGAACATTTCTTTTGCACTTTTCTGAACAAATGTACATCTTTAAATATTTATTTAAGAAGTTGCATCATTACCATAATTTTTGTTGAAAGCTAATAGCACATTTCTAATTTTATTAAAAAGATTTTTATTTTAAAGGTATCAAGTCACTAAGGAACTGTCAAGGTAGATAATTTGTGCTGGTTTTGATTTTATAAAGGGTCACTCTTTCCTCTATTGGTATTTTTCGGTCTTTGTTGTAGTTCACTTGCTTAGTCGTGTCCGACTCTTTGTGACCCCATGGACTGCAGCATGCCAGTTTTCCCTGTTCTTAATCATCTTCTGGAGCTTGCTCAAACTCATGTCCACTGAGTCAGTGGTGCTATCCAACCATCTTGTCGCTATTGTCCCCTTCTGCCCTCAATCTTTCCCAGCACCAGGGTCTTTTCCAGTGAGTCAGATCTTTGCATCAGGTGGCCAAAGTATTGGAGCTTCAGCTTCAGCATCAGTCCTTCCAGTGAATATTCAGGATTGATTTCCTTTAGGATGGACTGGTTTGATCTCCTTGCAGTCCAAGGGACTCTCAAGAAGTTTTTTCAAAACCATGGTTCAAAAATATCAGTTCTTTGGTGCTCAGCCTTCTTTATAGTCCAACTCACATCTATACATGACTACTGGATAAGCCTTAGCTTTGACTATACAGACCTTTGTTGGCAAAAGTAATGTTCTGCTTTTTTAATATGCTGTCTAGGTTTATCATATCTTTTCTTCCAGTGTAACTGTTTCCTCTATTGGTATTTTTTGGTTTAAAGCCGACTTTATGTGTATGATTATACTCTCATTCTTTTCGTTGGTCTTTGTATGGTATAACTATTATTATATTTTACTTTCACATTCTATATTCTTATACTTATGCCTCCTGTAGTTGAATTTCTTTTTGGATGTTAGTGTTTTTTCTTGACCCAGTCTTGTGTCTTCTATTTGCAGCATTTGGCACAATTAAATTAACATAATAAATATGTGTGTCAGTTGCTTAGTTGTGTCTGACTTTTTGCAACCCCTTGGAATGTAGCCTTTGAGGCCCCTCTGTCCATGGGATTCTCCAGGCAAGAATACTGGAGTGGGTTGCCATTTCCTTCTCTAGGGGATCTTCCTGACCCGGGATTGAACCTGGGTCTCCTGCATTGCAGGAAGATTCTTTACCATCTGAGCTGTAGTTAGGTTTAAATCTAGGATCTGCACTTTCCATCTACAATTAGTTATTTTTTCTTCTTAACTTCTTTTGTGTTAGCATTTCTTATTTTTTATTTCTACCCCTTTATTAGCTTATTAGTAATAATTCTTTTTGTATTATTTTCAAAAGTTATTATTTTAGTCTGAGTTGATGTTTACAGTATTATAAACTTAGACAATCTTTAGTTATATTTTACTATATTCTGGGTAATGCAAGGTTATTACAACTCCATTTGTTTCCTACCTCATTTCATGCACTTTTTCATCATTTACAAATGTCTTTTATTGTTCAGCCACTCAGTTGTATCCCATTCTTTGTGACCCCATGGACTGCAGCATGCCAGGCTCACCTGACTTTCACTATCTCACTGTGTTTGCTTAAACTCATGTCTGTTGAACCACTGATGCCATCCAACCATCTCATCTTCTGCCACCCCCTTCTCCTCCTGCCCTCAATCTTTCCCAGCATCAGCATATTTTCCTATGAGTTGACTCTTGGCATCAGGTGGTCAAAGTACTGGAGCTTCAGCAGCAGTCCTTGCAATGAAAATTGAAGGTTAATTTCCTTCAGATTGACTGGTTTGATCTCCTTGTTGTCCCAGCAACTCTCAAGAGTTTTCCTTAGCACCACAATTTAAAAGCACTTGTTCTACAGTGCTCCTGCAGTGCTTGGCCTTCTTATGGTCCAACTCTCACATCCATACATGACTACCAGAAAAACCATAGCTTTGACTATATGGACCTTTGTCAGCAAAGTGATGCCTCTGCTTTTTAATATGCTGTTTAGATTTGCCATAGCTTTTCTTCCAAGGAGCAAGCATCTTTTAATTTTGTGGCTGCAGTCACCATCCCAGCTGATTTTGGAACCCAAGAAAATAAAGTCTACCACTGTTTCCATTGTTTCCCATCTGTTTGCCATGAAGTGATGTGACTGGATGCCATGATCTTCTTTTTGAATGCTGATTTTTTAAGCCAGCTTTTTCCCTTTCTTCTTTTACCCTCATCAGGAGGCTCTTTAGTTCCTCTTTGCTTTCTGCCTTTAAGGTGGTATCTTCTAAATATCTGAGTTTGTATATGTCTCTCCTGAAGTCTTGATTCCAGCTTGTGATTCATCCAGCCTGGCATTTTGCATCATGTACTCTGCATAAAAGTTAAATAAGTAGGGCGACAATATACAGCCTTGACATACTCCTTTTCCAATTTTGAAACAGTCCATTGTTCCATGTCTAGTTCTAACTTGCTTCTTGACTTGCTACACGATTCTCAGGAGGTAGGTAAGGTGGTCTGATATTCCTATCTTTTTAAGAATTTTTCACAGTTTGTTGTGATCCACACAGTCAAAGACTTTAGCAAAGTCAATGAAACAGAAGTAGATATTTTTCTGGAATTCCCTTGCTTTTTGAAAGCAGTTCCCCTACTTTCTGGAATTCCAATGTATGTTGGCAATTTGATCTCGGGCTCTTCTTTGCCTTTTATAAATCTAGCTTGTACATCTAGGAGTTCTTCATTGGTGTATTATTTAAGCCTAGCTTGATGGATTTTGAGCATTACCTTGCTGGCATGTAATATGAGTTCAGTTGTATGATAGTTTGAACATTCTTTGGCATTGCCTTTCTTTGTGATTAGAATGAAAACTGACCTTTCCCAGTCCTGTGGCTACTATGGGTTTTTCCAAATGTGCTGACATATTGAGTGCAGCACTTTAACAGCAGCATCTGGGATTTGAAATAGCTCAGCTGAAGTTCCATCACCTCCACTAGCTTTGTTCGTAGTAATTCTTCCTAAAGCCCACTTGACTTCACATTCCAAGATGTCTGACTCTGTGAGTGACCACACCATCACGGTTATCTGGGTCATCAAGGTCTTTTTTTGTATAGTTCTTCTGTGTATTCTTGTCACTTCTTCTTTATCTCTTTTGCTCCTGTTAGGTCCATACAATTTCTGTTCTTTATTGTTCCCCATTTTGCATAAGTGTTCCCTTGGTTCTCTAATTTTCTTGAAGAGATCTCTAGTTTTTCCCATTGTATTGTTTTCCCTCAATTTCTTTGCATTGTTCACTTAAGAAGGCTTTCTTAACTCTCCTTGATATTCTCTGGAACTCTGCAGTTATGTGGGTATATCTTTCTCTTTCTCCTTTGCCTTCTCTCTCTTTTTTTTTTAGCCATTTGTAAGGCCTCCTTAGACAACCATCTTGCCTTCTTACATTTCTTTTTCTTGGTTTGGAAGTCCTTGCTTATATCATATGTTTAAGAAATTAGCCCTCAGTTCTCCCGTTGCCCTTGGAAGATAACATGTCTTTCTGCTAATAAGTTTGTCTTTTTGTCTTAGCTTTCAGTAGTTTCACAGTGCTGTGCTTAGAAGCAGGTAAGTCTCAAACATTATCTCTTTAAACATCACTTTTCCCCACTGCTTTTTTTCCTGAAAGTGAAAAAAAGTCACCCAGTTGTGTCTGACTTTCTGTGACCCCCATGGACTGTCCATGACCTGCCAGACTCCTCTGTCCATGGAATTCTCCAGGCAAGGAGAGTGAGCAGCCATTCTCTTCTCCAGGGGATCTTTCTGACCCAGGGATTGAACCCTGCTCTCCTGCATTGCAGCCAGATTCTTTACTGTCT
Source organism: Aepyceros melampus (assembly GCA_006408695.1). NCBI lineage: Eukaryota > Metazoa > Chordata > Mammalia > Artiodactyla > Bovidae > Aepyceros > Aepyceros melampus. The sequence goes on from SJXQ01006112.1 coordinate 305,493, forward strand.
GAGCTGCTCAGGTAGCCAGTTACATCAGACCTTTTCACTTTTCACTAAAGTCATATATCTTTAATGTACTTTCCTGTATTTTTCATCCTTTTATTTTTCAGTTTATCCTTTTATTATTCAATTTTTATCCTTTTATTTTGGAGTTTCTTCAGAATTATCTTCCAGTCTATTATACTTCTCTTTGCTGTATGTTACAGGGAATTCTTAATTATATTTATTTGTTTATTTTTACTTTGACTCACATTTGATTATTTTCAGGGAAGACACAAGTGACATTCCCTTTATTCATCTTTTATGAGCTTTTTTTTTATCATATTTTTAAAAGTCTCTACCCAACACTCCAGTATTTTTATAGTTTAAAATAATTATGTTATTTTTATAAATAATTTTCCTTTGTGGTCTTTTTTCCTGTTTTATGACATACACTAAATTTTTAAATGAATGATGAATGTACATGTCATATGAAAATGGGTACAGCCTATAAATGTTATTGTCTCTTTTGTGAGACCTTAATTTTCATCTAGCTTGCCAACCAGGTCTGAGCAGTAGATAAAGGACTTTAATTTAGCTAAGTAATCATATATCTGAAACCCTGTTTAAACATATGATATCCATAAGTATTTCTTGAACATAGTTTTAATAAATCATGAAAAGCATTTTTAAGTCCCAAACTTTAAACATTTTTAAATTTAATTTAGTTTTTTAATTGAAGGATAATTGCTTTACAGAATTTTGTTGTTTTCTGTCAGACCTCAACATGAATCAGCCTGAATTAACATGAATCAGCCTGAATCAACATGAATCAGGGGATATATATATCCCCTCCATTTTGAACCTCCCTCCTATCTCCCTCCCCATCCCACCCCTCTAGGTTGATGCAGAGGCCCTGTTTGAGTTTCCTGAGCCATACAGCAAATTCCAGTTTTCTATCTATTTTATACATGGTAATGTAAATTTCCATTTTACTCTTTCCATACATCTCACCCTCTCCTCCCCTCTCCCCATGTTCATAAATCTATTCTCTGTGTCTGTTTCTCCATTGCTGCCCTGTAGATAAATTCATCAGTACCATTTTTCTAGATTCCGTATATATGCATTAGGATACACATATTTCTGTTTCTCACTTATTTCACTCTGTTCTAGGTTCATCCACCTCATAAACATTTTCATATATTAAAAAAATTATAAACACTTAGCACTGTAAACATAATCTCATTGTATACATAAATATGGAAAACTGCTTAAGATTGGGTTCGCTTTTCAGTGCATTCATGGGCCAATGTGGCTTCTGTGGCATACAATTCTAATAGATTTCTGAAAAAGCTATGAAATAATCCTTAAGGAATGAATATATAATATGGATAGAACTCCTGGTATGCTATGTATTCACTGTAATGTTTTATGTTATATTTATGTACATGATATATTTATATATGACATATCTGAAAGTGAAAGTATTAGTCACTCAGTCATGTCTGACTCTACTATCCCCTGGACTGTAGCCCTCTAGGCTCCTCTGTCCATGGAATTCTCCAGGCAAGAATACTGGAGTGGTTTGCCATTTCCTTCTCCAGGGTATCTTCACAACCCAAGGATCAAACACCAGTCTCCTACATTTCAGACAGATTCTTCACTGTCTGAGCCACAAGGACAGGTCATGACATAACTATCTAGTTGTATTTTATGCATTACATATGGCATATATTTACACATTAATATATATGATTAAAATTACCTTTACAGATTATAATATTTATTAATCCCTCTTATTTCAATGTTTTTTTAGAAATCTGACTTATGAAGTAAACTTGCAAAATATGTTCCATGTTCCTCCCACAGAAACATTCTTAAAATGAGAGACTTCACCAAAAAATTTGTATAGTGTATCTATCTACCAATATAAAAATATGGTATTATTAGGTTAGTGCAAATATAACTGTAGTTTTGCATTGTTGAGCTTTGCCATTTGATATTAGAATACATACTTAAATAAATGTGGCTATGTTATGCATCATTTTAATGTGTGTGTCTTTTTGTCTTTGTTAATGACATTACTTGCTATTTATTTTATATGTATTTTGGCCTATGGAGATGATGTTAGACAAAAATCATATTTGAACAGTTTTTTATTCAAGTTCAAAATCAGTCATAAGTCAGCAGAGACAACTCTCAACATCAGCAATGCATTTGGCCCAAGAACTGCTAATGAACATACAATGCAGTGGTGGTTCAAGAAGTTTTGCCAAGTAGACAAGATCCTTGATGATGAGAAGCTCAGTGGCTGGCCATTGGAGGTTGACAGTGACCAACTGAGAGGATTACTGAAGCTGATCCTCTTAAAACTATACATGAAATTGCCCAAGAACTCAACATCAACCATTCTAAGGTTGTTTGGCATTTGAAACAAATTGGAAAGGTGAAAAGCTCAGTAAGTGGGTGCTTCATGAGAGGACTGCAAGTCAAAAAAAAATCCTCATTTTGAAGTGTTGTCTTTTCTTATTCTAATGTAACAACAACGAGCCATTTTTCAATCAGATTGTGACATGCAATGGAAAGTGGATCCTAGAGGACAGCCAGTGATGACCAGCTCAGTGGTTGGACTGACAAGAAGCTCCAAAGCACTTCCCAAAGCCAAACTTGCACCCAAAAAAGGTTCATAGTCACTGTTTGATGGTCTGCTGCTGGTCTGATCCACTAGTTTTCTGAATCCTAGTGAAACCATTACGTCTGAGAATATGCTCAGCAAATCTGTGAGATGCACGAAGAAACAGCAATGCCTGCAGTGGGCACTGGTCAACAGGATGGGCCCAGTTCTTCTCCACAACAATGCCTGACCACACACCACCCAACCAATGCTTCAAAAGTTGAATGGATTGGTCTATGAAGTTTTGCCTCATCATATCAACCTGACCCCTTGCCAACTGACTACCACTTCTTTGAGCATCTCAACAACTTTTTGCAGGGAAAAGGCTGCCATAACCAGCAGGAAGCATAAAATATTTTCCAAGAGTTCACTGAATCTGTAGCATGGATTTGTATGCTACAAGAAATAAACAAGCTTATTTCTTGTTGGCAAAATTTTGTTGACTGTAGTGGTTTCTGTTTTGATTAATAAAGATGTGTTTGAGCCTATTTATAATGATTTAAAATTCAGGGTCTAAAACTGTAATTACCTTTGCACCAATATAATAAAAGAAAAAATAGAGATCTTTATAAAATCAATGGTAATGAAATTATGTTCAAAGTCCCAGAATATTGGCATGAGTGTGCTCCTTTTTAAGGGATTTTACCTTATAGGGGGGAAGTGACTATGAAAGTGTCCTAGAAATCTGAAGGACCATGCTCTCTAGAGAGCAAAATTAATTCAACCAAGCAGAACATTACAAATTTCAGGGAGGAAAGTAGATCAGCCCTGGGATTTCTTTGGAAGGAATGATGTTAAAGTGAAACTCCAGTACTTTGGCCACCTCATGCGAAGAGTTGACTCATTGGAAAAGACCCTGATGCTGGGAGGGATTGGGGGCAGGAGGAGAAGGGGACGACCAAGGATGAGATGGCTGGATGGCATCCCTGACTAGATGGACGTGAGTCTGAGTGAACTCTGGGAGTTGGTGATGGACAGGGAGGCCTGGCGTGCTGCGATTCATGGGATCGCAGAGAGTAGGACACTACTGAACGACTAAAAACGACTGAACTGAAAGAGTAGATTATTTTTCCTCAAGTATTAGGGCCTTTGCTTAAAAAATTCTGTAGTATTAGATTGATATTCCAGGAACATTTTAGTAAGGGATAAAATTAAAGAATTTTATCCAAGTAATCCAATTTAATCCAAGTAATCCAAGTCACTGCCCTTACCTTGCTTTTGGCTCTGAACAATTAGCATCTCTTCAAGAAACACATTTTTAACTGCCCTGCCCTGATTTACAAAATCTATACAGTTAACATTTTTAAAACTTGTATTTCCAGTTGACTGCTTTAGGCTATTTAGAATAACTTGTATCAAACTAAGCCCCCTACTGAAAATAACTATGAAAGACAGATTTTTTTTAAAGGATGAGGGCACTGAAAAACAACCAAGGTGTCCAGGAAGGGAGGAATGAGGGACGGGATCCCCGAGGAAAGGAAATGAAAGAGAAGTGAGTTAACATACTGCATGTGGTTACGCTTCCAGGCATTTGCCAAATGCTGTGTATGTGGAAGACAAGGGCAGAATACTGAGTAAAAAACAGTAAAAGGCAAAAAAATGTTAAACAGAGTTGTTTTTTTTCCCCAACAATCTCCAGCAGAAGAAATATCACGTGGAATTTGGGAGTCAACAACAAAGTGGGGCCCTTGTAAACGTCACTAGGTCTCAATTTAGGTGCTTGAAATAGTTGTGACTTTGGCATAGACCATTTAGGAACTTTGAAAAATGTCTATCGTGTTTTATATTTGTAAACATAGAACACTGACTCACCAACAGGTGTTTCAGATTACACTAACATAACAATGATTTGAACTTTTTCTAACAATTTAACTGTTAGAACTGTTTCACAAAATTGCCACTGGCTAGAACAAACCTATATACTTAAGGTAATTTATCATGCAGATGTGGCTCCAGGGCACTGAATATAATATTAGAGTACCCAAAACACATCAGAATGCTTCAGTTTATCAAACTTTTGTTCAAGAAGCCCTCATTGCTGTCATATCTCCCAGTAGAATTTTTAGCTATCTTTTGTTCACATGCACTCAGCAAATACAGGATATACCTCTTGCAAATCTGAATTTTAAATCTTTAAACTAATAGGCATAATAATAATTCTGTTCTTAGTTATCTTCCCAGCATTACAAATCATGGAAAAAGCAACCTATCAGTGGTGAGGCAGTGGACATTGAATTCTTTTAATAAAACAGATTTACTTTTAAGTGTTGGTGGTTATTCCTAGAATGACTGTGTTCAGATCTGTATTAACATGAGCTCTTCTTAAGAGGATGTAGATCTTTCTTAGTTCCGGTGCTTGAATCTAGTATATGTAAAACAATTTGGGGGCTATTGTTCACTTGCACAAATGCTAACTAAATATCTGTAGTCCACCAAAAGTCAGGAGAAGAGGATGGCAAAGGATAAGATAGTTGGATGGCATCACCAACTCAATGGACATGAGTCTGAGCAAACACTGGTAACAGTGAAGGACAGGGAAGCCTGGCATGCTGCAGTCCATGGAGTCACAAAGAGTTGGACATGACTGAACGACTGAACAACAACAGTGTAACAAACATATGCTTGGCCTTATGTGAATACAAAATATTTAATACCCTTCTTTCAGAATCATAAATTTCTGTAAAAAGTGTCCCCAAAATAATTTGAGACAGTTTTAAAAACAATGAAAAACAGTCACAGGAAGCTATTGTAAAATGATATTTTTAAATTGAGTTTTAAAAAAAATTATTTGTAGGTATGATATATCAATAATCTCAGATATGCAGATGACACCACCCTATGGCAAAAGTGAATAGGAACTAAAAAGCCTCTTGATGAAAGTGAAAGAGGAGAGTGAAAATGTTGGCTTAAAGCTCAACATTCAGAGAACTGGCATCCACTCCCATCACTTCATGGCAAATAGAGGGAAACAGTGGCTGACTTTATTTTTTGGGCTCCAAAATCACTGTAGGTGGTGATTGCAGCCATGAAATTAAAAGACGCTTACTCCTCGGAAGAAAGTTATGACCAACCTAGACAGCATATTCAAAAACAGAGACATTACTTTGCCAACAAAGGTCCGTCTCATTAAGGCTATATTTTTTTCAGTAGTCATGTATGGATGTGAGAGTTTGACTATAAGGAAAGCTGAGAGCTGAAGAATTGATGCTTTTGAACTGTTGTGTTGAGAAGACTCTTGAGAGTCCCTTGGACTTCAAGGAGATTCAACCAGTCCATCCTATAAGATATCAGTCCTGCGTGTTCATTGGAAGGACTGATGTTGAAGCTGAAACTCTAATACTTTGGCCAACTCATGCTAAGAACTGACTCATTTGAAAATACCCTGATGCTGGGAAAGATTGAGGGCAGGAGGAAAAGGGGGCAAAAGAGGATGAGATGGTTGGATGGCATCACCAATTCAGTGGACATGAGTTTGGGAATACTCTGGGAATTTGTGATGGACAGGGAGGACTGGTGTGCTGCAGTTCATGGGTTCACAAAGATTCGACACTACTGAGCAACTGAACTGATGATGCTTAGATGTTAATCTAACTTTTATTAGATACTTTGAACTCCCCAGGTTGGTAGGTGCCCAATATGCTACTGGAGATCAGGGGAGAAATAACTCCAGAAAGAATGAAGGGATGGAGCCAAAGCAAAAACAATACCCAATTGCAGATGTCACTGGTGATAGAAACAAGGTCTGATACTTTGAAGAGCAATATTGCATAGGATATTGGAATGTCAGGTCATGAATAAAGGCAAACTGGAAGTGGTCAAACAAGAGATGGCAAGAGTGAACGTTGACATTCTAGGAATCAGTGAACAAAATGGACTGGAATGGGTGAATTTAACTCAGATGACCATTATATCTACTACTGTGGGCAGGAATCCCTCAGAAGAAATGGAGTAGCCATCATGGTCAACCAAAGAGTTCGAAATGCAGTACTTGGATGCAATCTCAAAAACAACAGAATGATCTCTGTTGGTTTCCAAGGCAAACCATTCAATATCATGGTAATCCAAGTCTATATCCCAACCAGTATTGCTGAAGAAGCTGAAAATGAACAGTTCTATGAAGACCTACAAGACCTTTTAGAACTAACACCCAAAAAAGATGTCCTTTTCATTATAGGGCACTGGAATGCAAAAGTAGGAAGTCAAGAAACACCTGGCATAACAGGCAAATTTGGCCTTGGAATGCAGAATGAAGCAAGGCAAAGACTAATAGAGTTTTGCCAAGAAAATGCACTGGTCAAAGCAAACACCCTCTTCCAACAACACAAGAAAAGACTCTACACATGGACATCACCAGATGGTCAACACTGAAATCAGATTGATTATATTCTTTGCCGCCAAAGATGGAGAAGCTCTATACAGTCAACAAAAACAAGACAATGATCTGACTGTGGCTCACATCATGAACTCCTGATTGCCAAATTCAGACTTAAATTGAAGAAAGTAGGGAAAACCACTAGACCATTCAAGTATGACCTAAATCAAATCCCTTATGATTATACAGTGGAAGTGAGAAATAGATTTAAGGGCCTAGATCTGATAGATAGAGTGCCTGATGAACTATGAGATGAGGTTCATGACATTGTACAGGAGAGAGGGATCATGACCATCCCCATGGCAAAGAAATGCAAAAAAGCAAAATGGCTGTCTGGGGAGGCCTTACAAATAGCTGTGAAAAGAAGAGAGGTGAAAAGCCAAGGAGAAAAGGAAAGATATAAGCATCTGAATGCAGAGTTCCAAAGAATAGCAAGAAGAGATAAAGCTTCTTCAGTGATCAATGCAAAGAAATAGAGAAAAAGAACAGAATGGGAAAGATTAGAGATCTCTTCAAAAAATTAGAGATACCAAGAGAACATTTCATGCAAAGATGGGCTCGATATAGGACAGGAATGATCTGGACCTAACAGAAGCAGAAGATATTAAGAAAAGGTGGCAAGAATACATGGAAGAACTGTACAAAACAGATCTTCACGACCAAGATAATCATGATGGTGTGATCACTCACCTAGAGCCAGACATCTTGTAATGTGAATTCAAGTGGGCCTTGGAAAGCATCATTATGAACAAAGCTAGTGGAGGTGATGGAATACCAGATGAGCTATTTCAAAACCTGAAAGATGATGCTGTGAAAGTGCTACACTCAATATGCCAGCAAATTTGGAAAACTCAGCAGTGGCCACAGGACTGGAAAAGGTCAGTTTTCCTTCCAGTCCCAAAGAAAGGCAATGCCAAAGAATGCTCAAACTACCGCACAACTGTACTCATCTCGCATATTAGTAAAATAATGCTCAAAATTCTCCAAGCCAGGCTCCAGGAATACGTGAACCATGAACTTCCAGATGTTCAAGCTGGTCTTAGAAAAGGCAGAGGAACCAGAGATCAAATTGCCAGCATCTGCTGGATCATGGAAAAGGTAAGAGATTTCCAGAAAAACATCTATTTCTGTTTTATTGACTATGCCAAAACCTTTGACTGTGTGGATCACAATGAACTGTGGAAAATTCTTCAAGAGATGGGAATACCAGACCACCTCACTTGCCTCTTGAGAAACCTATATGCAGGTCAGGAAGCAACAGTTAGAATTAGACATGGAACAACAGACTGGTTCCAAAATGCTCAAAATTCTCCAAGCCAGGCTCCAGGAATACGTGAACCATGAACTTCCAGATGTTCAAGCTGGTCTTAGAAAAGGCAGAGGAACCAGAGATCAAATTGCCAGCATCTGCTGGATCATGGAAAAGGTAAGAGATTTCCAGAAAAACATCTATTTCTGTTTTATTGACTATGCCAAAACCTTTGACTGTGTGGATCACAATGAACTGTGGAAAATTCTTCAAGAGATGGGAATACCAGACCACCTCACTTGCCTCTTGAGAAACCTATATGCAGGTCAGGAAGCAACAGTTAGAATTAGACATGGAACAACAGACTGGTTCCAAATAGGAAAAGGAGTATGTCAAGGCTGTATATTGTCACCCTGCTTATTTAACTTATATGCAGAGTATCATGAGAAACGCTGGGCTGGAAGAAGCACAAGCTGGAATCAAGATTGCTGGGAGAAATATCAATAACCTCAGATATGCAGATGACACCACCCTTATGGCAGAAAGTGAAGAGGAACTCAAAAGCCTCTTGATGAGAGTGTAAGAGGCGAGTGAAAAAGTTGGCTTAAAGCTCAGTATTCAGAAAGTGAAGATCATGGCATCCGATCCCATCACTTCATGGGAAATAGACAAGGAAACAGTGGAAACAGTGGCTGTCTTTATTTTTCTGGGCTCCAAAATCACTGCAGATAGTTATTACAGCCATGAAATTAAAAGATGCTTACTCCTTGGAATGAAAGTTATGACCATCCTAGATAGCATGTTGAAAAGCAGAGATATTACTTTGCCAACAATGGTCTGTCTAGTCAAGGCTATTTTTTTTTCCCCAATAGTCATGTATGGATGTAAGAGTTGGACTGTGAAGAAAGCTGAGCGCCAAAGAATTGATGCTTTTGAACTATGGTGTTGGAGAAGACTCCTGAGAGTCCCTTGGACTGCAAGGAGATCTAACAAGTCTATTCTGAAGGAGATCGGCCCTGGGATTTCTTTGGAAGAAATGATGCTGAAGCTGAAACTCCAGTACTTTGGCCACCTCATGCGAAGAGTTGACTCATTGGAAAAGACTCTGATGCTGAGAGGGATTGAGGGCAAGAGGAGAAGAGGACGACAGATGATTAGATGGCTGGTTGACATCACTGATTGGATGGACATGAGTCTGAGTGAACTCTAGGAGTTGGTGATGGACAGGGAGGCCTGGTGTGCTGTTATTCATAGGGTCACAAAGAGTCAGACACAACTGAGCGACTGAAGTGAACTGAACTGATGCCAATTTAAAAATTGTAAATCCTGAGACATTCCTTGTAATAATTTTGAAAAATTCACAAAGCTTTTCAGTTGGAACATTCCTAACAGTGAAGCTTGGAAAGAAAAAAAGAATAAAAGTAGTGGAAATAGGATGATAATTTTGTAAGACTGGATATTTCTGTTGGTGCCTAGACTTCTGTTAATACATATTAGCTATATTCAGCAATGTATTTGTCAGTTTAAAGAAAGATAATCCTTTTTCTGAATTAGGCTCATCCAATAATACATGAAACAACAGGTTCCAAATAGGGAAAGGAGATTTCAAGGCTGTATATTGTCACCTTGCTTATTTAACTTATATGCAGAGTACATCATGAGAAACACTGGGTTGGATAAAGCACAAGCTTGGATCAAGATTGCTGGGAGAAATATCAATAACCTCAGATAAGCAGATGGCACTGCCCTTATGGCAGAAAGCAAAGAGGAACTAAAGAGCCTTTTGATAAAAGTAAAAGAGGCGAGTGAAAAAGTTGGCTTAAAACTCAACGTTCAGAAAATGAAGATCATGGGTCCCATTCCTTCGTGGCAAATAGGTGGGGAAACAGTGATGGACTTTATTTTTTGGGCTCCAAAATCACTGAAGATGATGACTGCAGACATGAAATTAAAAGATGCTTGCTCCTTGGAAGGAAAGTTATGACCAACCTAGACAGCATATTAAAAAGCAGAGATATTACTTTGCCAACAACGGTCTGTCTTTTCAAATCTATCGTTTTTCTAGTAGTCATGTATGGATTTGAGATTTGGACTATAAAGAAAGCTGAGCACTGAAGAATTGATGCTTTTGAACTGTGGTGTTGGAATAGACTCTTGAGAGTCCTTTGGACAACAAGGAGATCCAACCAGTCCATCCTAAAGGAAATCAGTCCTGAATATTCAATGGAAGGTATGGTGAAACTGAAACTCCAATACTTTGGCTACCTGATGTGAAGAACTGACTCATTTGAAACGACCCTGATTCTGGGAAAGATTGAAGGCAGGAGGAGAAGGAGACGACAGATGATGAGATGGTTGGATGGCATCACTGACTTGACAGACATGAGTTTGAGTAGATTCCAGGCCTGGAATGCTGCACTCCATGGGGTTGCAAAGAGTCAGACAGAACTGAGCAACTGAACTGAATAATATGTGAAATTGTATTGTAATCTATAACACACACACACCCCACACCCCACCCACCCAATTGTGAAATCAGTTGAGCCAGAACACTAGATTTAACCTGCAAGTTCAAAAATATAATAAGGGATTTTTTTTTAATCCTATGACAAAACAAATATATCAGGCAAAAGTTTCACTGTTTCATTATACAAAGATGCAGAGTCTTTTTATTTTATTAATTAATTTTAATTGAAGGATGATTACAATATTGTGATGGTTTCCACCATACATCAACATAAACCAGCCAGAGGTGCACATGTGTCTGCCAACCCTGAAACCCCCTCTCACCCCCTCCTCACCCCATCCCTCTGGGGTGTGCCCTGCTTCATGCATTGAAGTTGCACAGGTCATCTCTTTTACATAAGGTAATATACATGTTTCAGTGCTATTCTCTTAAATTATCCCACCCTCACCCTCTCCCACAGAGTCCAAAAGTCTGTTCTTCGCATCTGTGTCTCTTTTGCTGCCTTGCATATAAGACCATCACAATCATCTTTCTAAATTCCATATATATGTATTAATATACATTACTGGTGTTTCTCTTTCTGACTTAGTTCACTCTGTATAATAGGCTTCAGTTTCATCTGCCTCATTAGAACTAAGTCAATTGTGTTCCTTTTTATAGCTGAGTAATATTCCATTGTGTATACGTACCACAACTTATCCATTCATCTGCTGATGGACATCTAGGTTGCTTCCATGTCCTAGCTATTGTAAACAGAGCTGCAATGAACATTGAGGTACACATGTCTCTTTCAATTCTGCTTTACTTGGTGTGTATGCCAGTGGAGATGCTGGGTTATATGGCTATTCCAAGTTTTTTTTAAAGGAATCTTCACACTGTTCTCCATAGTGGATGTATCAGTTTTCATTCCCACCAACAGTGTAAGAGGGTTCCCTTTTCTCCACACCCACTCCAGCACTTATTGTTTGTAGATTTTTTTGATAGCAGCCTTTCTGACTGGTATGAGATGATACCTCATTGTGGTTTTGATTTACATTTCACTAATAATGAGTAATGTTGAGCATCTTTGCAGAATCTTAATGCAATGTTCAATGAGAACATCATTTCTTTTAAAATTCAAATGCTCTGTAGCTCTCTCTTTTGAGAATGAGAGCCAGAGCTGCCAAGAGTAAGCTACCTACACAGCCACTTTTTTTTTTTTTTGGTACAACTGATTGACATCACTAAATATATTAATCCAGGATGATGATTCCACCTTAAAAATAATGTCCATAGAGAAAAAATTGAAAATAAGATAGTTATATCCACACCTCAAGTGACTTTTTAAGTTTTTAAACTATTTAGTGATTTTTTTTTCAGTTTCCTCTTTTAAAAAATTCTCTGTTTTCAAAATGTAAAGGTGGTAGATATAAGAAGTGGAATAAGATACTTAAAATGAATAATTTGAAACCAGAGTAAATTTTAGCAAACATCTGACTGGAAAAGTCTTGACAGATAGAAAGTTCACTGTATTTGACATTCAAACAAGCAGTCAATATTTAAAGAGAAGTTCTCCTTGTTTTTGAAATATTGATTTGAGGAGAAAATAAGTTGTTAGGAGGAATTCTAGCTACTTGAAGTTCAAATCTATGTACATTTCAAAGCTATCTCAAGGAACAGTTGCCCCTGTAAAGATAAAAAGCACAAATACATTAGAAATGAGAAATAATTATCTTGAATTTCAAGCCCAATATAAATGTGGAAATGCTCCATTGACATGGAAAAGTCTCAGAAGGTAACTAATGCCAATGTGCTTAATGATTTAGAAAAACCTTGGTATGAGAACACAAAGACAAATTTTCCTTGTTAATAAAATAAACATTACCATTTGTATGTTTTCAATATGTTTTAATATATATAGATAGCATGCATATATATATTTCCTCAACATAAAATGTTTCTTTGACAAGAATTCATAAACAAGAGAAAAAACTTTGTCTACATTGTGATTTAATCCTAAATTCAAATTTTATATTATTTTCAAGGTAGAGCTAAAAGAATCATTTGTTGTTTGTCGTTGCGTCTGACTCATTGCGAACTCATGGACTGCAGCACGCCAGGCTTCCCTGTCCTTCACTGTCTCCCTGAGTTTGCTCAAACTCATGTCCATCAAGTTGGTGATGCCATCCAACCATCTCATTCTTAGCTGCTGTCTTCTCCTCTGCCCTCAGTCTTTCTTGTTATCCAGTGAGTTGGCTCTTCACATCAGGTGACCAAAGTATTGGAACTTCAGCTTCAGCATCAGTCCTTCCAGTGAGCATTCAGGGTTGATTTCCTTTAGGATTAACTGGTTTGATCTCCTTGCAGTCCAAAGTTCTCTCGAGAGTCTTCTCCAGCATCACAAAAGAGAATCAATAAGAAGGAATATTTTTTCTTCAACTACTTGAGCTAAGTTTTCAGCTTCTAGAATATTCCAAATGATTTAAGTAATGACAACCTAATTTCTCAGAACTTTGTGCACTTTAAAAATGGCATATTTTTGTTTTCAGAATATGGCTGTTACACCTGCATGCAATCAGAAATTTTTGTTTCCTTTTTAGAAATTCTACCTTTCTTAAAATATGCAAGTTCACCAGGTGTTTGTAATGTTAGTTTGGTAGCAGAGTTATGAAAACTTAATAGTGCTTCTTCTCCCTGTCACTTTGAAGTAACTTTTTCATCTGTGCTGTAACAGACTTGTGGGTAGTATATTTGTTATATTCACAGTAAACTAAAATATCTTCCATTTACTTCAAACACTTCTCTTTTCTTTAGGGGAAAAAAAGTATCACTCAGCCTCATGGTTTTATCTTTCTTTAAAAAGTAGTCTGTTTGCTGTACATTTTGTTTTTTCCCTATCATTGACTCTTCCTAATTTTTCTTTCTGAAGTTCAATAGGAACTTTTAAAAAGTATTTTAAGAAGCAAAAGATAATCAGGTTGAGAAATTTCTCAAGTCCATAATCCAAAATTGGAAGGAACTTTTTGAAGTGGTCCTACAAAGGAAAGTAGAATCATCTATAAGGAACAGACTTAACAACAACAACAAAAAAACCAGTTTTCCCTATGTCTTTTAATCAACCAGTTAAAACTTTCATTAAAAATTCTCATGAGGTGGATGAAGCTTGAGCCGATTATACAGAGTGAAGTAAGCCAGAAAGAAAAACACCAATACAGTATACTTACACATATATATGGAATTTAGATGATGGTAATGATAATCCTGTATGTGAGACAGCAAAAGAGACACAGATGTATAGAACGGCCTTTTGGACTCTGTGGGAGAGGGAGAGGGTGGGATGGGTTGGCAGAGTGGCAGTGTAACATGTGTGATATCATAAGTGAAATGAATCACCAGTCCAGGTTTGATGCAGGATGCAGGATGCTTGGGACTGATGCACGGGGATAATCCAGAGAGAAAGTGTGGGGCAGGAGGGGGGAGGTGGGGGTCGGGATTGGGAGTTCATGTACACTAGTGGCTGATTCATGTCAATGTGTAGCAAAACGAATACAGTATTGTAAAGCAAAACAAACTAAAAAAATAAAAATTAATTTAAAAAATTATGAATGGTATGGACAATAAAGAACATGATTTCATATTTGATGCAGTAATATGAGATGACACAAAAGGTGATTCAGTGATATGTGAGAACAATCCAGTTGAATTGAACAAAAAAATCTGTGACCACATTAAAATTAACATATAATTCAATTAAAGCATGATACCAGTTATTACATGCTGCTGCTGCTAAGTCACTTCAGTCATGTCCAACTCTGTGCGACCAGGTAGCTTTGAGTATTTTATATTTTTCTTCTATAAATCTATGCTTAAATATGCATCATTTATGTAAAAATATTAGCAAAGGAGTAGGAAATATTTTATTAACTTTTATTGGAGTTGAGTTGCTTTACTATGTTGTATTAGTTTCTGCTGTACAGCAAAGTGAATCAGCTATACGTATGTATATATTCCCTCTTTTTTGGATTTCCTTCTCATTTAGGTCACCACAGAGCACTGAATAAAGCTCCCTGTGCTATACAGCAGGTTCTCATTAGTTATCTGTTCCATACATAGTACTGTATATATGTCAGTCCCAATCGAAGGGAGTAGGATATTTGGGGAAGATTGCAATGGTAGTTTACAGAAGAGAACCACAAAGAATGATAGGATAGTGTGGTGATGTTGGAAAATGAAAAATCTGTGAGGCATTACTGTTTTGAGAAATAAGAGCCATAATGTTTACTTGAGGTTTTATCAATTGTCTGCTGTGGTATGGTATACCCTGGGTGTTTTATCCAAGTAGAAGTCTGGATTCTGACCCTTAAGCTTCTAATACATTTTGAATACAAGTTAAATTAGCTTTAGAAAGTGCCAGTGATGCAGATATATATCTCAAACACAATGCTGAATGAGAGAAAGTAGATACAAAGGAATGACTTATATTAATGATGTAATTAATAGAAAGCAGGTAGCTCAGCTGGTAAAGAATCCTCCTGCAATGCAGGAGACCCTGGTTCAATACCTGGGTTGGGAAGTTCCTCTGGAGAAGGGATAGGCTACCCACTTCAGTATTCTTAGGCTTCCCTAGTGGCTCAGATGGTAAAGAATCTGCTTGCAGTGTGGGAGGCTTGGGTTCGATCCCTGGGTTGGGAAGATCCCCTGGAGGAAGGCATGGCAAACCACTTTGGCATTCTTACATGGAGAATCCCCTTGGACAGAGAAGCCTGGTTGGCTACAGTCCATGGGCTTCCAAAGAGTTGGACATGACTGAGCGACTAAGCACAACACAGCGCATAAAACAAGCAAAGCCAGTCTGTCCTTTACAAAGTTAGAACAGTGGTTGTCCTCGAAGGAGGTTGTTACAAAAACAGGTAGAAAGAGCAGTGTTGACAATATGCTGTGTCTTGATCTAGATATTGGGGTCACAGTTATGTATATTGTGGGATAATTCATCAAGATATTTGCTTATTAAATGATATGAGTTTTTGTTCTGTAATTATAATTAAAAATTCTAAATACGTTTATTGATAAAATGACAAACATATAAGCTTGAAAAGAAATCTGGAATTTTTTAAAGGCATATTTTGAGCAAATTCTTAGAAGTGGTTTAATGGTAAATGATTAAAGGCTCAATGATATTCTCAGTTGCGGAAATGGGGAATTTTTTTCTTTTTAAAGATAATTTTATTTACAATAATGTGTTAATTTTAGGTGTACAACATAGTGATTCAGTTATACATATACATACATAATTATTTTTCAGATTCTTTTCCCATATAGATTATTACAGAATATTGAATGAAGTTCCCTATGCTATATAGTAGGTCTTTTTTATTATCTATGTTATATATAATAGTATATGTATGTTAATTCCAAGCTTCTAATTTATTCCTCTCTTCATGCTTCTCCTTTGTCAACAATAAGTTTGTTTTAGAAATCTGTCAGTTTCTTTCTGTTTCGTAAATAAGTTCACTTGTATCATCTTTTAAAATTAGATTCCATGTATGAATGATACCATATGATATTTAATTTTGTTTTTCTGATTTGTTTCACTATGACAGTTTCTATGTCTGTTCATATATTGCATATGGCAATACAGCATTCCTTTTAATGAATAGGTAATATTCCATTGTATATGTGTACCATATCTTCTTTACCTGTTCATCTGTCAGTGAACATTTAGGTTGCTTACATGTCTTGGCTATTGTAAACAATGCTGCAATGAACATCTTTTTGAATTACAGTTTTCTATGGATATATTCTTAGGAGTGGGATTGCTGGGTCAGATGATATTTCTATTTTTAGTTTTTTGAAGGAATGTCCATAATGATCTCCATTGTGAAATACCAATTTACATTCCTACCAATAGTGTAGGAGGCGTCTCTTTTCTCCACACTCTTTCCAGCATTTATTGTTTGTGGACTTTTAAAAAAATTATTTTTTTATAAAAAATTATTTACTTTTAATTGAATGATAATTGCTTTATAGTATTGTGTCTGTTTCTACCAAACATTAGCATGAATAAGTCATAGGTTTACCCATGTCGCCTCTCACTTGAACATCCCTTCCACCTCCCTCCACATCCTACCCCTCTATGTTGTTACCAAGCTTCAGTTTGAGTTCCCTGAGTCATGCAGAAAATTCCCATTGGCTATTTAATATATGGTAATATGTTTCCTTGTTACTCTCTCCATACCTTCCAGCCTCTCCTTCCTACCCTCCCCAGCCATATCCATGTCTATTCCCAATGTCTATGTCTCCATTGCTGCTCGCAGATAGGTTCATCAGAACCACCTTTCTAGATTCCATATATTTGTGTTAGTAGTAAATATTTGTTTTTTTTTTTTCCTGACATACTTCACTCTGTATAATAACCTCTAGACTCATCTACCTCAATAGGACTGATTCAAATATAGCTTTAGAAAGTGCCAGTGATGCAGATATATATCTCAAACACAATGCTGAATGAGAGAAAGTAGATACAAAGGAATGACTTATATTAATGATGTAATTAATAGAAAGCAGGTAGCTCAGCTGGTAAAGAATCCTCCTGCAATGCAGGAGACCCTGGTTCAATACCTGGGTTGGGAAGTTCCTCTGGAGAAGGGATAGGCTACCCACTTCAGTATTCTTAGGCTTCCCTAGTGGCTCAGATGGTAAAGAATCTGCTTGCAGTGTGGGAGGCTTGGGTTCGATCCCTGGGTTGGGAAGATCCCCTGGAGGAAGGCATGGCAAACCACTTTGGCATTCTTACATGGAGAATCCCCTTGGACAGAGAAGCCTGGTTGGCTACAGTCCATGGGCTTCCAAAGAGTTGGACATGACTGAGCGACTAAGCACAACACAGCGCATAAAACAAGCAAAGCCAGTCTGTCCTTTACAAAGTTAGAACAGTGGTTGTCCTCGAAGGAGGTTGTTACAAAAACAGGTAGAAAGAGCAGTGTTGACAATATGCTGTGTCTTGATCTAGATATTGGGGTCACAGTTATGTATATTGTGGGATAATTCATCAAGATATTTGCTTATTAAATGATATGAGTTTTTGTTCTGTAATTATAATTAAAAATTCTAAATACGTTTATTGATAAAATGACAAACATATAAGCTTGAAAAGAAATCTGGAATTTTTTAAAGGCATATTTTGAGCAAATTCTTAGAAGTGGTTTAATGGTAAATGATTAAAGGCTCAATGATATTCTCAGTTGCGGAAATGGGGAATTTTTTTCTTTTTAAAGATAATTTTATTTACAATAATGTGTTAATTTTAGGTGTACAACATAGTGATTCAGTTATACATATACATACATTAATTATTTTTCAGATTCTTTTCCCATATAGATTATTACAGAATATTGAATGAAGTTCCCTATGCTATATAGTAGGTCTTTTTTATTATCTATGTTATATATAATAGTATATGTATGTTAATTCCAAGCTTCTAATTTATTCCTCTCTTCATGCTTCTCCTTTGTCAACAATAAGTTTGTTTTAGAAATCTGTCAGTTTCTTTCTGTTTCGTAAATAAGTTCACTTGTATCATCTTTTAAAATTAGATTCCATGTATGAATGATACCATATGATATTTAATTTTGTTTTTCTGATTTGTTTCACTATGACAGTTTCTATGTCTGTTCATATATTGCATATGGCAATACAGCATTCCTTTTAATGAATAGGTAATATTCCATTGTATATGTGTACCATATCTTCTTTACCTGTTCATCTGTCAGTGAACATTTAGGTTGCTTACATGTCTTGGCTATTGTAAACAATGCTGCAATGAACATCTTTTTGAATTACAGTTTTCTATGGATATATTCTTAGGAGTGGGATTGCTGGGTCAGATGATATTTCTATTTTTAGTTTTTTGAAGGAATGTCCATAATGATCTCCATTGTGAAATACCAATTTACATTCCTACCAATAGTGTAGGAGGCGTCTCTTTTCTCCACACTCTTTCCAGCATTTATTGTTTGTGGACTTTTAAAAAAATTATTTTTTTATAAAAAATTATTTACTTTTAATTGAATGATAATTGCTTTATAGTATTGTGTCTGTTTCTACCAAACATTAGCATGAATAAGTCATAGGTTTACCCATGTCGCCTCTCACTTGAACATCCCTTCCACCTCCCTCCACATCCTACCCCTCTATGTTGTTACCAAGCTTCAGTTTGAGTTCCCTGAGTCATGCAGAAAATTCCCATTGGCTATTTAATATATGGTAATATGTTTCCTTGTTACTCTCTCCATACCTTCCAGCCTCTCCTTCCTACCCTCCCCAGCCATATCCATGTCTATTCCCAATGTCTATGTCTCCATTGCTGCTCTGCAGATAGGTTCATCAGAACCACCTTTCTAGATTCCATATATTTGTGTTAGTAGTAAATATTTGTTTTTTTTTTTTCCTGACATACTTCACTCTGTATAATAACCTCTAGACTCATCTACCTCAATAGG
Source organism: Aepyceros melampus (assembly GCA_006408695.1). NCBI lineage: Eukaryota > Metazoa > Chordata > Mammalia > Artiodactyla > Bovidae > Aepyceros > Aepyceros melampus. The sequence goes on from SJXQ01006112.1 coordinate 324,702, forward strand.
ACTGATTCAAATGCATTCCTTTTTAGGGCTTGACCTGCCTCTTGAGAAACCTATATGCAGGTCAGGAAGCAACAGTTAGAATTGGACATCTAACAACAGACTGGTTCCAAATAGGAAAAGGAGTATGTCAAGGCTGTATATTGTCACCCTGCTTATTTACCTTATATGCAGAGTACATCATAAGAAACGCTGGGCTGGAAGAAGCAAAAAGCTGGAATCAAGATTGCTGGGAGAAATATCAATAACCTCAGATATGCAGATGACACCATCCTTATGGTAGAAAGTGAAAAGGAACTAAAGAGCCTCTTGATGAAAGTGAAAGAGGAGAGTGAAAAAGTTGGCTTAAAACTCAATATTCAGAAAATAAAGATCATGGCATCTGGTGCCATCACTCCATGGGAAATAGATGGGGAAACAGTGGAAACAGTGTCAGACTTTATTTTTTTGGGCTCCAAAATCACTGCAGATGGTGATTACAGCCATGAAATTAAAAGATGCTTACTCCTTGGAAGGAAAGTTATGACCAACCTAGATAGTATATTAAAAAACAGAGACATTACTTTGCCAACAAAGGTCCATCTAGTTAAGGCTATGGTTTTTCCAGTGGTCATGTATGGATGTGAGAGTTGGACTGTGAAGAAAGCTGAGTGCCAAAGAATTGATGCGTTTGAACTGTGGTGTTGGAGAAGACTCCTGAGAGTCCCTTGGACTGCAAGGAGATCCAACCTGATCATCCTGAAGGAGATCAGCCCTGGGTGTTCTTTGGAAGGACTGATGCTGAAGCTGAAACTCCAGTACTTTGGCCACCTTATGCGAAGAGTTGACTCATTGGAAAAGACCCTGAGGCTGGGACGGATTGGAGGCAGGAGGAGAAGGGGACGACAGAGAATGAGATAGCTGGATGGCATCACCGACTCGATGGACAGGACTTTGAGTGAACTCCAGGAGATGGTGATGGACAGGGAGACCTGGCGTGCTGTGATGCATGGGGTCACAAAGAGTAGGACATGACTGAGAGACTGAACTGAATTGAATATTCCATTGTATAAATATATACTGCAGCTTCTTTATCCATTCGTCTGTCAGTGGACATCTAGGTTGCTTCCGTGTCCTAGCTATTATAAATGGAGCTGCAATGAACATTGGGGTACACGTATCTTTTTCAATTTTAGTTTCCTTGGGATATATGCCTAGTAGTGGGATTGCTAGGTTGTATAGTGGTTTTATTGCTAGATTTTTAAAAAAATCTCCATATTGTTTTCCATATTGGCTGTATCAATTTACATTCCCACTAACAGTGCAAGAGGATTCCCTTTTTCCACACCTTCTCTAGCATTTATTGATTACTTATAGATTTTTTTGGTGATGGCCATTTTGACTGGTGTGAGGTGATATCTCACTGTAGTTTTGATTTGATTTCTCTAATAATGAGTGATGTTGAGCATCTTTTCATGTGTTTATTAGCCATCTGTATGTCTTTGGAGAAATGTCTATTTATATCTTTCTCCCACTTTTTGATTGGGTTGTTTGGTTTTGTTTTTTTGGTTTTTTTTTGGATTGGTATTGATTTGTATGAGCTGCCTGTGTAGTTTTGAAATTAATCCTTTGTCAGTGTTTCATTTGCTGTTACTTTTTTCTCATTCTGAGGGTTATCTTTTCACCTTGTTTATAGTTTTCTACACTGTGTAAAAACTGTTATGTTTAATTAGGTCCCACTTGTTTATTTTTGTTTTTATTTCCGTTACTCTAGGAGGTAGTCATAGAAGATCTTGCTCTAATTTATGTCATCGAGTCTTCTGCCTATGTTTTCCTCTAAGAGTTTTGTGGTTTCTGGTCTCATATTTAGGTTTTTAATCCATTTTGAGTTTATGTTTGTGTATGGCATTAGGAAGTGTTCTAATTTCATTATTTTACATGCAGCTGTCCAGTTTTCCCAGCAGCACTTATTGAAGGTACTGTCTTTGCCCCATTGTATATTCTTGCCTCCTTTGTCAAAAATAATGTATCCATAGGTGTGTTGGTTTATTTCTGGACTTTCTATCTCATTCCATTGATCTATATTTCTGTTTTTGTACCAGCATCATACTGTCTTGATGGCTATATCTTTGTAGTATGGTCTGAAGTCAGGAAGGTTGATTTCTCCAGCTCCATGCTTCTTTATCAAGGTTTCTTTGACTCTCGGGGGTCTTTTGTGTTTCCACATGAATTGTGAGATTTTTGTTATTGTTGTTCTAGTTCTGTGAAAAATGCCTTTTGTAATTTGATAGGGATTACATTGAATCTTTACCTTTGGTAGTATACTCATTTTCACAATATTGATTCTTCCCACAGAGGAACATGGACTATCTCACCATCTGTTTATGTCATCTTGATTTCTTTCATCAGTGTCTTATAGCTTTCTGTATATAGCTCTTTTGTCTCCTTAGGCAGGTTTATTCTAGGCATTTTATTCTTTCTGTTGCATTGGTAAATGAGATTGATTCCTTAATTTCTCTTTCTGATATTTCATTGCTAGTGTATAGGAATTCAAGTGGTTTCTCTGTGTTAGTTTTGTATCCTGTCACTTTGCTAAATTCACTGATTAGCTCTAGTAATTTTCTGATGGTACTTTAGGGTATTCTGTATGCAGTTTCATGTCATCTCTAGTGAGAGTTTTACTTCTTCTTTTCCTATCTGGATGCCTTTTTTTTTTTTTTTCCTGCTTTGATTTCTGTGGCTGTGCTGTGTGTGCTGTGCTTAGTTGCTCATTTGTGTCCAACTCTTTGTGACCACATGAACTGTAGCCTACCAGGCTCCTCTGTCCATGGAATTCTCCAGGCAAGAATACTGGAGTGGGTTTCCATTCCCTTCTCCAGGGGATCTTCCCAACCCAGGGATTGAACCCGGATCTCCTGCATTGTAGGTCAATTCTTTACAAGGAATTGTCTGAGCCACCAGGGAAGCTCATGGCTTCCAAAACGATTTTGAATATTAGTGGTGAGAGTGGGCACCCTTTTCTCATTCCTTATCTTAAAGAGAATGTTTTCCATTTTTAACCATTGAGAATAATGCTTCCTGTGGGTTTGTCATATATGGTTTTTATTATGTTGAGGTCACTTCATGGGAAATAGATGGGGAAACAGTGTCAGACTTTATTTTTGGGGACTCCAAAATCACTGCAGATGGTGACTGCAGCCATGAAATTAAAAGAAGCTTATTCTTTGGAAGGAAAGTTATGACCAACCTAGATAGCATATTCAAAAGCAGAGACATTACTTTGCCGACTAAGGTCCATCTAGTCAAGGCTATGGTTTTTCCAGTGGTCATGTATGGATGTGAGAGTTGGACTGTGAAGAAGGCTGAGCGCCGAAGAATTGATGCTTTAGAACTGTGGTGTTGGAGAAGACTCTGACTGGTTGGAGATCCAACCAGTCCATTCTGAAGGAGATCAGCCCTGGGATTTCTTTGGAAGGAATGATGTGAAGCTGAAGCTCCAGTACTTTGGCCACGTCATGCGAAGATTTGACTCATTGGAAAAGATCCTGATGCTGGGAGGGATTGGGGGCAGGAGGAGAAGGGGACGACCGAGGATGAGATGGCTGGATGGCATCACCGACTGGATGGACATGAGTTTGAGTGAACTCCAGGAGATGGAGATGGACAGGGAGTCCTGGCGTGCTGTGATGCATGGGGTCACAAAGAGTCGGACACGACTGAGCGACTGAACTGAACTGAGATTCCTTCTATGCCAATTTTTGGAAGAGTTTTTTTTTTTTTTTTATCATAAATGGGTGTTGAATTTTGTCAAAAGCTTTTTCTGCATGTGTTGAGATTGCCCTATGGCTTTTATCTTTCCATTTGTTAATATGGTGCATCTCATTGTTTCCTTTGTGTTATATCAAAGAATCCTTGCATCCCTGGAATAAACCTTACTTGATTACGGTGTATGATCTTTTTAACATGTTGTTAACTCTATTTTCTAGAATTTTGTTGAGGATTTTTGCATCTATTTTTAAATTTTTATTTATTTTTTTGGCCATACTGCATGGCATGTGGGATCTTAGTTCCTGGATTAGGGATCAAACTCACACTTCCTACTTTGGAAGCATAGAGTCTTAACCAGTGAACCACTGAGGAAGTCCCCTGTTTGTAGACTTTTCAATGGTGGCCATTTTAACTGATATGAGGTTATACCTCATTGTAGTTTTGATTTTCAGTTATCTGACAATTAGCAGTGTTGAACATCTTTTCACATGCTTTTTGGCTATCAGGCAGTTTTTTCTTGGAATCAAATATATGCAGGAAACTTGAGTGTTAATCACAGTAACTATAAAAATTCTACTAGTAATAATCATTGTTACAATTATTAGTATTAATTAACAGACATGGTTGTAAGTGTTTTACTTAAACTGATTTAACCCTTACAATGACTCTTGCTACAGTTAGTTTATCTTTGTTTTAAAAATTAAAAAATTGAGATATAGAGTGAAGTACCTTATCTAGTAAGGTGGAAAACCATGTTATTTAAGAAAAACTAATAATACATAATTAAAAGAATAAAGGAGGCTGGGCAGGTGTTTAGGACTGGCTAAAGACCTGAAAAGACCATGAAGCTATCTATGTTCTCATCTTGAATGGCAATATTGGGCATCTCAGGAGGTACTGAAAAGCTGTATGAACTTCAACTATACCACTGGAAGCTGAATGCTGTGACTCATTTTACCCATGGGTTGAGGTTTGTCCTGGGGACTTGGTGAGCTAGAAAATCCTTAGGTAGTGAAGATGAAAGCAGATGTTTTGTATGGGAAGCTTTGTGGGTGCTGGGGATTGTCCACAGCTCCAGATAAGCTCATGTGACCCAGGGATGATGGTGAATTACCTGGAGAATCTGATTCAATACTGCCCCCCCCCAAAAAAAATGCTTTCCCGAGAGATTTCAGCATGTATCATCTGTCTCTAAACAGCATATATTTCACTGCTGAGAAATAAAGTAAACTTTTATAGAGATTATAAATTGAGAGATAATATTATGAATATTTCAGAAAATTACTGCTTAGAGAAGCCCAACAACTTGTAAGCTACTTCTGCCTAGCCTGTTTTGCCCAAGCATCACACCACCTTCCAAAACTTGTCTCCCTAAATCTCTCAAATTCCAACCTTAGCTTATCTCTATGAAAAAATGGCAATAAAGTACCTATCAAAACTGCTGCTGCTGATGCAGCTAAGTCGCTTCAGTCATGTCTGACTTTGTGCGACCCCATAGATGGCAGCCCAACAGGCTCCCCCGTCCCTGGGATTCTCCAGGCAAGAACATTGGAGTGGGTTTCCATTTCCTTCTCCAATGCAGGAAAGTGAAAAGTAAATGTGAAGTTGCTATCAAAACTTAGCTGTGTAAAAGTCTCCTTTATCAGATGGTGTTTGGAAGTCTATTCTTAGCAGTATTTGTTTTTGTTTTTGTTTTTACCAGATAACACTAGGATACTTCAACAAACTTGTTTAACATAGGTTTTTCTGGTGTTGGGATGGGAGTGAATAGAACATTCCCTCTTTTCTCTGAAATATGTTTTGTTACTAAAATTTGCATACTTCAAGTATAACTAATACTTTTTGTGACTAGTATTTTTCATGTTATGCTGTGTCCCTTTATGTTCTTTATTTACTTGCCAGTGGTACTCATAATATTTCCTTATTCTTTTGTTCCAGTTCTTCATCCTAAAACTGTTACCCTTTTATTCTAGAGTATTTGGCTCAAGCATATTCAGATTATTGTTTAGATTTATTTATTTATTTCAAATTTTGAGTATAGTTGATTTACAGTGTTATGTTAGTTTAAGGTGTATAGTGCAGTGAATGTTAACTATATGCATATATCCACTCTTCTTTAGTTTCTTTTCCCATATAGTATGTTACAGAGTATTGAGTAGAGTTCCCCATGCTATACAGTAGGTCCTTATTAGTTATCTATTTAATATATGGTAGTGTTTATGTCAGTCCTAATCTTATAATCTATCTCTCCCAACGCAATACCCCCTGGTAACCATAAGTTCATTTCATACATCTGTAAACTGTTTCCTGTTTTATAGACAAGTTCATTTGTACCCTTTTTTAGATCCTGCATATAAACGATATCACATGGTATTTGTCTTTCTCTGTTTGACTTAGTTCGCTCAGTATGATAATCTTTAAGTCCATTCATGTTGCTGCAAATGGCATTATTTTGAAGGTTTTCTTTATGGCTAAGAAATATTCCATTGTATGTATGTACCAAAGCTTTTTTATTCATTCCTCTGTTGATGAATATTTAGGTTGCTTCTATGTCTTGGCTATTGTAAACAGTGTTGCAGTGAACACTGAGGTTCATGTATCTTTTCCAACCATGTTTTTCTCTGGATATATGCCTATAAGAAGGACTGCTAGATCATATGGTAGTTCTATATTTGGTTTTTTTTTTTTTTAATGAACTTCCATACTATTCTCCACAGGGGCTGTACCAATTTACATTCTTACAAACAGTGTAAGAGAGTTCCTGTTCCTCCACATGCTCTCAGTGTTTATTGTTCGTGGATTATTTGAAGATGACCACTCTGACTGGTGTGAGGTGATACTTCGTTGAGGTTTTGATTTGCACTTCTCTGATAATTAGTAATGTTGACCAATCTTTTCATGTATTAGCTATCTGTTGTTGTTTAGTTACTGAGTTGTGTCCAACTCTTTGTGACCCCATGAAGACTGAATCATGCCAGGCTTCCCTGTCCATCACCATCTCCCAGAGCTTGCTCAAACTCATGTCCATTGAGTTGGTGATGTCATCCAAACATCTCATTCTCTGTTGTCCCCTTCTCCTTTCTGGCTTCAATCTTTCACAGCATCAGAGTCTTTTCTAATAGGTCAGCTCTTCACATCAGGTGGTCAAAGTATTGGAGTTTCCACTTCAACATGTCCTTCCAATGAATATTTAGGATTCATTTCCTTTAGCGTTGACTGGTTTGATCTTGCAGTCCAAGGGACTCTCAAGAGGTTTCTCCAAAACCACAAGTCAAAAGCATCAATTCTTTGTCACTCAGTCTTCTTTCTAGTCCAACTCTCACATCCATACATGACTACTGGAAAAACCATAGCTTTGACTAGATGGATATTTGCTGGCAAGGTAATGTGTCTGCTTTTTAATATGTTATCTAGGTTGGTCATAGCTATTCTTCCAAGGAGCAAGTGTTTTGTTTTTTTGTTTGTTTGTTTGTTTGTTTTTTGTTTTTTAATTTCATGGCTGCAGTCATAATCTGCAGTGATTTTGGAGCCCAGGAAAATAAAGTCTGTCACTGTTTCCATTGTTTTCCCATCTATTTGCCATGAAATGATGGGACTGGATGCCATGATCTTAGTTTTTTGTATGTTGAGTTTTAAGCCAGCTTTTTCACTCTCCTCCTTCACCTTCATCAAGAGGCTCTTCAGTTCCTTTTTGCTTTCTGCAATAAGGGTGGTGTCACCTGCATATCTAAGGTTATTGATAGTTCTCCTGGCAATCTTGATTGCAGCTTGTGCTTCATCCAGCCTGGTATTTTGTATGAATGTATATAAGTTATATAAGTAAGATGACAATACACAGCCTTGATGTACTCCTTTCCCGATTTGGAACCAGTCTGTTGTTCCCTGTCCAGTTCTAACTGTTGCTTCCTGATCTGCATACAGATTTCTCAAGAGGCAAGTCAGGTGGTCTGGTATTCCCATCTCTTCTTTCACATTCTTTCTCTGTGGTAAGAATTTTCCACAGTTTGTTATGATCCACACAGTCAAAAGCTTTGACATAGTCAATAAAGCAGAAATAGATGTTTTTCTGGAACGCTCTTGCTTTTTTGATAATCCAACAGATGTTGGCAATTTGATCTCTGGTCCCTCTGCCTTTTTGAAATCCAGCTTGAACATCTTGAAGTTCACAGTTCATGTACTGTTGAAGGCTGACTTGGAGAATTTTGAGCATTACTTTACTAGCATGTGAGATGAGAGCAATTGTGTGGTAGTCTAGTCAAGTCTATGGTTTTTTCAGTGGTCATGTATGGATGTTAGAGTTGGACTATATAGAAGGCTGAACACCGAAGAATTGATGCTTTTGAACTGTAGTGTTGGAGAAGACTCTTGAGACTCCTTTGACTTCAAGGAGATCCAACCAGTCTATCCTAAAGGAGATCAATCCTGGGTGTTCATTGGAAGGACTGATGTTGCAGCTGAAACTCCAATACATTGGCCACCTGATGCGAAGAGCTGACTCATTTGAAAAGACCCTGATGCTGGGAAAGATTGAGGGCAGGAGGAGAAGGGGACAACAGAGGATGAGATGGTTGGATGGCATCACCGACTCAATGGACATGATTTTGGGTAAACTGTGGGAGTTGGTGATGGACAAGGAGGCCTGGTGTGCTGCAGTTCATGGGATCACAAAGAGTTGGACACAACTGAGCGACTGAACTGAACTGGCATTGCCTTTCTTTGGGATTGAAATGAAAACTGACCTTTTCTAGTGTTGTGGCCACTGCTGAGTTTTCCAAATTTGCTGGCATATTGAGTGCATCACTTTCACAGCATTGATTTCAGGATTGAAATAGCTCAACTGGAATTCCATCACCTCCACTAGGTTTGTTTGTAGTGATGCTTTCTAAGGCCCACTTGACTGCACATTCCAGTATGTCTGGCTCTAGGTGAGCGATCATACCATCATGATTATCTGGGTTATGAAGATGTACATTTCTCCTGTGTTTTCTTGCCACCTCTTCTTAATATCTTCTGCTTCTTTTAGGTCCATACCATTCCTGTCCTTTATCGAGCCCATCTTTGCATGAAATGTTCCCTTGGTATCCCTAATTTTCTTGAAGAGATCTCTAGTCTTTCCCATTCTGTTCTTTTCCTCTATTTCTTTGCAATGATCACTGAGGAAGGCTTTCTTATTTCTCCTTGCTATTCTTCAGAACTGCATTCAAGTGGGTGTATCTTTCATTTTCTCCTTTGCCTTTTGCTTCACTTCTTTTCACAACTATTTGTAAGGCCACCTCAGACAGCCATTTTCCCTTTTTGCATTTCTTTTTCTTGGGAATGGTCTTCATCCCTGTCTCATGTACCATGTCTTGAACCTCCATCCATAATTCTTCAGGTACTCTGTCTATCAGATCTAATCCCTTGAGTCTATTTGTCACTTTCACTGTATAATCTAAAGTGATTTGATTTACGTCATACCTGAATAGTCTAGTGGTTTTCCCTACTTAATTCAATTTAAGTCTGAATTTGGCAATAAGGAGTTCATGATATGAGCCACAGTTAGCTCCCAGTCTTGTTTTTGCTGACTGTATAGCGCTTCTCCATCTTTGGCTGCAAAGAATAAAATCAATTTGATTTTGGTGTTGACCATCTGGTGATGTCCATGTGTAGAGTCTTCTCTTGTGTTGTTTGAAGGGGGTGGTTGCTATGACCAGTGCCTTCTCTTGGCAAAACTCTATTATCCTTTGCCCTGCTTCATTCTGTACTCCAAGGAGAAATTTTCCAGTTACCTCAGGTGTTTCTGGACTTCCTACTTTTGCATTCTCCTTTTAATATGTTTCTATTTGCTTTGCTAGTATTCTGTTGATTATGTGTGTATATTCTTCAGGGATAGCTCTGTAATTTTCTTTTTGTGATGTCTTTCTCTGGTTTTAATATCAAGGTGATGGGTTCCTATTAGAATGAGCTTGAGAGTGTTCCTTCCTCTATATTTTTTGGAGGGCAGTTGGGTAAATTTTCAGAAAAGTAGGTGTTAACTCTTCTCTAAATGTTTGGTGGAATTGGCTTGTGAAGCTGTCTGATTCTGGACTTCTGTTCACAGTTTCAGCTTCAGTACTTGTGATTTTTCTGTTCATATTTTCTATTTCTTATTGTTTCAACTTTGAGAGGTTGTATCTTTCTAAGAATTTGTCCATTTCTTCTAGGTTTTCCATTTTAGTGGTATAGAGTCTTGTAGTAATCTCTTATGATTCTTTGTATTTCTGTTGTATCAGTTGTAACTTCCCCTTTTTCACTTCTAGTTTTATTGATCTGAAATTGAGTCTGCTCCCCCCTTTTTTTTCTTGATTAGTCTGCCTAAAATTTAATTTTTTGTTTATCTTCTCAAAGAACAGTTTTGAGTTTCATTAGTCTTTGGTATTGTTTTCTTTATTTCTGCTCCAGTCTTTGTGATTTCTTTCCTTCTCCTAACTTCGGATTTTATTTGGTCTTCTTTGTCTAGTTTCTTTAAGTGTAAGGTTAGGTCGTTTGAAATTTTTCTTGTTTCTTGAGCTAATGTTGTATCATTATAAACTTCCCTCTTGGCACTGCTTTTGCTGTGTTCCATAGGTTTGGTTTATCATGTTTTCATTGTTATTTGTCTCTAGGTATTTATTAATTTCCCCTTTGATTTTCTTTTAGTGACTCATTGATTATCTAGTGACATATTGTTTAGCCTCCACTTATTTTTTTTTACAGTGTTTTCCCTGTAATTGGTTTCAAATGTCATAGGATTATTATCAGAAAAGAAGCTCATTATGATTTCAGCTTTCTTAAATTTACTGTGGCTTGATTTGTGAACCAAGATGTGATCTATCCTGGAGAATGTTATGTGTGGACCCGAGAAACTGTTTCTGCTGCTTTCAGATGAAATGTCCTGTAAATATCAATTAAGTCTATCTAATCCAGTGTGTCAGATGAGTCTTGTCTTTATTGATTTTCTGTCTGGATGATCTGTCTATTGGTGGAAGTGAGGTGCTAATGTTCCCCACTATTATTGAGTTACTGTTGATTTCTGCTTTTATGGATGTTAGCATTTGCCTTATGGATTGAAGTGTTCCAATGTTGGGTGCAAATATATTTACAGTTGTTATATCTTCCTGGGTTGATCCCTTGATCATTAGGTAGTGTGCTTCCCTATATTTGTAACAGTCTTTATTTTAAAGTCTATTTTATCTAATAAGAGTATTGCTACTCCACCTTTCTTTTGATTTCCATTTACATGGAATATGTTTTTCCATGCCCTCACTTTCAGTCTGTCTGTGTCCTTAGGTCTGAAGTGGGTCTCTTATAGAAAGCACATATACAAATCTTGTTTTTGTATCCATTCATTCAGTTTATTTCTTGTTGGAACATTTATTCCATTTACGTGGTGGTCTTCAGTATGTATATTCCTGTTGACATTTTATTAATTGTTTTGGGTTTGTTTCTGTATGTGTCTTTTCTTCCCTACCTAATTGTTCTTTCTTGTGTTTTCCACATATAGAAATTCCTTTACCATTTATTGTGAAGCTGGTTTTGTAGTGCTGAATTATTTTAGCTTTTTCTTGACTATAAGCTTTTGATTTCTATCTTGACTCTAAATGAAAGCCTTCCCGGATAGAGTATTTTTTTGTGTGTATTATTTCACAGTAATCATTAATCTTTGAAAAAGATGCTTCTTTGCTGTTAACATTTTGAGAAACTATTTAAAATATTCATCTTTACCTTATCTTTCAAATATAATTATCTTCATACAAATGTTTGTTGTATTGTTCAGAAGCACACTAAAATGTGACTTTATTTGGGTGAATTGGTGTCTTTAGAATTTTTAGTCTTTTTAACCAGTATTTTGGTATGTCTCTCCATCCCTTAAATCTTTTAGAGACTTCAGGTAAGTATTATTTTCCTTATATAGTTAAGCTTGCATACTGTTTAAAAAATTTTATTCTTAAGTATTTTATTTTTGTGACTAGAGTTAATTATATTTTCTAACTTTATATTCTTTTAAATTATTTCATATAAATATATAGAAATCTACTTCTCTGTGTGCAGTGCACTTCTTTACACATACATCAGTGACTTTAAAAATAGCTAACAAAGTATGCCAACAACATTTATTAATTGACTGTCAATTTCCCAATTAACTCTGTTGCTTCCTAGTGATATGTGTTAATACTATTAGTTCCAAAAACATAAATTAATTTCTTCTTTTGTATCTTTACAGTTTATTATGGAATTATGGCACATTCATTTTAGTTTCATCAATTTGAAACTTTAAAATGGAATTTAAGAAAAGATTTTCAAATTTCTAAAATTAAAGTTAAAAATTATAATTTGAGTTGGAATTGCATTACTCTTTAATGCAATTGAAATGTTGAAATTGTTCAACAGTTTGAAAATGTTCAAGTTTTTGTTCTATAACATGCTAAACCTCGCATTTCCATTTTTTTATGTACTTGATATTTGATGGTTTTTTATTGCTTTCTTCATATATGTTTATTGTAGTTATATTGTGACTATATATGCTATTATGAATGAGTTTGCCATTATTTATTTCTAACTAAGCTTTGTGGGATATAACAATTATTAATTTCCTTGTCAAGAATTTTTCTTATATTGACATATTGGACTAAATTTTGTTTACAAATATAATAATTTATTATTTATATATTATTCTGAATACTGTCCTTCTGTAAATAAAAACACTTCCCTAATCATTTAATTTTTTACTGTTTTATATCTCCATACCTAAGCCATACTTTTATAGCATTATCTCTTTCTTTTTATTTTATTTTTTTTTTATTTTTTTTTAATTAAATTTTATTTTTTAGTTTGTTTTGCTTTACAATACTGTATTCGTTTTGCTATACATCGACATGAATCAGCCACGAGTGTACATGAACTCCCAATCCCGACCCCCACCTCCCCCCTCCCGACT
>SJXQ01006112.1:337698-361517 GCA_006408695.1 Aepyceros melampus
TTGCAATTTTTTAAGGAATCTCCACACTGTTCTCCATAGTGGCTGTACTAATTTGCATTCCCACCAACAGTGTAAGAGGGTTCCCTTTTCTCCACACCCTCTCCAGCATTTATTGCTTGTTGACTTTTGGATCGCAGCCATTCTGACTGGTGTGAAATGGTACCTCATTGTGGTTTTGATTTGCATTTCTCTGATAATGAGTGATGTTGAGCATCTTTTCATGTGTTTGTTAGCCATTCGTATGTCTTCTTTGGAGAAATGTCTATTTAGTTCTTTGGCCCATTTTTTGATTGGGTCGAGTAGAAATGCCTCTATGCAGTGGTTATTAATATACTGGGCAAAAAAACTTTTAAAAAATATTATGGGAGTTATAAATCTTGTTTAATGATGACAAAGTTGTATCATTCACAAAATTCAAATGCTACTGAAGACTTTTGAAGACCATTTACCCTATTTTATTATTTATGGCTGCTTTTCATACTTGATACTTATATTGGGTCTTTTGGATATTTATAATCTGGTGCAAATACAGCAGAACAAAAAACAATTAAATGGTGATCTGTTTTTATATTTATGTGATCCCTGACTTGGAAGTATGTTTATTATTCTGAGAAATGTACTTCATCTCTGTCTTCTCTCCGATGTAACTGTGCTTCTTATCTCCAAATCAATAAACCTTAAAAGTGCCTTGTAATAGTTACAGCATGTTTCTCCAGGGAGAAATTGTTGTGTTGGGTTTTTGATGGGTTTTGACACTCTACCAATTTCATCTGACAGTGAATTGAAAGTTGAGCAGTGTACTGAGCCATGCTGGTAATTTAATACTGTCCTTGGAATATTGTCTTTCAGTCTCAGACAGAAAGTCTCTATTTGTGAAAACTTGGCCTAAGTTTGTTCTTATATCATGGGTTTGATTTCATCATAAGAAAGAGATTAAGAAGGAATATCTTAAAATAAACATGATAGTCATTATTGTTAGTGTAATAATGTTTTTAAGACTGAATACAAGACAACAAAGGAGATAACAGTCAACACCACTCACCATACTTCTGCCTCTTCCATAGTTGCTTCGGTTTCCTTCTATTAAAAACAGAAGACATTGCCTCAAATCCCAGGGCTTCCCTACTACCTAGGGCCCTAAAGAGGTCATTTAAGTGATCTAAGATGCATCTACTTTAACTGAAAGACGAAATAATGATGAGACAAAGTTTGTCAAGTTTAAATCCCTATACAAATGCCATTGCCTTGAGTTTTTTGCTCCAGCTTTGAGAATCTTGTAGTGTGGCACCTTACACAGACATCTTGCCAGCATCTTTCCTGGCTTTTCAAGTTTCCTTTCTTTATTGTTGTTCATTTGCGAAGTCGTATCTCTTTGCATTTCTGATAGACAGGACTTGTGTATCTGAAAATCTGTTATAGTAAACCTATCACAGGAAAAGTTTAAAATCAATATAACACATAGCTAAGAGCATCTAACTGGAGGAGCTGATGAAAAATTTGTAACCTCTAATATTGTTTGTCATATAGAAATGAGAGAAACTGTTACAGAACCCAAGGCAGTCAGGAACCCTTCCAGTACTGAGTAATACTCTAGGGAGTATGAAAATGCCAACTGATAAGGAATCCTAAGGGATTCCTTAGGAGCTCTTTTGATAGGTCTTGGAGCTCTGCTGCAGAAACATGAATGCAGGAGAGATATAGTGAACTCTGAGGGTTCTTTACACCGCAGAAGGCTTTTGAGGATAACTGATCTGTCTGGTAAAAATATAAGGTAATAATTTAAAATTATCATAGTGGATATTCATTAGGTACTAGACGTGCTTTGGGGAAGTAGTAAATTGAATTTGACTCCTATTAGTTTTGAATATGTTAGGAAATTTTCCAGAAAATTATTTGAGTCTAGATCTGGTGTACGTCTGATACATGTGTATCTGTTTCAGTTTACTAATCTAAGAATGATATGGTAATAAAACATAAACCAAATAGCAAACATACAAATGTTACTCTTTATATGCTTGAAAAATTATTGTTCTCCTTTTTGTGTAACCATGTTTTTATTAATAAAGGGAATGGCTCAAGAGTTTGAATATTTTTGTTCACTGTTAGGAATATTTATTTTTGGTTTAGAATATGAAGAAAAGAACTTGAAATAATTACTTCAGCAGTTCAACTGAGGAACTAAAAGATCAAAGAATTTCTCACTTATTTCAAGAACTAAGAAGTCATAAGCTTTTCCATTCTTAAATTCATGGGATGGAATATTACACATGTGAATGGTTGTTTAGTGTGAAGAATTTGTGTAACTCTCAATAAACATATTAAGATGGAATATAGAATAGGAAAATATTTAAAGTAAGAAGAAGAGTACTTCCTAAACTACCTTAAGATTAGAGGCCTCTTAGAAAATTTTCATCTTCTAAATATAGTCAGGCAGAAAATTGTTACTCTTTTGAAGTAAGTGGTTAAGAAGCCTGGCTCTGTCATTGGAATGAGAGCAATCAGAGTGGAAGGCAGACTAGCTGAATTTTTTATACAAGGAAAATCATAGTCAAAAAGTGCACACACACACACACACTTTTTAGTGATCAGGAAGTTTAATATCTATTTATTATTTTGATTCTGCTCAGGATCAGGATTAGGAGGTGACAGCCTCCCAAAATAAAAGATATAAAATCGCTTAGATCTAGAGATATACAGTGTTTTCTAAATATTCAAGGCTTATTTGTCTAAGTACTTGAGAACCCTACTGGCTTATATATGAATAATGCAAAGTAGATAAAAACCCACTGTAGAATTCTATGATACACAATCAATACATGCTATAATAACTATAATTCACAGAATTCCAATCATGATAATTGTTAAGGTTTCCAAATGAAATGCCAAAGAATGAATGAGTTTACTAGATTTGGGAAGACAATAAAAAAGGTCTTGAAGTTACTTGGCTGAATCCATGCTGTATGCTTTGATTGCTGGATATTGGCTGCATTGATGGGCTGAATTGTATTTCTTCAAAATCTAAGGTGGAGGTCCTAGCTGCTGGAGCCCCAAAATGTAATGATATTGGCTATAGGGTCTTTAAAGTGGTATTAAGTTAAAATAAAGTCATTAGAATGAGTTGCTAATCATATGACTGGTGCTTTATAAGAAGACAATTGTAGAGATATATGCACAGAGGCAAATGTAGATGAGAATACAGAGAAAATAGATGGCCAACCATATGCCAAAGAAAAAGGCTTTGGAAGAAACCAGCCTTGCTAACACCTTGATTTCAGATTTGAGTCTCCAAAATTGTAGAGAATAATTTTCTGTCATTTAGTCCATCTAGTCTGTGATACTCTGTTATATCAGCCTAAGCATATTAATATATCATCCTTAAAGAGGCCCATCCACTTTGGGAATAATAGCTGTCTGCTCTCTTATGTCACAGACTGGAATAATATAATAAGATAAAATTTTTCAAAATATGAGAATTTTTCCACACTGAGGTGGTGTGACAGAGGGTAGGAAAATGATCCTGGGCTGATATTTTGTATGTAGTGGGTAAAACTTTCCATGAATATTATAGCAAATTTAAGGATAATAAGTAGCCAGATTTTTAAGAAACTTTGATAGTCTTTGATAGTCAATAGTGAAGACTGTATTTGAAATAAACTATAAAATTTTCTAGTATTAACTTTATTTGGAAGTTACTGACACAGATACTGATCCATTATTGTCTGTAGGCTTATTTGTTCGAGTGGTGCCTTAATAGAGCACTGGGGGTCTAGTCTTATTGGTCGTCATAGAACCTTTCAATTTCAGCTTCTTAGCATTACTGGTTGGGGCATAGACTTGGATTACTATGATACTGAATGGTTTGCCTTGGAAATGAACAGATATCATTCTGTCATTTTTGAGATTGCACCCAAATACTGCATTTTGGACTCTTTTGTGACTATAACAGCTACTACATTTATCCTAATGGATTCTTGCCCACAGTAGTAGATTTAATGGTCATCTGAATTAAATTTGCCCATTCCAGTCCATTTTAGTTCACTGATTCCTAAAATGTCAGTGTTCAGTCTTGCCATCTCCTGTTTGACCACTTCCAATTTACCTTGATCTATGGACCTAACATTCCACACTCCTATGCAATATTGTTCTTTAGCATTGGACTTTACTTCCATCACCCATCACATCCACAACTAGGCATTGTTTTTGCTTTGGCTCCATCTCTTCATTCTTTCTGGAGTTATTTCTCCACTCTTATCCAGTAGCATATTGGGCACCTACCGACCTGGGGAGCTCATCTTTCAGTGTCATGTGTTTTTGCCTTTTCATACTGTTCATGGGGTTCTCAAGGCAATAATACTGCAGTGGTTTGCCATTCCTTCTTCAGTAGACCACGTTTTATCAGAATCTCCACCATGAGCCATCCATCTTGGGTGGCCTTACAGGGCATGGCTCATGGTTTCATTGAGCTAGACAAGGCTGTGGTCCATGTGGTCCATGTTTCGTTAGTTTTCTGTGATTGATTTATAAGACTTTTTACCACCAACACCAAACAAAGATGTCTTTTTCATCAGAGGGGACTGGAATGTGAAAGTAGGAAGTCAAGAAATACCTGGAGTAATAGGCCACTTTGGCCTTGGAGTAAAAAATGAGGCAAGGCAAAGGCTAACAGAGTTTTGGCAAGAAAAAGCATTGGTCATAGCAAACACCCTCTTCCAACAACACAAGAGAAGACTCTACACATGGACATCACCAGATGGTCAATACTGAAATCAGATTGATTATATTCTTTGCAGCCAAAGATGGAGAAGCTCTATACAGTCAGCAAAAGCAAGACTGGGAGCTGACTGTGGCTCATATCATGAACTACTTATTGCAAAATTCAGACTTAAGATGAAGGAAGTGGGGAAAACCACTAGACCTTTCAGGTAGGACCTAAATCAAATCCCTTTAGATTATACAGTGGAAGTGACAAATAGATTCAAGGGATTAGATCTGATAGAGTGCCTGAAGAACTATGGACAGTGGCTCATGACATTGTACAGGAGGCAGTGATCAAGACCATCCCCAAGAAAAAGAAATGCAAAATGGTTGTCTGAGGGGGCCTTACAAATAGCTGAGAAAAGAAGAGAAGTGAAAGGCAAAGGAAAAATGTACCCATCTGAATGCAGAGTTCCAAAGAAGAGCAAGGAGAGATAAGAAAGCCTTCTTCAGTGATCAGTGCAAAGAAATAGAGGAAAACAGAATGGGAAAGACTAGAGATCTCTTCAAGAAAATCAGAGATACCAAGGAAACATTTCATACTAAAATGAGCACAATAAAGGACAGAAATGGTATGGACCTAACCGAAGCAGATGATATTAAGAGGTGGCAAGAATACACAGAAGATCTATACAAACAAGATCTTCATGACACAGATGACCAAACTGTGTGATCACTCACCTAGAGCCAGACATCTTGGAATGCAAAGTCAAGTGGGCCTTAGGAAGCATCACTAATAATGTGATAGTGGACATGAGGGAATTCCAACTGAGCTATTTCATGTCCTAAAAGATGATGCTGTGAAAGTGCTACACTCAATATGCCAGCAATTTTGGAAAACTCAGCAGTAGCCACAGGACTAGAAAAGGTCAATTTTCATCCCAATCCCAAAGAAAGGCAATGCCAATATATGTTCAAACTACCACACAATTGTACTCATCTCAAACACTAGTAAAATAATGCTCAAAATTTACTCCAATAGTACATGAACCATGAACTTCCAGATGTTCAAGGCTGATTTAGAAAAGGTAGAGGAACCAGAGGTCAAATTGCCAGCATCCGTTTGATCATAGAAAAAGCAAGATTGCTCCAGACAAACATCTATTTCTGCTTTATTGACTATGCCAAAGCCTTTGACTGTGTGGCTCTCAACAAACTGTGGAAAATTCTTAAAGAGATAGGAATACCAAAGCACCTTACCTGCCTCCTGAAAAGTTGTATTCAGGTCAAGAATCAACAGTTAGAACTGGACATGGAGCAACAGACTGGTTCCAAATTGGGAAAGTAGTATGTCAATACTGTATTTTGTCACCCTGCTTATTTAACTTATATGCAGAGTACATCATGTGAAATGCCAGACTGGCTGAAGCACAGGCTTGAACCAATATTGCCAGGAGAAATATCAATAACCTCAGATATGCAGATGACACCACCCTTGTGGCAGAAAAAAAAAAAGAGAAACTGAAGAATCTCTTGATAAAGGTTAAAGAGCAGAGTGAAAAAGCTGGCTTAAAACTCAGCATTCAAAAAATTAAGATCATGGCATATGGTCCCATCAAGTCATGGCAAATAGACAGGGAAACAATGAAAACAGTGACAGATTTCATTTTCTTGGGCTTCAAAGACACTGCAGATTGTGATTACAGCCACAAAATTAAAAAATGCTTGTTCCTCGGAAGAAAAGTTATCAAAACCCAGACAAAACATTAAAAAGCAGAGCCATTACTTTGCTTACCAAGGTCCCTTTAGTCAAAGTTATGGTTTTCCAGTAGTCATGTATGGATGTAAGAGTTGGACTATAAAGAAAGCTGAGTACCAAAGAACTGATGTTTTTGAACTGTGGTGTTGGAGAAGACTCTTGAGAGTCCCTTGGACTGCAAGGGGATCAAATCAGTCCATCTTAAAGGAGATCAGTTCTGAATATTCCTTGGAAGGACTGAAGCTGACGCTCCAATACTTTGGTCACTTCAAATGAAGAACTGACTCATTGGAAAAGACCTGATGCTGGGAAAGATTGAGGACAGGAGGAGAAGGGGACAACAGAGGATGAGATGGTTCAGTGGCATCACCGACTTGATGGACATGAATTTGAGCAAGCTCTGGGAGTGGGTGATGGACAGGGAAACCTGGCGTGCTGCAGCCCATGGCATCACAGAGTTGGCTATGACTGAGCGACTTAACTGAACTGAGGGTCTAGTCCTATATTATTACATAGTAGGTAGTCAGTACATTGGAGAAGGCAACGGCACCCCACTCCAGTACTCTTGCCTGGAAAATCCCATGGATGGAGGAGCCTGGTGGGCTGCAGTCCATGGGGTCGCTAAGAGTTAAACACGACTGAGCAACTTCACTTTCACTTTTCATTTTCATGCATTGGAGAAGGAAATGACAACCCACTCCAGTGTTCTTACCTGGAGAATCCCAGGGACGGGGGAGCCTGGTGGGCTGCCATCTCTGGAGTCGCACAGAATCGGATACAACTGAAGCAACTTAGCAGCAGCAGCAGCAGCAGCAGCAGCAGTCAGTACATATTTGTCAGAAGAATAATGTTGTTTTCCATACACATTTCCTTCCCAGATTTTATTTTTGAAAATTTATTATGTTGTATAGAGAAGCTGTACAAAATTTCTTTTGAAAATTGGCCAGGATTATTTATCTCTTTCAAAATTTTGTCATTTTTTGACACTATTATTAGCTTTTTTATTTCTAGAATAAATATTAAATGATATATTTAAAAGTTCTTTTTTAAGCAACATTTTATGTTATATTGGAGTATAATTGAATAACAATGTTGTGTTATGTTCACGTGTACAGCAAATTGATTCAGTTATTCATATTTGTGTATCTATTGTTTTTCAAATTCTTTTCCCTTTAGGTGGCTATGTAATACTAAGCAGAGTTCCCTGTGCTATATAGTAGTTCCTTGTTGGTTATCCATTTAAAATATAACAGTGTGGAAAATCCCAAGGATGGAGGAGCCTGGTAGGCTGCAGTCCATTGGGTCGTGAAGAGTCGGACACGACTGAGCGACTTCACTTTCACTTTCATGCATTGGAGAAGGAAATGGCAACCCACTCCAGTGTTCTTGCCTGGAGAATCCTAGGGACGGGGGAGCCTAGTGGGCTGCCGTCCATGGGGTCGCACAGAGTCGGACACAACTGAAGTGACTTAGCAGCAGCAACAGTATGTACATGTCAGTCCAAACTCTAACTATCCCTTTCTCTTCCCCTCCCCTCTGGTAACCATAAGTTCCTTGTTCAAGTCTATGTCTGTTTATATTTGTAAATAAGTTCATTTTTTTCTTTCTTTTCCTAGATTTTGCACAAAGCTATGTTGTCTTTGTCTGACTTACTTCATTCAGTATGAGAATTTCTAGGTGCATCCGTATTGCTACAAATGTCATTATTTCATTGTTTTTAATGGCTGAATATATTCCACTGTTTGTGTGTACCGTATCTTCTTTATGCATTCATCTTTTGATAGAAATTTAGGTTGTTTCCATATCTTGGCTACTGTAAATAGTGCTGCAGTGAACATTGAAGTGCATATATCTTTCTAGACCATATTTTCCTCTGAGTATATGCCCATAAGTGTGATTGTACGGTCACACGGTAACTCTAGTTTTTTAATGAACTTCTGTGCTGTTCTTCATAGTGGCTGCACCAATTTACATCCCCATCAACAATATAGGAAGGTTCCCATTTCTCCACAATCTCTTCAGCACTTCTTGTTTGAGATGTTTTGGCATGGCAACCCACTCCAGTATCCTTGCCTGGAGAATGCCATGGACAGAGAAGCCTGATGGGCTACAGTCCATAGGGTTACAAAGAGTTGGACACGATGGACATGACTTAGCACACACACATTCTGATTGATTTGAGGCGTTACCTCATTGTAGATATTTTTTTTTAATTGGCAATAAATGCTGGAGAGGGTGTGGAGAAAAGGGAACCCTCTTACACTGTTGGTGGGAATGCAAATTAGTACAGCCACTATGGAGAACAGTGTGGAGATTCCTTAAAAAATTGCAAATAGAACTGCCTTATGATCCAGTGATCCAACTGCTGGGCATACACACCAAGGAAACCAGAACTGAAAGAGACACGTGTACCCCAATGTTCATTGCGGCACTGTTTGTAATAGCCAGGACATGGAAGCAACCTAGATGTCCATCAGCAGACGAATGGATAAGAAAGCTGTGGTACATATACACAATGGAGTATTACTCAGCTATTAAAAAGAATACATTTGAATCAGTTCTAATGAGGTGGATGACACTGGAGCCGATTATACAGAGTGAAGTAAGCCAGAAAGAAAAACACCAATACAGTATACTCACACATATATATGGAATTTAGACAGATGATGATGATAAACCTGTACGCAAGACAGCAAAAGAGACACAGATGTATAGAACGGCCTTTTGGACTCTGTGGGAGAGGGAGAGGGTGGGATGAGTTGGCAGAGTGGCAATGTAACATGTATGATATGATATCATAAGTGAAACGAATCACCAGTCTAGGTTTGATGCAGGATGCAGGATACTTGGGACTGATGCATGGGGATAATCCAGAGAGAAGGTGTGGGGTGGGAGGGTGGAGGTGGGGGTTGGGATTGTGAATTCATGTACACTCGTGGCTGATTCATGTCAATGTATAGCAAAACGAATACAGTATTGTAAAGAAAAACAAACTAAAAAATAAAAATCAATTAAAAAAATTGGAGTATAATTACTTTACAATGCTCTGATAGTTTTGTTGTAAACCAAAGTGAGTCAGCTATATTTATGCATACATCCCCTGCTTCTTGAGTTTCCTTTCCAGCCCCTCTCAGTCATCACAGAGCACTGAGCCAAACTTCCTGGTTTTACAGTAGCTTCCCACTAGCTAGCTATTTTAGATGTGGTTGTGTATATATGTCAGTGCTACTCTCCGTTTCCCCCACTGTTTCCACATGTCAGTTCTCTATGTCTGGGCTTCTGTTGCTTCCCTGCAAGTTAGTTCATCTATACCATTTTTCTGGGTTCCATCTATACGTGTTAATATACAGTACTTATACTATCTAGTGATCATTAGCAAATGAAAACATAATCACTGGCCTCAATATCTTTGAAAAATAATAGACATTCAAGAGCAGAGCAAAGTTATTTTATTGTGTATCATGCTCCCTTGTTTTGACTGTCTTTCATTCTTAATGATTTGGGATGTCTTACATAATTCCATGTGCTACATAGAGCTGGCATGGTGGTCTTCTTGGAATCAATACGCATTTCTACTACGTCTTCCTCATCTTGATAGCAGAAAGAAGAGAAACTATTTTGATCTCTCCTAATGCCAGACACCTGCTTCAATTATCTGCTTTGGTTCATAAAATGCAGTCACTTTCAGGATTATCATACACTTATACTGGGAACACTTCTGGCAAAAGACACACTTTCATTTCAAGCTCTTGCTTCTGGGTTCACCTTTGTACCATTCACTCTCCCAGTGCAGACAACTCTTTTCCCTCAGTTTTTGTCTACTTTTTTCCTAATTTTCACTACTGAGTTACATACCTATAAAAAATAATTTTTTTATTTTTTTTTAATTAATTTTTATTTTTTAGTTTGTTTTGCTTTACAATACTGTATTCGTTTTGTTACACATTGACATGAATTAGCCATGAGTGTACATGAATTCCCAATCCCGACCCCCACCTCCACCCTCCCGCCCCACACCCTCTCTAAGATTTCATTAGTTGACATACAATATATTGTCTGTTCTGGTAATGGCGAGATTGGCTCAAAATATCTTGGTTTAGAGAATACCCAAGTAAACTGTATACTACTCAGCTGTTTAAAAACATTATGGCAGCCAAGATCACATTAATGATACCTGTACAAATACAGTGCTTTTATATGACTTTCTTATATATACATCAATGTACTTAACTTTTACATACCTTGTGAGCTAAGTAGCTCAGTATAACTCTTCAATTATTTCACAGACCAATAATTGAGGCTAAGAGAGATTAAAGGAGCTGCTGAAAGGTCATTGCTTTTTCCAGTACACAAGGAAAAATTCCATGCTAACACAAATCATGTATAAATCTTCAATACCTTAAGAAATTTAAAATAATCCAAATAATTTTTACAAACATGATATGTTATAGTAAATGTCAGAATAGTCAAAATGGAATATTCATCAGTTCAGTTTCTCAGTCATATCTGACTCTTTGCAACTCTATGCTGCAGCATGCCAGGCTTCCCTGTCCATCACTAACTCCCAGAGCTTGATCAAACACATGTCCATCAAGTCAGTGCATATATTCCTGAGGGTAGATTCAGAGAAAAGCATGGTCCGAAATGATACATAAACCCCAATGTTCACTGCAGTGCTATTTACAATAGCCAAGGCTTAGAAGCAACCTAAATCTCCAACAACAGATGAATAGATCAAAAATATGTGGTACATATATACAATGGAATTATTACTCAGCCATTAAAGAAAATAATGCCAGTCGTGTCTGACTCTACACGACCCCATGGACTGCAGCCTACCAGGCTCCTC
This sequence comes from Aepyceros melampus, assembly GCA_006408695.1. Classification (NCBI taxonomy): domain Eukaryota; kingdom Metazoa; phylum Chordata; class Mammalia; order Artiodactyla; family Bovidae; genus Aepyceros; species Aepyceros melampus. The sequence continues at coordinate 349,002 of SJXQ01006112.1, forward strand.
CGTCCATGGGATTTTCCAGGCAAGAGTACTGGAGTGGGGTGCCATTGCCAAACATTAATACTAAACATAAGATATGAGAAATAATATTGGATAATATATTCCCAGGATATTAATTTCATTCTATTTACGTGATAATTTTTTTTAACCAAGAACTCTAGAGTGTATTTAACTACAGCTCTTTTTTTCTCCTGACTCAGTTTTGAAGCCATAACTAGGAGTCGGTCAATTCTCCTTCTTGAACAGCTGGTTAAGCCATGTTCCCTTATCAGCTTCTCATACTGGGGTCACTGTGCACCTGCCCTAATTGCCAACAGCAGGTACCAGAAAATAAGAGACGAAAGAGAGAATGAGTGTGAGCTCATTTCAGTATTCCCCAGAGTCTGCAAAATTATTCAGATTTATAGAGAGTCCTGGAAACTTAGCTAACCCCATCCTTTTTTTTAATATGATGAAGTCACTAATTTTTTATTGAATTCTAGTTCATTTACATCATTGTGTTAGTTTCAAGTGTAAAGCCAAGTCATTCTGTTTATATTCAGTTTATATATATTTATTTGGTTTGTATACTTTTTTTAGATTCTTTTCCATTATCAGTTATTATAAGATACTGAGTATAATTCTGTGTGCTATACAGTAGGTCTTGTTGTTTACCTATTTTATATATTGTGATATATGTGTGTTAATTGCAAACTCCTAGTTCATCTCTCACTTCCACCTCGCTATCCCCTGTGGTAACTGGAAGTCCCCTTTGTGTATGTAAGCTTTCCTCTATAGCTCCAAATTGCCATTACTCACTTCTCAGGTGCAAGCGGCCTTTTGGCCTTATTTGGCAGCCTTCCAGTGTTTGGGGATGTGTAACAAACAGTTCACCCTTTGACCTATCTTAGTGTCATTTTGTTGTGTTCACCGTCAAAAGAATCTTTCAGTTCAGTTCAGTTCAGTCGCTCAGTCGTGTCCGACTCTTTGCGACCCCATGAATCGGAGCACGCCAGGCCTCCCTGTCCATCACCAACTCCCGGAGTTCACTCAGACTCACATCCATTGAGTCAGTGATGCCATCCAGCCATCTCATCGTCGGTCGTCCCCTTCTCCTCCTGCCCCCAATCCCTCCCAGCATCAGGGTCTTTTCCAATGAGTCAACTCTTCACGTGAGGTGGCCCAAGTACTGGAGCTTCAGTTTTAGCATCATTCCTTCCAAAGAAATCCCAGGGTTGATCTCCCTCAGAATGGACTGGTTGGATCTCCTTGCAGTCCAAGGGACTCTCAAGAGTCTTTCCAACACCACAGTTCAAAAGCATCAATTCTTCAGCGCTCAGCCTTCTTCACAGTCCAACTCTCACATCCATATATGACCACAGGAAAAACCATAGCCTTGACTAGACAGACCTTAGTCGGCAAAGTAATGTCTCTGCTTTTGAATATACTATCTAGGTTTCTTTATATATTGTAAAACAGATAGATGGATACAAAATTGATGAAACATGCAAAATGTCTTTAAGCATCTCTTCATCCACATGGGAACCAAATTATACAGAATCTGATAATGATGAATAGCTATCCTATCTATTAAACACTATTATATGCAAGGAGTTTTACATGGATCATTTTTATTTCTTAAAATAAACTTTAAGTTCTGACACTATTAACATTCTATTTTATAGGCCAATTAAAAGCACATTTTAATTGTTAAGAGATGCGGGGAGAGAGAGACAGACTGAAAAAGTGACTAAGCAAGCCACCTAAACACTGATAAAGACATCTGAAAATTAGCTGGGGAGATTTTAGAAGAAACTGTTTGATGATGGAGTAGATGCTTCTATGCAATTACCAAGACCCATTTTATTTTCCTCCTGGACACACAGATGCCTAAATTTTGCAATTGCCATGCAATTAAGTATTGTCTTGCACAGAAGTCTAGTTAATAAAATTATGGCAGTAAACTTCTATATTTGGGCTATAAAAACCCCTGAGGAATAAATCTCTGCTTTTTTTCTTTTTTTTTTCCTTACTGACTTCATGTATGGAGATGACACTCAGAGTGACCTTCGGAGCCAAAAGTTAGAGACAAAACATATAAGGAATCTGCATTTCTTTCTCAGTATTGCATAAGAGCTACCAACAGGGAGGAATACCTGTTTTTTACTGATAAGGGTGATAAACAAATTGTATTAAATTAGCCTATCAAGTTTAATGAGTTTATTAACTATGTCAACTAGCTTATAAACTAAAACTTATTAAGATAAGTGATTTCCAATAGATTAGCTTTGTGATGAGAGATTGTGGTTGGGCTACGGTTTGTAGGAAGTACTAGAAGAGTTAGGCCTTTGACATTTGGGCAATGATGATGGCTTTAGTTTTGGGCTTGTCGAGACTGAAAATGTGTACAACATCTCAGTAGAGGTCCTGGAAGGCAATTGGATGTATGCTGCTGGTGGAGAAAATGTAAGAATTCTGCAAAGGAGAATTTGAGTATCCATAATTCCAAGTCCACATTTCAGAGTGACATAGAAAATGACCTAAAGGGATTAATATGAGATAGAAGTAAAAAAAAAAAAAAAAAAAAAAAAGCCATCTGGGGTAACATCAAGAACAATAGCAGTAAACTATTTAGTTAATTTACTTTAAAAGTAGCCTTTACCTTGATTCTATTTAAGCAACAACAAAATAAAAAATGGTGTGAACTCAGAGGTGCAAGGAGTGAAGTTAATGGAGTAGAAATAGAGCAGTGGGATTTCTATTGTAATAAAATAATTCTTTCCATTATGTAAGAGATAACCATATTGGGTAAAAGTAATGGTGAGAATTGTCCACATTTGAATTTTAAGTAGTGATCATGAAAGACTGTATTCTGGTTAGAGATTAGTAGGTTTGAAAATATATATGATTCTAGCAATTGGCTCATCTGCTATGAAACAAAGCTAAATGGCACATTTATATCCTGTCCATATAAATGCTTATTCAACCCAAATGGAAGCCATTCTTTTTTAAATGTATTATCCTAGGCTTATTCTCATATAAAATATGTTTTTATTTTTTTAGGTCAAAAAAGTTTTTTTAGAAACGTTATTTTATACTGGGTTATAGTTGATTGACAATATGGTGTTAGTTTCACACGTACAGCAAAGTGATTCCTTTGAGCATATATGTGTATCTGTTCTTTTTCAAAGTCTTTTCTTAGCTTATGATAGAATGTTGAGTTCCATGTGCTGTAGAGTAGGTCCTTGTTAGTTATCTGTTTTAAATATGTACTGTGTGGGTTTTTCTGGTGGCTCAGATGGTAAAGAATCTGTCTGCAATGTGGGAGACCTGGGTTCTATCCTGTGTTGGAAAGATTCCCCTGGATTAGAGCATGGCAACCCACTCCAGTATTCTTGCCTGGAGAATCCCCATGCGCAGAGGAGCCTGCCAGGCTGCAGTCCATGAGTCACAAAGAGTCAGACATGACTAAGCATGCGTGTGTATACATTAGTCCCAAACTTCTAATTTATCCTTCCTCCAAACCTTGGTAACCATAAGTTTGTTTCCTAATTCTGTGAGTCTATTTCTATCTTGTAAATAAGTTCATTTGTATCATTTCTTAAAATTCCACATATGAGCATTATCGTATTTATCTTTGTCTGACTTGTACTTTCACTTGCTATGATAATCTCTAAATCCATCCATAGCTGCAAATAGCATTATTTCATTTGTTTTTATGGCTTAGTAATATCCCATTGCATGTGTTGTATGTGTGTGTGTGCATGTATTATTTTGAATTATACTTTTTTCTGAGTATATGCTCAGGAGTGGGATTGCTAGATCATGTGGTAGCTCTATTTTCAGTTTTTTAAGGAACCTCCATACTCTTTTCTATAGTGACTCTACCAATTTACATTCCTCCACATCCTCTCTAGCATTTATTATTTATAGAATTTTGATGATGGCCATTCTGACTGGTGTGAGATGATACCTTACTATTGTTGTGATTTGCATTTCACTGATAAGTAACAGTGTTGAGTATTTTTTCATGTGCCTCTTGGCCATCTGTATGTCTCCTTTGGAGACATCTATTTAGGTCTTCTGCCTGTAGTTTGATTGAGTTCTGTTTTCTTGATATTGAGTGGCTATATGAGCTGTTTTATATTTTGAAAATTAACCCCTGTTTATGTGTTTTGGAGATTAATCTTTTTAATTATATAAGACAAAACAGATTCAAACAAAGTAACTCATAAAAATTTCATGGCAAATTCATTAGAGGGTCATATCTCTATTTTAAAAAAATATTATAAAATTGCCAATACCTTCATTTTGACACATAAAATTGAAAGTGACCTTAGGAACATAATGAATGGCAAATGTTATCTTAAATGTTAATGAGTCAAGCAATGATTTATATTTGACTAACAATCCAGTTTCTAAAGCATCTATAGAAAGAATTTATCTTAATGCTACAATCAACAAAAGGGAAAGCTTTGTGATTTGCTACATTTATCGTTATCAGTCATTCATCTACGCTATTAACAATCAAGAAATACTGATTATCAAGAAATATTGAAATATCAAGAAATATTCTTCTTCTCTTAGTTTAAATGCCAGAGAACATATATTCCTACACAATTCCTCAAACCTGCTGCTGCTGCTAAATCACTTCAATCGTGTCCAACTCTGTGTGACCCCATAGCCAGCAGCCCACCAGGCTCCTCTGTCCCTGGGATTCTCCAGGCAAGAACACTGGAGTGGGTTGCCATTTCCTTCTCCACTTCAAACCTAGTATGAGTTTACCAAATATTTTTAAAATAATATATGACAAAGTATAAAAGAACTATTATGTCTTTTATGCTGTAATCCAGTTCTTATTTATCTTCTGAATTTCTTCTTTTTAATACTATTTATCCCCAGAGTTCTTTTAATCTATAGCAGGTATTCCTACTTTTCTAGGTTCTATAACAAAAGATAACTGAAGAACATCTCTTAGCTTACTTTGATTACTAAACGTGTTTTATTAGCCAAAGACAAGTAAATTCAGGGCAGCTCTTCTGGTAGGAATTTTTTAAAATGATGCAATGACATAGAGTATTTAGCATAACATTGAAAGCATAAAAATTGAAACTCTCCTTCGAAAGGAAAGAGTAAAGAGATGATGAAAACAAATATGATATGCTTTTCAAAGAGTTACACTTTGAAAAGGAGAGCAAAAGAGAAAATTTAAACACTGTGGCTCTTTTGTTATCACTTCTTCACTGGTAAAAATATAGTTCAAAATCGTTACATGCTGAAACCTGCAAGCCATAAAATTTGGGGTAGTTTTATTTTCAAATACCTGGGGAAGACATGGGGTTTTGCAAGCAACTGGTAATTCTTTATGGAGTTTTTATTCTGGTTGTAAACAAAACACAGGAAAGATGAAACAAAGAGGTTGACAATAATACACATCCCTTGAGAACAACACACATTCCTATTTCAAATTCTGTATAATCGGCATTTAAAGTGGCAGAATATACATCTGGGTCTCACTGTTAGACATTTTTCCCAGCATAGAATTGTTCATAGTGTTTGATTCATTTATAACATTTAAGAATAAATGTCTGATTGAAGTAGAACTTAAACATCAACATGTTAGTTTACATCTCAAATGGAAGGCAGAGAGTAAGAATATTTTTCTCAAAAATCAAGGCATTTTTTTCTCCCCATTCTATGAAGTGTCTCTGTTCATGTTCTGCTGTGGCATTGCTAGGCTTTATAATTGTATAAAATCCCCAATAGCAGAAGTTTTTAAGTGACTTGATTTTCTAAAACTTGTTTCAATATGGTGTGACTCAGCATGTGTTTATTTACATGCTACAAAAAATATCCCAAATTTCATTTTTGTCGACAATCAGCCACTTTTAAAAATCAGGGTATGTTGTGTTGTGTTGAACACAACATTGATCTTACAGTGTTGTGTTAGTTTCTGCTATACATCAAATTGAATCAGATATACATATACATGTCATATTTGTCATTAAGTATTGAGTAGAGTTCCCTGTCGGAGAAGGCAAAGGCACCCCACTCCAATAATCTTGCCTGGAAAATCCCATGGATGGAGGAGCCTGGTGGGCTGCAGTCCATGGGGTCGCTAAGAGTCAGACACGACTGAGCGACTTCACTTTCACTTTGCACTTTCATGCATCGAAGGAAATGGCAACCCACTCCAGTGTTCTTGCCTGGAGAATCCCAGGGACAGGGGAACCTGGTGGGCTGCAGTCCATGGGGTCACATAGAGTTGGACACAACTGAAGAGACTTAGCAGCAGCAGCAGCAGAGTTCCCTGTGCTCTACAGTAGGTTCTAATTAGTTATTTATTTTGTATATAGTAGTGTGTAGGTATCAATCTCAGTCTTCCAATTTATCCCTCCGCATTTTCTTCTTGATAACCATAAGTTTGATTTCTACATATATGACTGTTTTGTAAATAAGTTCCTTTGTACCGATTTTTTTTAGATTCTGCTGCTGCCGCTGCTGCTAAGTTGCTTCAGTGTCTGACTCTGTGCGACCCCATCAGATGATATTTGTCTTTATCTTTTGACTTACTTCACTCAGTGTGACTATCTGTAGGTTCATCCATGTCACTGCAAATGGCATTATTTTTTCATTTTTATAGCTGAGTAATAATCAGCCACTTTTGACTGTTTTTAATGCCCATCACCAAGTATCATACAAGTTACTGTACTTCATGGAAAAGCCTTATTTTGGAGTTGTATCTTAAAAAAAAATAAAACTTCATAGAAAATAAATCATCATTAACTAAACTTTGTTGTTCTGATCTTCAAACAAATATTGATTCAAAACATCATAGACAGTGACAGTTTAAAAAAAAAAGTCATACTACTTGAGATATATAAAAGGCCTAGTAAAGAGAAACTTATGAGTGAAAAGATTTCTTATTCAAAGAATTTCATTTCCTAAACATGAAAGACCCTCTAATTTTCTCCAAATGAATGCCAGTTCTAGTATATTTTATGACTACCTTTATTGATGTTAGTTAGAGCCTGAAATACAATGAAATGACCCTAATCTAGGATCTCTCAAGACATTTACTGGACTCTTCAGGAAGCTGTGTCAGCCTAGAATTGGAAGTATTCCAAAACTATTACTTTAGTAACTCTTCATGGAGTTGTATTTAAAAGAATTTCATCTGAATAAGTAAACCCCTCTCATTTTTAATGATTATGTAAAATAACATTCTTCCATTTCAGTGTTTTCCCTTCTTGAACTGATCTTAGTCATTCTCTGAAGATGGATTGGGTTCTAGCAACTTCTCTGAACACCTGGGAGGAGTAAGCCCTGGCTCCTTGCCATCGTTACAGAAACATTTGTCTCCTGTAAACTTAATTAATGAGTCCTTATCCAGAGATCCCAATGTGATAGAAGGTGTTAAATGACTGTGGCCACCTCTTGTGAAATCATGTCTACAGTAATCATCATGGGGCATGGTATGCAAGAAAAAAATTGTTTCACAAAGAAGCTATCATCCTGAATTAACATAATGTAAAATGGCAGAGCACAGATGGTTCCATGTTTTTGTTTTTTTTTTTAAACAATTAAACCTAAGAACATAACACAGGGTCTTGGTGTTCATGTCGTGCCAGTGACTTCAATTCAATGGGGAAAGAGTGCTTGGAAAGCATGTTCAGAATAAAAAGTATCCATCACTCTACTTTTTGTGACTATGAAGAACTCTTCACAGTTTGATTATGGATCTACAGCTGCAACTAGGAACAGGTAGGCCCACATATACCCCCGAACCGACATAGGGCTTTTTGTTCCCATTTTCAACTTACTTTCATTTCTCCTGTTGGCTCCAAAACCCCACCTAGAAGAATGAAAACAACACTTATTTTCAATGGAAGGCAAGAGATGGAATGTTTAGAAGAGAATTATTCCTCAGTCAGTTAGCTATTCTTAGACTGGATTTAGAGCGAATACATTAAAGGCTACCAAACAGCGGCACTTGCCAATTTCTGAGCATTAAGCTTTTTTTCTATAAAGTCCACCCATATGAGCTTGAATTGAACCATCAAACATCTCCAGCAGTCCTATCTCCAGGAAAAAAAAAAGACTACTACTGTTTCATATATACAATCACTTGTTCAATCTTGGAGTTCCTGTGTTTTTGCTTTCTTGTCATTGGATTCTACTGTGATTCCAACCTCCAGAGGTTCTTTGACTGTAGCCACTTTGTTTTGAATTTGCTGACCTTCACACCTTTCCAACATACAACCAACAAAAGTTGAGGGATATCCTCCTGCAGCCATGAAGTTACACTCCTCAGAACTCTTGCTGTAGGAAGCATAACTGATGAAAAATCCCAGCTACTGTGGTTGAAATCCACCACCAAGTTCACACAGAAGCCACCCTTACTCCAGGTTTTGTCCAATGACAATTGAGACCGGCAAGGATACCGAATCAGTCTACTTCTATGGGTTATTGGACTCCACTGAAGGCAATATGCTTCCATGAAGACAGCAGGTGATGTCTGAGATTTGCACACAGTCTCTATACAACATCAATAAAAGACCAAAATGAAATATTGTGCTTTTCTTCAGGTTCTGTTAAACAACTCAGGAGGATTAAATAGTTACTTTTATTCAAGTGATGTGAGAAATCACTTTTTTTCAAGAGAGACTTGCCTGATTCTGATTTAGAGTTATTTATATTCACGTATTCAGCACCTAAGATGGCTCAGACGGTAAAGAATTGTCCTACAATGTAGGAGACCTGGGTTCTGTCCTTGGGTTGGAAAGATCCCCTGGAGAAAGGAGTGGTAACCCACTCTGGTATTCTTGCCTGGAGAATCCCATGGACAGAGGGACCTGGTAGGCTACAGTCCATTGGGTCACAAGGAGTTAGACACAACTGAGCAACCAACACTTTACTTATTCAGTACCTATTATTTTTCTAAGGAAAGATCAGTGTCCAATATTTTTTTTTGTTTATAAATACCTATTTAATTAACTAATATGAATTTTTTGTCATCTACTTACAGTGGAAAATGACCATCAGTGTTGCATATATCAGATCACATTTTATGCAGAAAATCAGGTAGGCAGGGTTTCTTTGTTACAGAAAAAGTATATAGGAAAAAGATGCAAATAAACAATTCATAGAAGAAATAATATTAAGTAAACACATAGAAAGCTCCCAGTTTCAGTAATAATGTAAGGAATATAATTAAGAGATACATTTGAGATATTTATCACCTATCACTTTGTTGTTGTTCAGTCCCTCAGTCTTTTCTGACTCTTTGGGACCCCATGGACTGCAGCACACCAAGCCTCCCTGTCTTTCACTCTTTTGGAGTTGGTTCAAACTCATTCCCTTGAATTGATGATGCCATTGAACCATCTCATCCTCTGCGCTCCCTTCCTCCTGTCCTCAATCTTTCCCAGCATCAGCATCTTTTCCAGTGAATTGGCTCTTCTCATCAGGTGGTAAAGTTTTGGAGCTTCAGCATTAGTCCTTCAATGAATGTTCAGGATCTGTTTCCTTTAGGATTGACTGGTTGGATCTCCTTGCTGTCCAAGGGACTCTCCAGAGTCTTCTCCAGGATCACAGTTCAAAAGCATCAGTTCTTTGGTGGTCAGCCTTCTTTATGGTCCAACTGTCACATCCATACATGAATACTGGAAAAACCATCGCTTTGACTATATGGACCTCTGTCAGCAAAGTAATGTCTCTACTCTAATATGCTGTCTATCTAGGTTGGCCATAGCTTTTCTTCCAAGGAGCAAGCGTCTTTTAATTTCATTGCTGCAGTCACAGTCTACACTGATTTTGGAGCCCAAGAAAATAAAGTCTGCCACTGTTTCCACATCTATTTGTCATGAATTGATGGGATCTGATGCCATGATCTTAGTTTTTTGAATGTTGAGTTTTAAGCCAGCTTGCTCACCCTCCTCTTTCACCTTAATCAAGAGGCTCTTTAGTTCCTCTTTGCTTCTTACCATTAGGATGATGTCATCTGCACATCTGAGGTTATTGATATTTCTCCTGGCAATCTTGGTTCCATCTGTGTTTCATCCAGCTCAGCATTTCACATGATGTACTCTGCATGTAAATTAAATAAGCAAGGTGACAGTGTACAGCCTTGACGTACTCCTTTCCCAATTTGGAACCAGTCCATTGTTCCATCTCCAGTTCTAACTGTTGCTTCTTGACCTGCATGCAAGTAGTCAGGAAATGGTTAAGGTGGTCTGGCATTCCCTTCTCTCTAAAAATTTTCCACAGTTTGTTGTGATCCGCACTGTCAAAGGCTTTAGCCTAATCAATGAAGCAGTAGATGTTTTTCTGTAATTACTTTGCTTTCTCTATGATTCAGTGGATATTGGCAATTTGATCTTTGGTTCCTCTGCCTTTTCTAAATCCAGCTTGTACATCTGGAATTTCTTGGATCACATATTGTTGAAGCCTAGCTTGAAGGATTTTGTGCATTACCTTGCTAGCATGTGAAATAACATAATTGTGTGGTAGTTTGAACATTCTTTGACATTATTTGCAAAAATGAAAAAGATCAATGCACGGTGGCTAGGAAGACATAGAGAAGTAGTCTATTTTATAGATTTCTGAAGTCATACAACCTCTTTTATGAGGGTTGTTTGACAATATAAAAATTTCAACTATGCTTTCCTTTATATACAGAGTATTCTTAAAAATACTCATGATGTAAATTGTACTGGTAATAATTAGATGGTTTGTTTACCAGCCAGAAAATGGAACTCAGTATAACTTGTCAAAAAATTAATAAAATATCCATGTAGCTTATGAAGAAAACATACACATCTTCTAAATTTTAAAAAGAATGTTTATTTGTGTATACATGTTTGCATGTGTGTTATGTTTAGTCTTTGTTTTTTAAAGGATCCTGGGAACCATTATTTATAGCATCATCTTACTTGGTTTTCAAATAATAATATGCATATTTGTGTGATAGTAAAAAAGGAAAGATATGAATCATATTATTAACAGTAATTTACTTTAGGCAGGGAAGATTTGGGGGGATTTTCATCTTGTATTTTATAAGATTCTGTACTATTGGAATGTTTTGGTAATAAGCATAAATCACTTTGATAATCAGGAGAGCAAAATCATTAATTCTAAATTCATTATAATTATGTAGTATTATACTTTTGCAATATAATTTTATATACATTTATACTTTTGTAATTGTCCTTTTATAATTATGATTATACTCATTATATAATTATACTTAGGTTTATAGTTTTGGTTTCACTTTGAGAACTAATTTCCTTTTTTCTATTTTAATAATTTGTGGCTCTGGCTCTGTTATTAGGCAGAAAATACGCTTGAGTAATTGAAGTTCATAAAAATGATAACACACAATCCAGTCATGTCATGCTGGGCTGATATATCTGTTGTTAATATTGTATGTGTGTGCATACACACATGTATATGTGTATGATTAAATATTTTCAATTATTTGATTTTGTTCCAAATAGATATGGTGTCTCATGGACACAAAATATTCTACAAAATGCTGCTGCATGCTTTTATGCTCTTTGTAAGTAATGTCATGATGAAATAACAATTTACTACCTCTCTTTCTAGAATTCAGCCAACCTATGTACATAGATTTATAGAGTCAAGGGATCTATTGAAATAGTCATTCCTGAGGGTCAGTTTTCAATCTCTGCTTCCCTTTTAATGGTTAAGATAATTTCATTGCCACCTGTGTTTCCAATTTGCGAAGGTCTACCTCAGAAGACCTCAAGGGTCCTATTGATAATCACACATTCTGAAGGCAGAGATAAATGATCCGTTGTGTTTTATTGAGAAGTTCTAAAGCAGGAACTGACAGGCTGTGCGAATTACTGAGCTGTTAGATCATTTCACAGAGAAAGTGCTATACTCTTTTGTGCATCTACTTTCCCGCTCTACAAAAAAAAAGATGATTCATACATAATTGAAGGGATGTCATTTCAACACTATGGCTAGAATTTTGAAAATCTCAAACAGCTTGTATTTTTTTCATTAGACTATAATTCTTTCTTTAAAAAAAAAAATTATGAGTGTGGAGGAGGGATGAGTATTTTGGTTTTTCCTCTCACAAATGTTCTTGAACAGAACTGCTCTCTACTTTGCATACCAGATGGAGGAGTAGAAACATACTGAAGTTTTTGGCAAATAGGGGAGAAGAATAGTGTAAATCATTCCAAAGTGGCACATCAGGGGAATCCCTGGGGAATTAGCCAAGAACATGTTGTAGGAGAAAATGGAACTAGTTGTATTTATGACTTGTTCTTATTTTGCAGATTATTAAAAAGGCAGATATTCAAAGACAAAAGGAAATGTGAATCTGGTTAATCTTATGAGAAACTACAAACTGAGCTATGTCCTTTAAAAAATTATGAAACCTAAAGCAAAACATGGCTTGCTATGTATAGTATGATAAAGAAAATATGTTTGCCTTACTTTATTTTCAAATTGACCTGTTTTTAAAGGAATTATATATATATATATATATATATATATATATATATA